>BMAW01022841.1:339308-354379 GCA_019974015.1 Nephila pilipes
CACTCTCACCGCCTTATAACCACTCGATGGAATTGGATTACATTTTATGCATCAAATATGAGTATGAAGCAATAAAAAGAGTATGTATTGCATTCATTTTTGAAACTGTTGTTATATCGAATATGAATTTTAAACAGAAAAGTATATATCAACTTAAGGGACTTAAATAACTGCTCTTTTATTTGTAAGTATCATTTTCTTCATCTTGTATATTATTTAACATACTCTTTGTGAAGTTTTTGTTACAAAACTTCCGATTCAAAATTCCTTCATTACTGTGTGTAACAAAACTGTTATTTATAGAAACAAAAATACATTTCTTATGGGATCATAAGCTATATTTTGAACTTATATCTCAAATTTAAATAAATTCCAGTGTTTAATAAATCTTTAAAAGTAACGAAAATAGATTCGATTCAAGAGTTAAATTCTTTTCAAAGAAATCTGAACTAGTAGTTCCAACAGCAGTTTGGTTCATTAAGAATAATATTTCTGTTTCTAGAAGCAATATATAGTTTTGATAAAATTTTATATATACAGAAAATTGAATTTTATTTGAAATTCAGTGTTTTGATAATAAGTTAATGTGAAAATATTTTGGAAACATTAAGATAAATATTAGATTTTCAATCATTATATATATATATATATATATATATATCCGTTTCTTTTTAAATTAACATCATAACAAAACTTATACATAATGTTTCGCTGTGAATAAAAAAAAAAAAAATAAAACGAACCAAATCATATTTCTGAAAATTTTATTCTGAATATCATACACATATAAATAAAAAATAAATCACTCATAATTTTGAAACAAGAATATTATGAAAAAAAGTTATTTTTTTTACTACTACATATGAAGACATCGTTTTAAAAATAACTTATAAACACTGCTATCTAATCCATACGATAGTGCAACTCCATCCCCATTTGAACAACATAGTTTATGTTTTAATGTAATGTACAATAAACTAATATTTAGATCTTATGAACTATCGTTGAAAATTACAGTAATTCCGAATACTTCTATGTCTACTGAATATATTAGATAGTGTTAACTTCAGTAATTTTAAAACAAAACTAGCACATAATTCAATATGTCTGAATTATTAAACTGAGAGTTGAATTTTTACTCATTAGTTTAGTTGTCTTATTAACTTCGCTCTAGAAGCAACACGGGGGCTATTGGCGACGGGCCTCGTCAGTTTGAGCCTCGGTCAAATGATGAGGACGACACCTAAACTAGCACGCCATCTACTAACTTCCACACCACTCGAACGGGAGGACTTTGGACCCCGACAGATTTAATGTACATTAGCTCCGGCAACACGTTGGGTCTTTAACGGCCAAGGATCGAACCCGCGACTAAACGAAAATCGCAGGCCATGAATCCGAAGCTAGAATTTCTCTTGGCTACCACGGCCGAAATTTTACTCATAGATATCAGGTTATATGCTTAACAGCTACACAAAGTACATGCCAGTTGTCGGAAAACTAGCCAAACAAATCATATTTAAATATAGTGAAGCAGTGAATGATATTGATAACTAAGAAGAGTGCATTTTTAATGACAAAAGACTCAATGCAAACAATTTTGAATTGTAAAATTTTAAACACAAAATGTGAAAAGAAAAACATTTCGAATGTAATAAAGCACAGAAAAATTGACCAGTCAGTCAAAGACACAAATATCAATGAATTCCATTCAACTTGTAGTTGCTACTCAGTATTTTTCGATCCTCACCTCCAAAACATAAAATCACTTTCTTAAGAAAATATAATAACTTCATAAAAAATTTACTTACAAAGCCTTCACTTTCTTAACCTTTCAAAACTGGAAATGTTTTACACTGTATTTTGCTAAGTCAAGTTTATTTTTTGTTGGGTACATCCAAAATGTTCTATTTATGTGTTTACCAACAATCGATTAATACGATATTTTTGAAGAATACTGAGGATGGATGGATCGCCCTCTTCTAACTTGGCAAACATTATAAATTATGTTATTTAGTAAAAACTTGTTATTATTTATATTATGTTCCACTATAACAGCCTCTGCCATAATGTTTTGATGTTTTTAGTGGTTGCAATTGTTGCTTAAAGTTGAGTTCATTTTTGACGTGAATGAATCTAATATTTTGACTTATTAGCATACGTTAATAGTTTTAGCATACACACACACAACGGAAATACTGTCCATTATTTTATAAGTGGTTGTCTGTTGTTTCATCAGTAATGTCTAAAATTTCTTAAATTATCTATTTAAAATCATACGACTAGGGGGAGGGGGCAGGAACCACAACTTATTTTTGTAGTAATCCAAAATTTGATTTTTATATACTTAAGGTTTTAACACAGATTTTTCATATCTTGGTTTTTTTTATAATGTGGCCAAAAATGTTGCAAAAATTTAAATATGTATTTGGTGCAGTATATTCAGATTTTATTCTATGCGTGAACTCCAACATTCCTTCACACAGAATAAATAAAACAATTTATTTTGTATTCGGTATATGACACAAATACTGGAGTTATATATAATTAATTAAATTGTAAAAATGCTTATAAATGTTCACCTTAGAACAAGGCCGAGTATATTATCTAGTCCTTTTATTTGACATGTTAAACATTATCATTTTCAATTCAATTACATTCCTTCATTAAAATACTAAGATGAATATTTATTTTTTCAATGAACTTTGTAAGATATTTTTGATATTATATAAGAAAAATTTGATATTTTTATGTTTATTTTCACAATTTTACCACTTTATTCATACACTTCTTAAAGTTAAGTATTGTTTTTAAAAAAAATATGCTTGTGTCGAGATGAATTGCAAAGTAAAACCGAGGTTCTGGTATTGGCTGGAAGAAACAAGAATCACATTTGCACTACTAGGCAGTGCAACAGATTGTTAATCAGTATTCAAGATTTATAGAAAGTAAATTTTTCTAATTCACAATTTTCTGTTTTTTACCCCGACTATCAGTTTATTAAAATACAATTTTAAAAATTAACATTTTAAACAGATAATTAAAAATATCTCAGATTGATTATCATTAATATAAGTTTTGGTATGTGTTTTGTTTATTTGATTGATAAATATTACTTTGATAAAAAGAAAAAAAAATTAAAGCTAGGAAATCATTTTTAAACTTGAAATTGTGCGTAGAATTTATATTCACATATATTTTTCTTAAATGCTGTTGATTCCTTTTTAAAACAATTCAATCAACTTATTATTTAATTAATTAATTTTGTTTGCAAAACACATTTTATTTTTTTTAAAAAAAACTTTAATTCAAGGTACAAAATTGCATCTGCTTAAATCATTATATAACTGATACAGCTTAATTATGCATCTTGATAAAAGAGAAAACAGTTTAATCCAATGTTTCTTTATTTTTTAGGCATAATCAGCCTGATAAATATAAAGTGTTTATACATAAAGGATACTATAATTTAGAAGAGATTAATTACACGTTAACCATTAACATTTATATTTCAGAGAGTTTAAAACAATTACAATACTAGAATAATTATTGGGGACTTTATTTTTAACAGGTTAGAATCAACCGATGATCTAATGATTCGTAGTAATATTTATATATAAAATAATTTTTAAATACACAAAATAAGCTAAATATCAATGAAAAAAGCTGAAATAGTTGTTAGCAGTTCAAAAATGCATGTGTTTAAAGCTGAGAGTAATTTAAAGCTTAAATCGGAAGTATATGAACAAACACCAGAAGCAACTTTAAATAGGATTGCTGCAGCTTCCAGAGTGACATTTTAACAACACAATTAAATGAGAATAAGATTATTGAAACACACAAATATACTCAGAATATTTCCTTCCAAATATAAATAATTGAATAATGTAAGAAATATGATAATGTTAATCTTAATAAAGTGGATGTACAAGATGTAAACAACTTGCTTATAGAGAAATCCAATTTGAATTGAGTCCATTGAACTTATGTTTTTATTATTACATGAGTTTAATATGTTGGTAAAATTAGTAATTATACTCTATTATTCAAGACCAATTTAATAATATGGTAAATGTGATAAATGTTTACCTTATTTTGGCAAATTATTATTTGAAAAAAGATAGTGTAAAAAGTTTTATGCAATTTGCTCAGATACCTAAGTCATACGTACTCATTTTAAAATACATGTGTACTTCTATGTGTAGAATGGTAAATACTAAATATAGTTCAAAATATTTAAGTGAACCATATTTGTTTTTGTGCCCAAAATTTTTAAAATACGTGGCCAGTATAAAGAAAGAGCTTTTGTAGTCCTTAATATCTATAATAATTTTTTGAGAGAGTTGACTTCCAATTTTTTTTTAATTTGAATACATGCAATGTTTTACATTCGATAAAGACATACGGTCAAATCTGATACAAACATACTCATTTCAAAATGAGTTCGTCTGGGTACTCATTTTTGAGCATTTCTTTCTTCTCTGTGTATGAGCCTAAAAAAATTTAATTTCAGTAATTTTTTATCCAATATTTTTGTTTAGAGATGAAATACTATTATTAATTTCTACGTTACTAAAATTACTTTCCAAATAAGCTTTATTCACTCTTGTATTGTGACGTTGGGTTCACTCTTATATATGTTGTGTCTCTTCACTAACCTTGGGGACTTTAATTGAGGTTCATTGCAAAAATTAAGAAATTTCTTCCAAACCAAAGAGAAACATGATTAGTCTAATTAGAGGCAGGTAGAGGTAAAGTGAAGAGAGCTAGATAGGAGAGTATATAAACAAAGGGAAATATTGAGGATTGAGCCGAGAGGGATTAGCGTTGAGCGTATGTTTTACAAGCGGTAGACGATATCAAGAGTTGTTATGGGCGATAACAACAACAGAAGACTCGAGAAGGCAAGTCAGCCTGAACTGGAGAGATTTTGGTAAGAGAGTATTAGTTTGTTATAGGCGAATCAATCCAAGAGGTCATCTAGGAGAGCAAATATTCCTTAAACATTGTATTACACAGTGACTAATAAATAGTGGTGTGAGACTTGACTAGTGTGTCCTTGTGTAGGTTATTGACTTTTAGAGTTAGTTGTATTTGATGAGTTACGGCTCAAGAGTCGGGTAGAAGAAGTGATTCGCCACAATACGTTTAATACTAATTAAAGTTTCGTAATACTTGCAAATAATTGCCTCATTTAAAACTTAGTCAACTTTGCAAATAATAAATCCTTTTTGTAAATTTGTTTTCTAACATCTTGTGTGTTTTTATCTCCATCTTTAGTTTTAAAATTTATGTCATTAATATATTTAAAAATGTAGTATTTGTACTTATTAAAAGCTTCAAAGGGAGAATTACATTTAATAGCAAGATGGTTAATACAATTATTAACCTCATAAAGAATCCTTCTTTGGTTCAAATAGTTTGTTTTAGAGACCACATAATCCTGAAAACTGTATTGTTATTCACATATATCTCTTAAGGTATTATTTTCTATGCGTAAATGTCCAATAATGACATGTTTGTTTTCTTTATGAATAAAATACTTATATTCTTTTCAATTATACTTTAGTTCATTCTTCTTATCTTTATTGTGCATATAATTACGATGAATTCTACTTTTTTGCTATGTTTATGAGCTTTTTTAATTATAATATTTTTAATTGGAAGAAAATCCAACGTTTCTCATAAACATGATTAAAATTAAACTTAATAACAGAAGAAAAGTACATAACTTTTAACTATTATTTTCTTTTGATTATCTTTGAATATAAATTATGTAGTTAGTAATATCTTTCACAATATGTAAACATTGACTATTGATTTTATTATCATTATCTAGGAAGTTTCCCGGAATGCTTTGCCTTTAAACTAAAAAAAAAAATACATTTAATGGTTTTTTTTTTTTTTTTTTTTTTTTTGCATTGCAGTTATTTTCAAAATTATTGATTAAATTGGTAATCATTTTTATAATTTTGATTTTATTTATCAGTTCATTTTTTTTACAGTGGCGTACTCAGAAAATAATCTTGGGGGAGAGTGCATATCGTCATTGCCACGACAGAAGCAATTCCTTAGTTTTGAATTACCACTTGGTAAAAAGTAAATAAAACGCTTTGTCAGTCTTACTTCTCTGGTTTTAAACGAACAGTTCAATACTTGTTGATTAAATTTTATCAAGTCTTAAAATTCTTCAAAGTAAAGATCATTTAAGAAAAATAATTCAGATGCCATGAGAATAAAATTTGCATTCTTAGAGAGTTGCATTTTTTTTAGGGATGCAGACCTCCTTCCCCCTCTTCCTCTACAAACATTGAACGAGAGACACTCAAATTCTCGTTTACGTTTTTTTGGAAACGATAGTGCAAAAGTAATCCTCTCCTGTAATTAATTAGAATAACCCAAAATAAAGCGAAAGAACCCTCTAAAAATTGAAAATTCTCTTAACAGTACTATTTCCAGTTTCGAAACGAAGGTGAACAAAAGGACCCCGCGTACTCTAATTTGCTGAAAAAATCCCCAACATAATCAACGAACCAGTAAAAAACAAATTAAAAAAAAGTTCTATTCAAAGAAAAGATTTAGCCATCCAAGGTGCGCTTTTTTATAATAATTTTTATTAAATTACTCAATTAAATATAAGAATTGAAGTAAACGATGAAATAGCGAGAAATGGACGATAACAAACTTTTCCGATATTAAAATTAAAGGAAACGATAAAAAATTATATTGAATATAATTCAGCTAAATGTAATTAAAATTAAAGGAAGCGACGATGCATTATTAAATTGAATATTATATCAGCTTCATAAAATTAAAATTAAGGCAAACGATAACTATTAATATTGAATATATCAGTTAAATGTAGTAATTAAAGCTGAAGCAAAGGATAAAAAATTGAAAAGGGATCTGGTGCGCGAAAAGTGATCCATCAAAAACAATAAGCCCTTGGGTGGCTAAAAAAATGATGAAAAATAAATTGAAAAAATTGCAATGATTGTCACGTCTTTAGTCATAATGCAGAAGAGAAAACAGAGTTGCCACATTAGGCAAAATATCGATAAAAATAATCCTATCACATCGTAATAGAAAGGGAGAAATAAATTGAGGGAGACGCTTTTAAGAATAACATTCGTTTTTCCAAACTCGTCATCCATTTTTCATCCTGAAATCACGTCATTCTGTGGAACTTTCAACAATTATTCAGAGAAAAATAATCCCTGTGCGAATCGTTTTCACTAAGACAAAAATATGATTATAAAGATTTCTTAAGAGAAAAAAAATCGCAATGATTTCATATCTAAAAGGTTTAAGGCACCCGACTAGGTTCGAAGACCAATTTTTTTAAAAAAATGCTTTTCGGAAGAGTCTTTTAGTGTCAAATGATAGAAATTGACTCAAAAAGCAATAAATTCATATTTATATACATATACAATCTCTAGTTTTTGAAAAAAAGTGTTTTTTTAATGAAATTTCAGCGAAATTTACAACATTAAGAAAAAAAGCATAATTAAATAAATAATGGGCATAATGGATTTTTATTTCATACATATATTTCTTACCTCCTGTAAAGTGAACTGACCTCAGAATAGCAATTATTTTCAAAAATATATATTTTATAAGGATTCGAATTTGATGTTAATGATTTCTTATCAAAATTACTGTATGCTCTGAACCGCAAAAGACTGTAAAATATATCTAAATGTAACTATCTCAAAGCCTGTGGTCTATTACACTCCTAAGAACTTATTAAATATGTGTACCAAATATTATTGAATTTATTTGCAATACTTTGGAGATATCACGTTTTTCATACATGACTTTTGGTGAAAAATTCATTCTTCAAAAATCCCATTTAGAAAATATATTCATATGTTACTTAAAGTTAATATTACAGAAGTAACTTAAAATTCCCCAGTTTTATATGTTATACTTTCCTAATATGCAGTATTGATGCTTCTTTTTTTCTAATGGATCTAAGCCTTCTTGAGGAAGTTTTTGTTAATGGCAGTGAGAGCTATTTTAATTCTTCGAAACACATCTGACAAGGATTAGAGACTAATTTTTCAAAAATTGACAATCAGGAAAGTTTTATAATGACAAACAATAGAAACAGACTTATAATATCACAAACATTTGAATGTATATAAATATATTCATGTATATTACCTCTAGATTTAAAAAAAAAAAGGATTTTAGCAACATTTTCAATATCAAGAAAAACAGCATAGTTTAAAAAATGATGGGCATAAAAAGTGTTGTTTTTCATATATATATATATATATATATATATATATATATATATATATATATATATACTTCATAATCTCTATAAAATATAACAAACTGCATGTTAAGAAATATTTCAAAAATATTACACAAGCAATCGAAGTTGACATTAATGATTTTTGTATAACCATTTGAAAGTTGACATTATGATTTTTCGTTAACATTGATTAATGTTTTAATCTGAAAGTGACTTAGAAATATGATTAAATGTAACCATATCTAAACCTGTGGTTTGTTATACTCTGAGGGGGTTTGCAATATGTGTACCAAATTTCATTTAGTTTAGGTTGATTGTTGTGGAGATACTCTATTTTACGAGCAAAAATTTTACTAAGAAAACCACAAATTTAAAATATAAATGTATATTTAAATTAAAAGTTAAATAACTTAAAATTCTCCAATTTTATTAGTTATTCCAAATTTATCCTCGATTTTTGTGTTTCTTTTTCTTTCTTATGCACCAAGCTTCCTACTGGAATTTTTTTCTGTTGTCAGTGATTTACATTTTGAATCTTCAATGCACTCACTATCAAATGCTGTTTCTTTCTGTACTACTTCTAGAGACAATGTGCATTCCATTTAACATGCATAATAAAACATCAAATCTATTATTAAATTGCGCAACATTAATGTAAGCACCCAAACATAATGTATAGTTCTCAACAAATACTTTTTTGGTAGTATTAGTCACAGAACTGAGTGGAAAAATTCATTTTAAGGAAATTAAACACTAAATGAAGTTTGTCAATCAATGTTTAAGTTCCTAGTTAAATGACCAGATGATTACTTTTCATCATGTTCAGGTTTACTTCTCTGTTGTAGCATCATTTCACTCGCAGTCTTCTCTCCTTGACACGCTGAATCAGTAAGAAAGCAAGTCTTTTAGATTAATTAAAACTTTCTTTTAAACGCATTATATGAACCATTTTTAAACATATATACAAGAAAAAAATAATTTAAATTTAATTTCAAACAAATAAAGAACTGAAAGTAATGCAAAATATAGAAAAAAAAGCGAATCATAAACGAAATAACACGAACCAAAAATGTAAACAAACATCAGCGATAGTCGAAAACACTGTTGACAATCATCTACAACAGAATTGTTTGAAATAATTATAGATAAATGGTAGCTTAGTAAAGAAAAAAATTAAAATTAAGGTTTGAAAACATTATTTTAGGGAAATAATACCTTAAAAAAGGATAAATCGTTTTTTTCCGATCTTAAATGTCACTACTTCCGGTTTCTTTCAAAGAGAATAACTGGAATAATTAGACAACAAATAAAAATACTGATTCGGGTTTTGTTGGTTAAGGTCTAGTGTGATTTTGCATGTAAGAACTTACCGTGATTCTCCTCAGAATCAATCCTAGCGTTCCAACCAACGAAGCAAAACCCACAAAAATGGCACTCCCAAGCTTCAAATAGGTTTTCCCTCCATAAAAAACAACAACAAGAAACACAATTATGAAGGAGCTGTGTTAAGCAGAGAAATGACATAAGAGTATTACTTGAATTATTGAATTAACATTTTACAAGCAAATTTTCTGAATTTGTAAAAATAGATTTAAAAAGATTTTTAACAACTAAATTTCATCAATAATGCCATGAAAACATTTGCTGGTATAGTCTTAACAATGACTCGATTTTTTCGATACCTTTTTCATCATTTTTTTACAGAGCATTGCTAAAAAAATCATCTGAATATGAAAAGGCATCCAAAGCTTCTTATAACCAATTGCTGAGCTTGAAATAACTCTCATTATTGAAAAAAGGATATCAAATTTTATTGTTAATCAGAAATACACTTGAGTTAATTTAGTAATAATTCATCATCCCAATAGGGAACATTGCCCAGTCGCCTCTATACTTAAGCGACATAATTTCCTGTACTGAGAGTATTTTTTAAAGGTTAAAGAAAAAGGAACACCCTTCTCAGCGAACAAAAGGGAAATTGTATCAGTTTTACTCAAGTTTCAAAGCGTTTTCGCCTTTTTATTGCTTGTACAATTTCATCAACAAAATCCCACGAATAGGAATATCTCCGAATAAATTAGTGACAAAGAGATAGTGTTCACAAAAATTGCACGAGCAGAGGAATAGCATAAATAAAAAACTCTATCACTCACTCCTTGCGGGATCGTCTCCTTTCGCTCTAGTCGCAGGATGTCCTCTCCGCCTCCCCTTTGTCTTTTAAATCACAGGGTAGGGCTAACTCACGCCTCCATCGATTCATTTTCATTTACAATTGGACGGCCAATGACTTTCACATACATTCTCCGTCTCCGTCCCCCAACACTATTCGTTCTTATCGGACAGTATCCAGTTTAACTCACGGGCATGCAGGTGCTACATATCGGACGCCAAATTGTTAGGCCCTAAATCCCCATGTCATACTTCGCAATTCCTCACAAATGTGGATCATCCTATCCACACCTGTGTAGCAGAATCATGTGTTCATGAATGCACCAAAGTAGATGCCCTTAAGGTATGGTTTATTGATTGCCCGATTTGGAGAAATAAACCATTTTGTTACCCCTTTGAATGGAGGGTCAATACAAATGTCTTTGACGGGGGTTATGTGTAAGCTACGTTACAAATCCAATAGTTTTTATACTTGTAACTACGAAACACTTCGGAAATCGTCGTAGAAAAATTCCTTGTGGTGTACTGCTGTAGAAATAAAACACAGTTATTATCAACAATTAACTGATAAAATAACTGAATAAACTGCTTAAATATATTTAATTTAATTATAGAACAGTTTTTTATACTATTATAAGATCCTGCTAATTTATAAATATTATATCTAGAACGGAATACCAAAAGTTGTAAATACATTTAATTACTAAATGTTTAAAAAATCTATTTAAAAAATGATCAACGTCATTCAGCAATAGTGAGAAAAAAAAAAAATGAAAACTTTAAAATGAAGGGTACTTAACACTAGTATCTCTAGGCTGAAAATGATCATTATTCTTGATATTGTTTACCAGTGCAAAACTACAGAAACAGAGAAAAAAAGAATTGAGTCCTTTCTTCCAAAACAATTAATAATTTATTGACAACAGTTTGAAAATATGTAAAAGGATTTTGAAAACTATAATTAAAATAGCGAGCAAAATTTTATAACTGATTTGCAATGCATACGCCATTTGAAAATATTTGTCTTTGACATAATTTCAATAAAAATAAATATTTTGATCTACATAAAGAAATAGTGAATTACATGAAAAATTTTAAAGATAAAATTATTTACTGTTTCTTTCCTTTTTATTTTTATTTTAAATCTGAAAAGTTGTTAAAAGCGCTCGATAAAATTACTTAAGAACTCACGAGGAATAAATTTTGAAAAAATTCCACCTGTTTAAAAAATTTGTTCAGTTATATGTATTCATGATATTTGAAATTATTTTTTCAATGGAATTCATTCTTTGCTTCGAATAAATTACAAGCGCAGTGATGAACGAATTGCATAAACAAGAAACATTATTTTTTTTAAAAATTTGAAAATGAGATGTTTATTTTAATTGAGAAATGAATTACTTGAACAAAGTGGCCTATATTAAAATTTTGTAAAATATTTAAACTTAAAATAGTCCTGTTTTAATATTTAAAAACTGAATAAATTCATTTTGAAAAATCAATTTATTGTTTGGATCACCAGATGCAGCCTCGATTAAGCGATATAAATATATCACCCATCCATGACCAACATAATTTTATCTTTTTCACCAAATTTCATTTAACCTTTCTCATTTTTCTTTTGGAAAAAAAATTACAGAAATGAAATGTTTTTTCCCAAAATAGTTCTGTCATTTACAAGGCCTGAAACTGAATACAAAGAGTTACTTTAGAAGAGCAAATGAACATGATCGCTCAGAACTCTTATCGCCTCAGTCACAATAGTTGTTTCCATTGAAAAGGCGAGTAATGAATTTCCTCTTGTCACGAAACGTCGTCCATAAAATTCTCTCACCAGATGATTAAGAATTTCAGGTGAAAAGCATTTTTTTAAAATTGAAAAGAGAGGTGCCGTGCATGTTAGAAACTGAATGGAAATTAAACAAGGAATTAGTAACAGTAAATTCGTTTTGCGAATTAGAAAATTCCGAGTCGCCATCTATTGGTATTTAACGGAACTAAGAAATGAAATTTATTTTGAAACAGATAAATTATAAGTTTGATTTCGAATAAATTAAAAAAAAAAATGAAATGAGAAGCGTGGTCGTACAACCACCATGGAGTCTTTCGTAGATTTGGTTTGGAAAATAGGAAATGAGAACGGACGAAATCTGTGGAATTTAATTCACAAATCGAGTCGTTTGACATAGATTGGAATAGGACGACAAGTTTCATTTCATTTATTTTTCATCTCGAAGATAATTTTTTAATGTAACCAAGAGAAAAAAAATAATAAAGTAGAATAACCTCACCGATGCGATTTCTGAGATTATTCTAAATAACACTATATAATTTCTACTGTCATGCAGGTTCTTTGATGGTATTGTGGGTAGGTAGAATTCGTATGGTTGCCAGCCGTGTCTTTTGAGTACATCAGTTTTTCAGAAGACTAAAAATCGTTTTATCTCTTTCTCTCTCTCTCTCTCTCTTTTTTTTGCCTTTTCACTTTCCAACAAAACAATTCTTTCTGAACAAGGTTGGTTGATTTTAGTAAAGTCGCACTTGGAGCAACACTAATGCTATTGGCAACTGACCTCGTAATTTTGAACCTCAGCTTTTTTTGAACAAAGGAATCTATAAAATAAATATAACAAATATAATTTTTTTTGATACAGTAAATAAATTACGAGATTAACAATACATTTTCTATTTATCCCGATTGACTCCTGCGGTGATGCAAAATCTTTTATTTCATTGATTATTCGAATTGAAATATGTACATATGGCAAAAAACGTTAAGACATAAGTAAATATTTTCACTAACAATAATTAAAATAGAAAAAAACAGTTTATATATTTTGCAACTTTTTTTCCTTTCAAAATATTGTAATATAATACTGCAACAGATAAGGTAACAAATATTTATACGTTTCCTTTTTCGGATAATCAAATGAGTTGGAAAACAAATATTCCTTGTTTAAAAAAGCCACAATAGATTATGAAGCTCATTCCAAAACTTATAATATCGTAATGTCCGTTCCATATAATGAAAAATATGATTTAAAACAGATTCATACTCAAATTATTATTAATTTTTTTGTGAAGCAACATTCGAAACTAGAAGAACAAATATTGGCAGGTGAAGTTAACTATTTTTTCTATACCGCAAAATATCATCACAGTTATATTCACGCACACGCACACACACTATACATACATACATGCACACACACTATACATACATACATGCACACACACTATACATACATCCATACATGCACACACACACGCACACACACTATATGATTGAGTTACATTCTTCGAATGAAGCATACAATATACATGCACACACACGATACATACATACATGCATGCACACACACTATACAGACATACATACACGCACACACTCTATACATACATGCACATACATGCACACACACACGCACACACACTATATGATTGAGTTAAATAAAAAAGTGTTTCCAGATTCAAAAATTGCATTAAAAATTTCTTCTCGTAATATAAAAATGAAATCTCATGTCATTAATGTTCTTGAAAAATGCGGCCAAACTTCGAACTTATTTTTAGATAGAAGAAATGCTCCATTATTAATGTAAATAACTGTGGATATATACTCATGTAATAATTTATTATACAGTGATCATACAATTCAGAATTTTTTTTTTTAAAAAAAGCAGTTTTTCGCTCTTATGTATAAGAGGTATTTTATTTTCTATGCTAAAGTATAGGAGACAAAATAGTTGAATCCATTTTTTCCAGGAAAATACCGATTCAAGCAGAATTGAATAAAAAAGTAACTTACACTTATCTCTTGGATAGAATAGTAAGAATACAATTTTGTGTCATTGTTAATATATTTTTTTTAAATTTCAAATTAATTTTTGTTAATTATTGACGTTTTTCGATCAGACTGCAACAGATGGTCCCCGCAATTTTTTCTTCAGAAAGACGTACTCTACCTGATATTGTGCTGTTTTCGGCGAACTTTTAACTGTTTTCTGTTTGAATTTAACTCTCTAAATTAAATTATAGCATCTTCTACATTATGATAAATGATAAATGATAGACAATGAGTTATGATTCACTGATGCTTTTGATCTAACCACTAATAAACTCTCCGGATTGGGAAAATTGTATGTGTGTTTAAAAAAATTTATTTATAATGGCAAATTTTTACACAAGTTATGTGTTTCTGTTTACTTTTCTGGGAAGTTTGTGCTGTTGAAAAGAGGCTTATAAAAATAAGTTTTAAAACAGTGAAGTGGGAAAAGAGGGACAGAAATCTGAATTAAATTAATACTAAACGTATCTGAAATTAATTAAAATTAATGAATTAAAACTTTTCTAATTTGTCCTTTAAAAAACAGCAAAACATAAATAAATAAATCGTGAAACATAAATTTGAATCACGACAGATAAAATCTGTATCAACCTCGGTTACGCAGAGGGTCTTTCGTGGCATCAAGGATAGAAACCCACGACGCAAAGAAAACCGCTGGCCACAAAACCATGAGATAAAATGTGTACCAGCTCAATAATATTCATCGTCTTCGATTGAAGCATACAATATAACACATCGATCAATAACTCCCGAGACTAACCCAGAAATGGCGCTCGTAGTAAACCAGTAACCAGG
>BMAW01022841.1:359379-415574 GCA_019974015.1 Nephila pilipes
TTGGGGTCGCGACCCATAGTTTAAGAAGCCCTGGTCTATAAGTATCATCGTCTTGCTTTGTCACTTCGTCTAACTTTCACTTTTCTCTCTCTTTTATTTTTCTTTCGACGTTTTCAAAAAACATAGATAAATCCAGTCATGTTTGGGGAAAAATAGTCATAATCGAGAAAAAGTCATAATTGGTAGATTCACAGTCACATAAATGTATAATTGGATTGTTTATGTCATACACCATCTTTTCAAAAATTCTGCACTAGTTGTAATCCGATGATGATTTATATTTTTTGTAGAACTTTCTAATGGTCCTAGGTGATCTGTACGATACTTATGTAAAGGTATATCATCTTTATGAACTGGATGAAGCTTCCTTTTTTCTTTCCTTCCTTCTTCTTTCTTTCTTTTTCTTCTGTTTACTTGAACACTATGCACACAATTAGCTATTGGTCTTTCAATCTTTTGTTTTTTAGCATCTTTTCTTAGATTGTTACGCTGTTTTTCAAAATTAGCTTGAAATTCGGCTTCAATAACTTCTTTTAATTTTTCAGTAAACTTCGTATTCATTGAAGAACAAGCTTCTATAACTCCCTGTTTTAACCCTTTAGTTATTTGAGCATCAACAATCTTATTTTCAGAAAAATGTAAATATCGCGGTCGTTGATATATTGGCTCATTATTTTTAGTTAAAATATTCAATTCTATGTTAGTTGATTTAATCTTCTTCGGTTGGTAATTTAATATAGATTGACGCACTTCATCTTTATTAGATTTTGAAATATTATAACCTATATTTTTTTCAATTTCATCACAATTAACATTAACTGGCAAAACCGATATAATATTGTTTTCTTCACACAGAGACTTATTTTTTATTGAAAATCCATTTTCATTTATTAAAACTTCACCTTGCAAAATTACATCAAGTCCTATAATAGCATTATGCGGTATAGCACCATTCTCCACGACACATATATCAGTAAAACACTTAAAGTTATCTATTCGTATCTCTCCCTTAAATATACCTATGGGTTTTATTTTACAATCTCCTAATCCCGATAAAATTGAATAACACTGATTCAGTTCACAAATATTTAACTTTTCAAATATATTTTTAGAAATTAAAGTAGCTTGACTTTGGTAATTTAAATATCACTGAGTTAATATTTAAATTACCAAAACGAACCATTTTAAACAGATATGTTTGCTTCGCAATATTGAGAGATTCTACGTTATCATTGGGTTTGGTTTCCAAATATAATTCCGAACATTCAGACGCCTTATGCCCAAAGTTTTGACATCTGAAACATTTTAAACCTTTATTCTTATGTGAACAAAATTTAGATAAATGTCCTTTACCACCACAATTAAAACAAAATTTAGTATTCTGATCATAATTAATTGATCGTTTATGATTCACAAAATTATCTGGGTTTTGTTTTACTTTACTAAAATTATATTTACTTTTTTCTCTCATAAAATCATTTTTTATAACCTCGTAAATCTTCAGTTTTTCGCGAAATTCACGTAAATCTTTGCAACCATACAAAACTAATTTATTTTCATTTCTATCGTTAATTCCTCGTATAATATATTGCATTAATGCGGTATCTTCAATTCTCCCTCGATTACCCAACTCTTTCATTATAAAATAATATTCTTGTATAGATTCAGATTCTTTCATTTTACGCCTACTCAATATTTCATGCAATTGGGCTGAATTAGTAGTGACCTCGAATTCATCTATCAACACACGTTTTAATTCCTGGTATGACGTAATATGCAATTCGCTTCTCACAAATAATAAGGCATTACCACCAAGCGATCGTTTAGCGAAAATAAACTTTTGTAGGTCAGATAAATTAAAAATATTCGCAGCGCTTTCAAACTGCTCGAACCAAACTGAAATGTTTTCATGCAATTCACCATTAAAAGAGGAAACAACACTTTCAATGTCTGAAAAGCTTACAGAGTTGTTTTGATTTCGAGTGGTGCCATAATCATAACACCGCTCTTCAGAATGAATTGCTGACTCATTAATGTTCTGGCTCTGCACTGATGGATTTTGTTTTGTTTCTTCTCCGGTTTCGCTTTCTGATTGATTCGAATTTTGAGTATATTGATAAAGCGAGTTAACATCATTTAACAAAACTAATATTTTCTTGATTATTTCGGTTTTTGTCCCTTGGAATGCAATATTCAGAATATCACAAATGGTAATCAATTCATGTAATGAAAAAGTATCATTAATAGTTTTTAATTTAGACTTAAAATTAGAGTCATTTACTGTGAATTCGAAACCAGTAAAATTTCTTATTCTTTCCGTATTTTTAGCATCACCATCAGTATCAAAAATAAACTTATGCAAAGTCTTAATTTTTTCTTTCTTGAGATACTTAAGTGCATCGCCTACTACATTAATATCATCAATCTTCATGTTAAGCAAATAAGAATAAATCTGACTCACCTCAAAGTCTTGAATTTATCCTTGGTCAGCACACAGTTATCCACACTTTTTTTTTCAGTCAATGTTCACAATTTAATCATGAGTCCTACACTCTCACGATTTTTATATCCTAATCGAGTCCTAATGTGCTTACATTCAATAATGCGCCAACATCACTATCAATTTACATCTCTATCAGTTTATATCCTGATTAGGCGTCTCAGTCCCTATTTCTATTCCTTATCATGTGCTCATATCCTTATCAGTTTACATCTAATTATGTCTAATTATGCTCCTCAATCCCACTTCTGATTTTTGTGGGATGGCCTATATTAATTAATAAAAATCAAACTTTGAATTAGCACACAGACATTTAATATTGACGTTTCACATGAACATAAAGTTGAACATACTGGACGAGACATTTCACAATAACATTTAAAAACATTAAAACAATACTCTTCAGCGTCTTAAATAGTTAATCATCGTCTAGAGTCATCAACAAAGGCGTCTTCCTCGTTCTGATGACTGCCGTCGACTCTCCTTCAAGAGTGGACTCCCTTCAGTAGCAGAGACAGCGCCCTCTATGATCGAGTATTTCTACTACAAACCCATATATATATATATATATATATATATATATATATATAAACTATAACAGCTACAATCGTCTTAAATTTTCTCTTTGATAGTATTAATGTAGAAAGAATGACAAATAAATTAATTTAGGTAACAAAGGATTGAAAATAAAATTTTATGTTTTGAATTACACGCCAATTCAACTTTTAAATAAAAAGTATTTTTTTACAAATATACATAATATTGATATCAAGTTTAATATTTGTTATATAAATGTAATTATAAGTTACATTATAATTATAAATTTTTACTGAGCAAATACATTAACAATGAGAGAAATATGTAAATCATTATTAATATTTATACATATATCAGTCCTTTCTTCCCACAATCTTCAAAATTAATATAGGTTATCCATAAAAGAATCTGCACTAATTTCTTTGGAAGTGCTTTCTACATTGGTTAATACTGATTATTATAGAAAAAGAAATATCTATGAGAGAGATCTGCAAGTTTTTCTGACAACTGCAACTCATGTATTTTTTTTGTTCAATCATAGTTTTATATTCATAATTTTAAACATAATTTATAGAATTATAGTTTTATTTCAAATGATTATTGTAGCAAAAACTGTAATTAAGCTATAAATAATTAATTCTGTAACTAAAAAAAACTTTCGTATAGCTTATTTTTATGTAACTGATGTACGAAAACAAATCAGTAAAATATTAATTATACTAATTCATAATTAATCTATGTAATTTATAAATCAGTGTAGGAAATTTACAGTTTAAGTACAATCAAGTGACGAAGACGACACCTAGGCTGGCAACCCTCTCTCCTAACATCCACACCACGCCAGCGGGAGGATTTTGGGCCCCGACAGATTTAACATGCATCAGCTCCGGTTACTCGGCGGGTTTTTAGCGGCCAAGAATCGAACCTTCGACTGAATTAAAACCACCGGCCACGAATCCGAAGCCATGACCACTACGTCCGGTGAAGGAATGAAGGGAGATGAGTGACGGCCTTCGGCTGCCGGGGATATGAATGTGCACAATCATGCGGGTTAACCCCTCCCTATGCGATTTTTTTTTTTTTTTTTTGCTGGAGCATATGAATCTGTAAATAAGTTTGATTCCTTGAAGAGACCCTATACACAGAAAATAAATCATTTTCTCATTTTCATAATCATAAATCATTTTCTTGTTTTATTATGTTAATAAAATTATATTTACTGTGTAAAAGGAAAAAAAAAAAAAAAAAACTCTCATCAAATCCTCAATATCTAAAGAGATGAAAAAATCTTCGAAATTCTACTCATGCAGAAATTTCTCTATACTTCAAGAACTAGATAATTTAAAGGCTGTTTTTAGTTCAAGAACATCAATAGTTATCGAAAGAATTGATCGTAAAATGATACATTTGATGATGTAGGTAATGAGCCTTTGTATCGCTTCGGAATTCAACTCGATTTCCAGAAATTTCGGCATTGAAAATATGTGGATATTTAAAATAAATACTCAATATTTAATGGGTACTAAAAATGATTATTATTTTCTTTATTACTATATTCGAACATTTCAAAAGCATTTTCTTTAGTTTAATACATGTTCCCGAATAATTTACTATAACAAAATTTACATATTGCAGAATTTGTCGGAAATTTGTCCATATAAAACATCATTAAATATCTCCACAAATTCTGTACTCAAGTATATATATATATATATATATATATATATATATATATATATATATATGTGTGTGTGTGTGTGTGTGTGTGTGAGTGTGTGTGTGTGTGTGTGTAATTCTTAAGAACTGGTATTAACCTAAACTTTTTCTTATCGTGAATGCATACCTATTAAATGTGTATCTTGCTTGTTATTTTATTTATAAAGTGATAACGATGTTACTCATATTTAATTTTCATTTGATTACAAATAGAAAAGCTTTAAATTATTTTTTAGATAACATTTCTAAAATGTATAATTCCTATTTTAATTTAACGGGGATTATAAAACATCTCTTAAGAGGTTTGGTTGCTGTACACACACTCCTAGGATGGACCTTACTCGGTAAATCTGACATAAAGGGTCCATCCACAAATAGCTCACTGTTAATATTGTCATTACACGTAAATGATGCTAAAATTACTGATCTCTGGAATTTAGACACTTTGGATATTGACGACAGTAGCGATAAACACTTTAAAACAGAGACCTATCAACTTAGTTTGAAACATTTCTGAGAAACGGTTAGCAGAGACAGTACTGGCAGATGTATGGTGAATCTATACTGGTTAGATGGACATCCTCCTTTACATGATAATAAGGAAATGAACCAAAAAAGGCTAAGGAATACAGTTAGATCCCTAGAATCAGCAAATCGATTAAATGAATATCAAGAAGTTTTCAATTAGAAGGAATGAGAAAGTATCATTGAACAAATTAATCAGGACAATGACATTTCTGAAGGCTTAGGTGTACATTATCTACCACACAGAGATCAGTATTTAAAGACAACTCAACAACCAAGGTACGTTCTGTATTTGAGGGGCCCACTAAAACTGGAAAATCTGTATCAATTAATGATTGTATTGAAAAGGGTTCGAATCTTATCGAAATGATCCCAGCTATTTTTAAATAGATTTAGATGGAGGAAAATTGGAGTTATTTCAGACCATAAATTGTTGAGTTTGGGTTCTATATGCTGCAAAACTCAAGTTGGGGAGTGTTCAGAACTGGATACTTTTCCAGCTGATATCACGTGACGCTTGCCAGAGGACACTGTTGATTGGAGTGAGCGACGCAAAAACAAAACGAACTTTATTTAGAATTCGAGAGCACTTTTTGTTCTCTTATATCACTATGTTGTGTTTTGTAATGTGATGTGCCACTTATTGTATTTAAATTAATGTCAATACATATTTTTATTTATAAGGGAGTTAAGCATATTATTTGAGTGGATAATCATTTATTCTAACGGAGTTTTGTTGCAGCTAATAGAATTCCATGCCTTTTGATATTCTTAATGATATAAATACATACTAATTCTGAAATAAAGTGAAAAACTTAACTAATTGTCTCTTGACATGTACTGACACTTTCATTGCCACTGAAAATGACCCAAACTTATTGATACGAATTATAACGTGTGATGAATTGTGGTTTTTACTTATGAGCTTGAAATGAAATGTCAATCCATGCACTGGAAGAATCGATCTTCACCGAGAACCAAAAAGGCTCAAATGAGCAAATCAAAATTCAGAGCAATGGTGATTGTTTCTTTTTCGGTATTCTTGGGTTTGAGTTTCTACACTGGATTCTTGAATATCAAACTATTAATCAATATTACTACCTGATATTTATGTATTTTACCTGTCAGACACTGGTATACATTCCTATTTAGGATTAGACTTTCACTTTGTGGACTCAAACCATCACTTTAAAATAGTTGTATTAGCTGGATTTTTGATACTTGTAATATATAAATTTTACTTTCTTCGTGTTCCATTTAATTTATTGTAACATGTTACTGTTTACCTTATTTATGATCATTTGGAGTGATATTTTTGTGTTGTGACATTTCAATTAATCCATGTTTTCAAAGCCTATTCGTATGTATTTTTTACGAATTTTTAATCCTTCATTGGAATTATTTATGTTTGTTAAAGTGAAGGGATTTTTAGGGATCACTCTTTTTAAGTAGAAATTTAGGGTATAATTCTTAATCTAAACTTTAATGATTTTATTAGACATTTCGAAAAGGTGCGGTTGTGTGTTAGGGCCCAACGCTCATCCGTGTCTTGCGGAGGGGGGAAATTTGTATTGATTTAACTTTAATTTATATTAGTGTTTCTTTATAATATTATGAAATCCTAATTTTTCACATTCTCTCATTAAAGAGTTCATTCTTATTTTCTGATACCATTCTTTTTTAACTTAATTCTTGCCATCAAGTGTTCTTAAAAATTCGCTGATAATGCAGTTCTCACGGCTTCAGACCTGTAGGGATGATCCCTACTAGATTTTCTGTCTGCAATTAAAATCGCTGAAAAATCCCTCCTCTCATCACATGTGATCTAGTATGATAATCCGTACTATAAAACACCAAACAAGAGAAAATTCCCTCTCTTCTGACCTCTAATGCACTTCTGACTTTTTGAACTGTTTATCAAACGTCAGAGTTGTATCTTCAGTCGTGTGGAAATGCTCTCTCTAAGATGCAATAAAATAATAATCAAGCTTGAACTTAGCTACAATCGGTTTCAAATTTAATTAAATATTTTTTAGAAGAAAGAAAGGAAAAATGTTTTTTTCACTGAAAAGTGTTTAATATTGTAAAGCTAGTGAATGGACTACATTTTTTTTGTATGCTTTCTTCGTAACCATAAATATTAGATGGTTTACCGAATCTGGAGCATACGACATATATTTGCCATGAGAGAAGCATTTGTTTTCAAAATTCGAATAGCTCTGTGTATAATAAAACGTTATAATTACTTATAAATATATTTTATAATATTTTTATTTTAATATTAATAAATGTGAGATATAATTGTAAATAATTATAAAACTATTAAAAATTATATTTATAAAATTATTATAAATTACAACTATAAATAATAATTATAAATTACAACTATAAATAATAATTATAAATTACAACTATAAATAATAATTATAAATTACAACTATAAATAATAATTATAAATAATAATTATAAATTATAATACTTGTAATATTAATTATGTATATTTAAAACAAATAAATATAATCACATATATTATAAATAATTACAAATTATCATATATAATAATTAATAATTTAATTAGTTATTTTTTATTCATATAATATTGTACATAAGTGAAATTTGCTTAAAAATTAATAATAAAGAAATTTAACCGTATAGTAATGTCATGCAATAAGAATTGTACAAAAAATACCCACTTTTTTTAGAATAGTTTCCGAAAGAAAGATAAATTCATTCATTTATTTTCCAAACTGAAAGTACGATCTTTTTAAAATATTAAATCTCTATCCATGCGTTAGTGTAAAGCATGTAATTCACTCATCCACTCTAAGCCATGAAAGAGAAGAACAATAAACGGTTTTCATATTTTTTGAGACATACTTAAAAGAACAATTGCAGAATCCCCCAAAGGCGCTGAACAGTAGATGATTTGGGAAGGGGAAATGTTTAAACAGCCAAAAGAGAAACTATAAGCGTACTTATAAGATATCTGCTGTTATACAATTTGAACTGCATAAAATTACATTTTTTTCTTAAACAAAATAAAATGTGGTAAATAAGGTTGAGATAGAAGTGAAGTATTTCAAATGATACATGAAAATAACAGAATTGAGGGAAATTGTCAGGAGATAGAGAAGAATAAATACTTGTCGATGGAGATTTATTATTTAGATATACAACTTAATTAGTTTTGTGGAATGAAATAAATTCTAGTTGAAGAATAAAGATAAAAATCGGTTGTTTATGTGAGGTGATTGAATCAGAACGACTGAATTGGTTAGTTAAGAATTTAGAAGATTAAAATAATTTAGATTTGAAACTTAAAGTGGGATTCAAAAGAAAACGACCTTACCTATCTTTCATTCATTGATAAAGCATTTTAGTTTACGCTTCCGGATTCACTAATTTTTTACTTGTATATTAGATTGAGATATGGTTATAGAAATGAATAATGAGGAGCGAGAATCACAAATTAATATTTAAGAATGTGTTTCACAATAATTTACAATAGCTTTAATCCAATTTAGATGAGGAGAATACGAATATAAATATGACTTAAATTCTGGGTTAAGATAAAATTGAAAAATTATACGATTCGTCAATATATCTAAATAACTTTAAATTATTATTTTCTGAAAAGTATATTCATAAAAATGTAAAAATTAATTAGCAAAGCTATTACTAGCAGGACTACCAAGAGGTATATTTCCATTATAACCGGTATAATATTCCTTAAGACGAGATGAATAAGAAGTTAAAATTAGTTAAAAGAA
This sequence comes from Nephila pilipes, assembly GCA_019974015.1. NCBI lineage: Eukaryota > Metazoa > Arthropoda > Arachnida > Araneae > Nephilidae > Nephila > Nephila pilipes. The sequence goes on from BMAW01022841.1 coordinate 368,428, forward strand.
TTATGGAACTATTAATTTTGAATTCTTCTAAAGTAACTGAGGTAATCTTCGATATCTATTGAATTAAACAAATCTTCAAAGTCAAAACTATAAATATTGTAAATCCTTTATCTTTTGTATAATTTCATAACCTTATTAACGATACCAGTCGTATCAAAACTTCCTGCGGTATATATATATATATATATATATATATATATATATATATTGCTTCATAAAAATTAAATCTTGTAAACTACAACTATATTTAGAAAAATAATTTTTCGGAATGATAAAATTTTAAAAAAGTTTCTTAGTTGATCAACTGTCGATTTTTCAATGTTCAATTTTGTTGATCAAATTTGCGGTTCATATAATATTACTCAAAATATTATTTAAATTTGGATCCTCATGAATATTTTACTGTATAAAATGTTACTATTAAAATGAGGCATATGCACTGAATGGCTTAAAATAACTTATTGCAACTTTTTATAATGATAGTTGCGTTAGAAATCAAGCACTTACTCTCAATTTATTATTGTATAAGAAAAAGATCGCAATAAGAAACCAAGAGTAAATGTTTGATTTCGTCGCTAACCGTTGTTCTAGCTAACTCAAAGTATCGATCGGTCTGGTGTTAAAGTCACGGAGCGCCGACTCGAGAACAACTCCCCCTCCCCCCACACAATCAGCTGATTCTCTCTTTCTCACCTGTTGAAAACGGTTTTACGAGAAGTTTTCTTTTTCTACCTTGTGACGTAGATGAGCTCCGTTATTGGTTTCCTCGCTCCACTTTCGTAAATATTGACAAACCCCGCACTTCCGTAAACACACGAGTGCGAAAGGCGCAAGCGGGAAGGAGAAGCTTTGGGTTGTCATGTTTGCTTCAGTAATGAAATGAAAATTTAGGATTGCCAAGTTTTTCAATTTATAGCTAAAAATGTTACTCATTCCAAGGCCAAATTTTCCTACACACTCAAGAGATGATTTATGGTTTTGGAAATCAAAGTAATATCGAGATTGCCCATAGCATAACGTGCCACAAAGATAGATCCTATGTCCAGTATGTTGTAAATATTTAATGATAAGTGTGAAATTGAGAAGATTTTCCCTTTCGCATCTGTATGTTTGTACTGCCGGATCGCAGAACTCGTATTGAAGTTCCACATCAGGAGGAATTAATTTGTATAATTATTTATTTAGCTCTAAAAGAGAGAAATTATCCCAAAAGGGGGAAATGCAGGTTTATAAAAAATAAGTTTCTGAGGTAAAGTGCAACATAAACGGCATGCTCATTTTTATTGTGAAAAAAGATGGGAATTTGTCGAAACTAATTATTAAGCATCTATTTAAGAAAAAAAAAATATCAAGGAAGATTATGAAGAGGATTCAACGGATTATTTATGCTATTGTATGAATCTTGGAATAGAAGAATATCGAATCCTAATACCTCAGCGACAATGAAGCTGCTCGCGCACGGCTCGATACAGATTTTCTATCTTCAGTTTCTTATCCCGAGGGAAAAAAAGAGCTTTTCGTAGAAGAGGAAAGAAGGCTATTAAAATGTCGAAATCTGTATGACTCTAGACAAAAGCGTGCTGCTGCTTGAGAATCCCTGTTCCTAACAGGTCAATTGAAAAGTCCCCGGCCTTACACATAGATGGCGCTACTAGAATTAAATCCATATGTGTTTTAGTTAGCTCTAACCCTCAAAAGATGCTTGTATAAATTTGACAGCTGTCGGATCTTTAGTTTGTGAATTATAGCATTTTGAGTGAAGCAACTTTTGTTATTGTGAAAAAAATGGATAAAAAGGAATTTCGCGTGTTGATAAAATATTGATTTTTGAAGGGAAAAACTACAGTTGAAGCGAAAACTTGGCTTGATGCCGAGTTTCCGGACACTGCCCCGAGAAAATCAACCATCAAGGATTGGTATGCAAAGTTTAGACGTGGTGAAATGAGCACCAAAGACGGTAAATGCAGTGGATGCCCCAAAGTGGTTGTTACCGACGAAAACATTAAAAAAATCCACAAAATGATTTTGAATGACCATAAATTGAAATTGAATGAAATAACAGACACTCTACAGATATCAACTGAACGTGTAGATCATATCATTCACGAATATTAGGGTATGAGAAAGCTCTGTGCAAAGTGGGTGCCGCACGAGCTCACTTTTAACCGAAAACAACGACGAGTTGATGATTCGGAGCAGTGTTTGAAGATGATCAAGCGTAATAAACCCGAGTTTTTGCGACGATATGTGACAATGAATGAAAAATGGCTCCATCATTTCACTCCGAAGTCCAATCGACAGTCATCCGAGTGGACTGCACACGATGAACCCGCTCCAAAGCGTGGGAAAACGCAACAGTCGGCTAGCAAGTTTATGGCGTCTGTATTTTGGGATGCACATGGAATAATTTTCATTGACTACCTTGAAAAAGGAAGGACCATCAACAGCGACGATTACATAGCGTTATTGGACCGTTTGAAGGACGAAATTGCCGAAAAACGGACGCATTTGAAGAAAAAGAAAGTGCTGCTTCACCATGACAATGCACCGTGTCACAAGTCAGTGAAAACGATGGCAAAAATCCATGATTTGGGCTTCGAATTGCTTCCTCATCCACCGTATTCTCCAGATCTGGCCCCCAGCGACTATTTTCTATTCTCAGATCTCAAAAGAATGCTCGCTGGGAAGAAATTTTCGTCGAATGAAGAGGTGATCGCCAAAACTGAGGCCTATTTTGAAGCAAATGACAAATCGTACTACAAAAATGGCTTCGAAAAGTTGGAGGGTCGCTATAATCAGTGTATCACCCTTGAAGGGAATTATGTCGGATAAAAAAAACTAATTTTGTCAAAAAAATGTTTTTTACTATGGTAGGCCGGGTACTTTCCATTGACCTGTTAGAGTTGAAGGTATACCACCCGGAAATTCTATGTATTTATCTGATCAACCCGTGAAAATCAAAATTCATGATGTCGTGCCACGTTTTAATCCTAAAGAAGGAATTCTTGATTCAAAAATTGATGAAGAGATTTTACCATCATCTAGTGAAGATTTTGCAATCAAAGAATTAATCAAAGTTAATTTGAAGGAATTCTGTAAAGAACCTCTTGCAGTCCCACAAGCAATTGTCCATGCAGGAAATGTTGAAAATGAAAACAGGGTTGAAAATATTGAAAATGTTCCAGAAACTCATATTCAGCGGGAACTGAATGAGGATTATTTTGGTGAAATGAATGAAAATCCTGAACTGAACAATAAGGCAGATCAGAATGTCTCTTTTGCTAGATCTAAAACATCAAGTTCAGAGGAAGGAGATTATAAAATTAACACTTGTTATTCAAAAAGAAAAAAATGCTGTATAAAGAGCATTCTTCTTAGAAAATTTGTTCAAAATATTTCGTAAACTTCCCCAAATCTGATGAAAGTGTAACTATCGATAATGACAAAGTATATGAGACTAGTAAATGTAAAGATAATGAATTAAATTGTAAGAAAAAGAGAAATTCCTGTGAGAAAAAGTGTATCTTTTCTGATATTTCCATAAAAAAAGTTTTCAGGAACTTAGAAAAAATATTCTGTTACAGATAAAGAGTACTCTACTATAAAAAAACATACTACAATGTTATTTGGATGGGCCAAATAAATTCATCATGATGGACCATAATCTTCTAATTTGGCTTAAAAATAATGTAAATTTCAATTCACAACTTTTGAGATGGACAATGGCTTTACAGTCTTATAATTATATGGAAGTTCCTGGTAGTGGCAAGAGTCATAAACATGCAGATACAAGTCTCACTCCATGGCCTGATTAGAGAAATTATATTTGAAATAATATACTTTCAAACTTTCAGTATTGGCATTTACTCTTTTATAATTTGGCTTATTGTTTGTATTGTTTTTGCAACTTTCTTCCCTACAAATTGTTTGTAATACATATTCATTGTACATTTTCAAAAGCTACATACCAATTGAAAAATTTTTGCTTTCTAATTTTATATTTGTTTTAGTATTTTTTTTCATTATAAATTATTGCTTTGTCTCATGTGTTGATTATAGATATTACTTTTATTATGTATTCTATTTTATGTTATAACAACTTTTTGTATGGATTTTTATAAAAGGATTTTAATTCGTAGCATTTGCTGCAGATTATCAGTGCCATTCAATACCTAGGAGAATTAACAATTTAAAAAAATTGTATTTAGAATTATATTGTGATTTACAGTTCACATTCTGTTTATATTATTTGCAGTTTTTTTTAAAAAAATTTCGCTTATAGTTAAATGCTGATATGTATTTAAAGAGTAAAACACTAAATAAATGGAAATTTCAAAAATTAAACATGGATAGAAGGTTGTTAGTAATATTTTCGTATTTTGAAAAATAATATATCCCGATTAAAATTTAAAGCGGTTAATTGAATGTGCACTACGTTACCCTGGCACAAATGTGAATATAAAGAGTGCATTTTCGCTAAGTGTAAGTTGTTTGGAAGTGAGTGAGCAATGCACAGAAAATTTAGACCTACACCGAAAAAAATTATTCAACAGAAAACTAGAAACTTAAGGACTAAAGTTTATATCAATTAAAAATATGAAAATCACTTTTTATGTTATTTTAAATCAAAAATGTAATAGAACAGAGAAAGCTCGATTCTTATTTATGAAATCTAATTATCGCAAATAATAATTCGTTAAATGTACTCTTTTTGCAAAATAAAAGTTTGTCACCTTATAATATCACTAATCACAGCCGTAGGTAAAAACTAAGTATGACATTTTTGGAAGCCCCAGAGACAGACTGTAGGAATCTAGAGAAGCTGACAATGTAATAAGACATTTTTTAAAAAAATTGCAAATGTGCTTGAGTATTCTTGGACTCATATTCAACAACGAACTTCCTGTCTCAAATTGTTGTACCAAAATGAAAATAGTTTTTCTTCAAAGTTTTTAAAAATGACTGAAAACAATTTCTTTCATTTGAAGTAAACAAATATTTTTCAACGTTAACATGCCAATTTTTTCAAGCTCTTTTTCTTTTCCTTTATTTTTTTTTGTAGCTCAAGAGAGATTCATTGGATAAAGTGAGAAATTTTCTAGTGTGCGTCTGAATGCGAACGATGTAACGGCCCTGTAAACATGATTCACCTAAGGCCAATCAACTGCAGTGAACGAGTAATCCCCCAGTTTCTTCCAAAAGACAAAGACACTACCCTCAATAATAAAAATGTCCTCAACATGGGGATTTTACCGACCACCAGCGTCTTAAAAGAGACAAGGAATAGAATAATCTTGCTTTTTTGAAGATGTTGTGAAAGAAAATAGAAATCATTTAGTGACCGGCAGCTGTGCTTATGTAGACCACTTTAGGAATAGCTTGGATGGTTAATCTTCTTAATGTAGACTGCTATTTCAGAGGCTAAGAGAGGGGATGGTGGGGGTGAATTTCGAAAATTGTTATCATTAGCTAAGTAACCATGAACGACATGTGTTATTGTTCGATCATGTATTTTCGTTGGGATATCGTAGATTTTGAACTGACCCTGAAGAGAGTAACCTAGTACTTCTGCTTTGTCTGTGTCGCTGAGTGCGATATTACAATCCTTTCAGGCTGATACTTAGGATCTTTTTTTCCTAAATGCTTTAGCCATACCCCAGAGTGTACCGCTTTTAGTATCTAGGTTTTCAAGAGTTTCTTTCCATTCTTTATAGATGTGTAAGTGCTCCTATCTTCTGATTTCATTTCGTAGTCTATTTAGGTTTTGTTTATAGGCAGGGTATTGAGGGAAATGCCTGATTTCCCTAGTTTTATTCCTCTCTTTGAAAAGTTGTCTTAGTTCCCTACCGATAAAGGTTTATGTATTTGCTTTAATGGTATTTGAGGTGATTTTACGTGCACTAAAAATATTATGTGTTATGTGGGAATTCGGTGACTTGCTTTTCAATATCCTCCCTACTGTTTGTTTTGGGAAGGAAGAATGTTGAAACTATGTTAGTTAGAAGTGTTTTTCTAAACAGCTCGCATTTTTTCTTGACTATAGGTGGTGGAATTTTAAAATTATTTTGTGATGTAAAATGAATCTTTAAATCTTTACTGGGTTGTAATTGCTACTCAATTCAGGTAGCGATGAGATTTTGAAGGGCCAATGAAAATTCTCCGTAAGTGTGATGTCTATGGTGGATTTGGAGTTATGGCCGTAGCGTGCTGGTGTCGGCAGGGCTATGACTTCTATACCGTTCTGATCAGCAGAATGTATTTTTATATTAACTCGAGAAGTGTTGTATGTGCAGTCTCAGCTAGTGTGCTTAGTATTTCGATTTACGCATTTCAAGGAGAACGACCCTAAATTTAGAAAAGAATTTACATCTGGAAGTACACGTAGGGCTCTGACAGACAGAGGGATATACATTGATGCAACAATTATTGGATTTCCGTCTGTTGGGGTGAGTGTAAAGATGATTGTTTCTCCACCGTGCAATATTTGTGTTGGAATTTCATAGTTTGGCAGATGGCATTTAATTAAATAGCAACGCCAACGAAGGTTCGTTGAGTTGTGGTTAGTCTGTCATCTCTGTGTGTAATGCAATTTGGTATGCTGAATTTCAAACCTGGTCCTAGATGTGTTTCTTGTAGAAAAATTAACATTTTGGGATCGGGCCCTTTCAAGAAGAAAACTCTGGTGAGGGCGTGAAGAAAACTCTGGTTTTTCTACATTTCCTTTCCTGTCAAAGATTGATAGTAAAATTGTCATCTGACAAAAAGATCAGGCAGAGTGAATGTCACCTTCTGGGTAGTGAGGACGTTTACTGATCAGGAAGTCCACAGCTACCAATGATTCTCCCTTTTTTAGGGAAAGTTCTTTCTGAAAGCCAATTATCTGTCCATTTTTAATTCAAGAAACTTTCAGACAAGTGTTAAAAAATGGAAATTATGTTCTTTTCTGAAATTTCCTTCCATCATTCAAAATACCATCAGTAGAATTTTCGTGCAGTAATTTATTCTATTCATATGCAATTTAATCGGGAAAAAGCTATTATCATAATTTTATTTAGCAATATTTAAAGTAGGTAGTGACCACAGCAATGGAACATTAGATAACTATCAAATTATATTATATATCATTCCATAATTTAATACATAGACATTCTGAATTATCTATTTATGTGCACAAAAACTCTTCACTTATTATTCCATAAGTATAAATATGTTTTAGCATCTAAAATTCTGAATAAATTTTATTATTCTGAATAAAATTTCTATTCTGAATGAATAGAAAATTTGAAGAAAGAAAGAAATTGTTGAAATCATTAAGAATATGTTTAATATTTCCATCTATATTTAAATAAATTTTGAATTAATAACAGAAATTAATTAGCAGAGTGAAAATAAGTCCCGTGTTGTTTTAATTTTTATTGAGTTTAATAATTTATGTATATAAAAACTGTGATAAACTTTGATATGCAAAAAAATTCGCTTCTTGCATGAATATTTATAGGTGTAATTATGAGGGAAAATTTGAACTATTCCAACAATATTTCTTTTGCAATATTTTAGGGGGTTGCTTGAAATTTGAACTCTGAAAACATATTACAAAACATTACATTAGCAAAATAAATGATTCATATTAGTCAAAAATCAACTATTCTCAAACATGCTTATACATATGTAGCATGATCACGTATTTCAATATCATAATCTTTAAATAACACGTTACAAATTTGCAAATGTCATAAAGTTAGTTTATGTGTTTCAAATTCATCCATATAATCATATACAGACATGTTGAAATGTTTATTTTGAAATTAAGATTAAAGTTCTCCAAGAAATATATAACACAGTAACCTTTTCGAAAATTAAGATAAATATTATTCTTTATAATTAAGAGATAATTTTTGCAGAAAAGAAAAAAAAATACAGAATATACACTCATGGACAAAAAAATTAGCGCACCTAGAAGAAGTCGTCAACGAAATTTTACATACGTAATGACTACTTTGATATAAGTAAATGATTAGAAAATCAAAGAAAAATGATGAATTATTTCAGAGAAAAAGGGAAAAGAACGGATAATTTAATACCCTTGTTGAACCCTCTGTAGCGCGAATGCATGATGCGATACGATCGGGCATTGAGGCTTACAAGTTCTGTATGATGTCTTGATTTTCACGGATATAAGCAAATACGGAATTCGTTCCATATTTACTGTAACCTTGCCTCTAGTTCGTTCAAACTCGTGGGATGCCCAACTCGCCACCCCAAATGATCCCAGATATGCTCGATTGGAGACAAATCTGGGGATCGGGCAGGCCAAAAGAGGTAGTTAACAGTGAAGACAGACTTGTGACACCCTTCTCGTGTGAGGCCGAACATTGCCTTGTTGAAAAATGGCTCCTGGGAGCTGTTGCATGAATGGCAACACATGTGGTTGCAGGATGTCATGGACACACCACTGGGCTGTCATGGTGCCACGGATCAATACTAGAGGTGACCGAGTATTGTAGGCAATGGCACCCATACCATCACACCAGCTATGGGAGCGGTGTGTCTGCGGCTGTAAATCAAAGGCAGGATTGAGGCGTTCACCACCGGATCTCCACACACGAACACGATTGCCATCACTGCTGAGATTGAATCTGGATTCGTCGCCAAAGACGATCTGGTTCCATTCCGCTTCAGTCCAGTTTCTTCGTGCTCGGCACCACTCCAAACGGAGGCGTCGATGGGTTGGCTTCAAGGGCAGCACACGTAATGGGCGCCGCGATCCCAAATGTCCTTCAGCCAGGCACCTTCGTATGGTTCGAGAAGACACACGGGTCCCTAATGAAGGTGCTACCTGTGCCCGGATGGCGGCCGATGATGCAGTTGGCTGTACGCGTGCATTTCTTACGATGTGGCGGTCTTCTCGTTGACTGGTCTGTCGAGTGCGTCCTGAACCTGGTCTTCGTGTAAATGACATCTCTCTCGGAGCCACTGGTCCCAACACCTCCTCACAACACAATCAGAGCGGTCTAATTGACTAGCTACTCGCTTTGCTGACCACCAAGCTTCCATCATGCCGATGATTCTCCCCCTCTCAAACTGCGACAGCTGCTCATATTGTCTTAGAAAACGGCGTAATGGCATGTCTACCTCAGCTCTTCCTTTGTAAACTATTTAGCACACTCAAACAACTTTTGGTTACCTGTTTTATACTCCACGGAGAATGACATTAAATGCCCTCTACCGGCTATACGAAATGCGCAATCACGCTGCATTTCTAATCATTTGCATTTCTTTCCGACATGTACCTTCATGCCAAGTTTCGTTACGATTCCGCAATTATTTCTTGGTGCGCTAATTTTTTTGATCATGAGTGTATAATAACATTTATTTAATAAAATTAAATAGTTAATGTGATTTGGAAAACAAAAACATTTAAAACTAAAGGGAAAAAACTAAATACATGTTAGGAGATGAACATATACTTAAAGAAGCTCATTACTCTGCCATTTTTGATGTCTTAAGAAAGTTTTTAATTTTTCAGTGATTAGCAAAAGCTAAAACTGTAACTTCTGAAGTTTTTTAAGGATTCGTCAAAATTATTCATTTTAACTCATACATTTTCAATGTAAAGAATAATCTAATCGCTTTATTTTATTCATTGTTCATTAAAGACAGTTTTTAATCATCTTTGAAAAGTTCTCACGCAAGAAGAGACTGATTCAAACACTGTTAAAAAATCTTTAAAACCAAACGTATATTTAAAAACTTAAGGTTTCATGGAGGTATAAGGTGGACACCCACGATGACTAGGAACTACAGATACGTCCAACATACGGAAATCATGAATGAATGCGACATTTGCTAAAGAATAGTACCCTTGAAAGCAATTATCTCGTTTCCCCTTTGCAGATTGATACCGACACTATCCGCAAGCTACCCCATAGACATTTCATTTAGACATTTATTGACGTTTTACCTGACGTATGAGTTTTAACTCTAATGTTTACAACGAATGAAAAGAAAATGTGTACTCATTTTTTTCCACTGAAATATTCTAACAACCAAGAATAACAGTATGCCATTTTTAGTTTTCAAAGTTTTTCTTTTAGAAAAGAAGTATTATGTTTTATTTGCAAGCAACTTTTTGAATTATGATAAAGTCAAGAAAAGCAAGAAACTAAGCAGAATTTTAGAACTAAAATAAGCAACTAAATTTCTCACAAAACTTTCTTCTTAATGCAAATATTGTATTTTTTGTGTTTAAAAATTTAATTGAACTTATATAAACTTGTTTTTTAAAAAAATTTAGAAGAGTAAAACAGGAAAAAAAGTAGTTATTGCTAGTTTCTGTTTTAATTCTTTCAATTTCTTTCGAAGTTTTAACATTACCATATCAATGATTTGAATATCAAAGAAAAAGACTTAACATAATTTCAAGACATTTTGTAAATGAATGCAAATGAGGAAAATACATGTTTTGAAAAATCAACTTCGTCTATAATATTCGTCTATTTTTTTAGAATTCTGGGTATAAATAAACTACTGTATAACAGCTCATGTTTTCCAAAGTTTTTAAATTTGGAACAGTTCGAATAAATTCAGCAGTCATTCAACTGAGCATAGTATGTTATATTATTTAACTCTTACTTCATTCAATTTTATCTTAATTTTATTAGAATTTTTTTCCCTTTTTCACGTACTATTATTGGAGTATACTAAAAAAATATTTTTTCTTGAGTTGTTTTTAAAACAACCGATAAAGATTTAATTTTTCACCATGATTATGTAAAGAATTATTAAACAAGAAAGATTTTAATGCTGCATCAAAAAATATTTTTACCATTTTTGAATTACTTATTCATGCACTCTTATGGGTAAAAATGACAAAATATCTGAAAAAATTATTTTACAATTTCAGAACTTTTATAAATATATATTCAAACCTTCATACTTCTAAGCAACAGACACATAAACTAAGCAAAGGCATATAAACTACATTAAAACCAGGCGGAAGCTTAAAATACAAGATAAAATATTTATTGCATATTTTTCATAATTCATGAAATAATTTGAAACATTGTCAATCTATTTGCATGCAAAGAAAACCTTTATAGGTTGTGCACATCCTTTTTGCTGAGTTTGTTTTGCAACAAATCATTCTGCATCGATTTTTTGCTGCTGGTTGAGGAATATCCGGGATATGCAAATTTTGTTTCTTCCTCAAATGGTCTGATGGCAAAGGAACTATTTCATTGATTCTCCTTTTTTCAGGTGTAGGTGGCTCGCTCGGTTCATATTAAGATGAGTTTCCTTCTTCAAAGTCATGAAAGATATATTCTTGTATTTTTATTCTGAATGCAAGATAATCAAAATAACAAGATTTTGGAGCACTCGACATTGCCTTTTCAATCTTGTGTCGTTGACATTTAATCCAACTTGCAGCTATTGCAAAATGTATAAAGTGCATTATAACTCGAATGGTCCAATTTTTCTCCTAGCTTAAAGGGACTCGGTACCCTTGAACCATTTTTTTTATTAATGCATTAAAAAATTTGGTTTTAGCAAGGTTTGAAGTGTTTCTATTCAAGAAAATGATTTTATGGGAAAATTTGAATACATTGTTAACACAATTTTAAAAATTTAATTTTTTTTAAAAAAATTTGAAAAATTTCAAAACACTACTCCTCCTTTATTTATTAATATTTTCTACGAATTTTTTTTTAATATTTTCAAGGTTATTTTAAATAAATTTAGGGATTGATTTTGCAATAACTTATTAAGTTTTGGAGAAAATAATAAAATATTGGTCGACATGCTAAAATTCAGCAAAACACAGATATCTCTTACATTATTATTTTTTTTTAAAAAAAATATATACATTTCTTTGCAAAATGACTCCCTAATTTTGTTACATGTATTACATATAACACACAGAAAAAAATGGAAGTGATTGATTAATATTTGTGGGAGGAGTAGCATTTTAAATACAATGATGTATCGAAAAAACACAATCTGAGAAAAAACTCTTAAAGGTTATAACTGTGAAAAAATAAATATTATGTACTTCAATTAACTTAAAATACCCTTTTATATCATAAGTTATATATTTTTCTGTAAAATAATAGCATTTTCACAAAGTTTCATTAGATATTTTTAATAACTGATAATATTTTTCAAGGTGTTAATTACAATTAAAGAACATGACAAATGAAGGAAAATGTAAAACAATAATAAATTCAACCATTTTTAAAATTGTGTACTTCATATATCACCTATATTATATTTATATGAAAATATATAATGAATAAAAACACAAATTATGAAAAAAAATTATATTAATTGCCTTAAATTAAAATTTATACATGCACATTTTATAATGAAAAAAATTATGATACATATTTACATTATTATTTGCACCTCAAAAGAATCCTGGTCTATATGTAACACCTTACTTTTTTTTATCATTAATGCTTCTCTTTTTGAAACTGCTTTCTTTACTAGTTTAAATGCACATTGATATTTGTTACTTCATTCTCAACAATTTTTTTCGCAATTCTAGTATTACACCAAGCCTCTTTTTTATTTTGACATTATTCCCAAAGATATTTCTTTCAGATAAGTAATTGAAAGATTTACAATCTTCGTTAGACAATAATGTAGAATATCGAAATCCTAATGATTGCGATATTTCCCACAGTATTAATGCTGCCTTCATTTTCATCGAACCCAATGAACCGGTGTGATTGATATCACACTCATCTTTATGTCATTCAAACCACATATATTCTGCACTTGACTTTCCAAGTTCTCTTTTTTGCTATGGAACAATGTTGACATACTTTGCACATAACTTCAAAGTCAATGACATAGCCAGTAAGTATATCGATGACACAACCAATGCCAATTAAAGATGTATGGCCTCATGTCATCCAAATACTATCGAAAGAAACACTTATGTCGACAAATGGGTCATCAGCAGGTACTTCATATCCATTTCGTACTTTAGTACGTACTTCTTTTAGCATTGTCTTTGCAGCAATACCATAGGCTTTGTGAAGAAGTTTAGTACATTTGCTGTATGTCCTCGATGAAAAAGGCAAGATATTTATGGAGATACAAAATTTCTTGATGGCTGAATTACCTTTCTCTTTGTTGCAGAGTGCTTGTGTAATCCATAAATTGATATCAGGAACTGTATTTCTTTTTATACCTTTCATTTGCTGTTTATACATCACAAACTTTAAAAGCACAAGATTTTTTTTCTGACATTCAAGGCAAATCAGTTTGTCAAACAGTTTACTGGATTGTAGAAAGAATACAAATAAATTTCCAGTATCGGAAAAATCGGTATTTTCACCATTTAATAACTGCTCAATTCTGATAGTAGGAACAGCAAATTTTTCTTATGTAGAATCAGCTTTATCATCAGCATCACTACACCAACGTTTATTATTCATTTGCTTTGAATGACAATACCGTTGTACGCGAGGCATTTTCTTATCTTCTGTTCTCAAAATAATAAACAACAAAGAATCAACACAAACTATAATGAAAGAAAGCCTTCATAAAGACTGTTTTTTTCTTAATGTAAAACGTGAAAACTTTTTTTTCTCAATATTAAACTTTTTTATAATTAGCTCGGTATCGACACTACAATCAAAACACGAAATATTAACAACTAATCGCTTGTAATGAAAGTTGTAGTCACAAAGAAAAAGAACGCTAAAATGTTACAGTTATGATTAAAATGAAATAAAATTAATTTTAGAAAAGTATTAATAAAAAATAACATAAAATTACTGACATCTCTAAATAAGAGGCGTGGTCAAGTCACAATTTTTTTTTTGCTTAAATTTTTCAATTTCATTTTTTTTTTCAACCTTCTCGTGCTCGTACACACAAAAGTAATATATCAATCGAAAGATAATAATTCAGAAAATATTTCTAAATAAAAATAAAATAATCGGTTTTTTTTGGTCATTTTTGGGGTACCGAGTCCTCTTAAATTCTCTAATAGCTTATAACGCGATTAAAAAATTGACTCCACCCATATACAAATTATATTTTCTTACCATGGAAGGACAATTGATAAAAACGTAGATCTTATCTTTCTTGGACCTCTTTTTGCATGTATCTAAGGCGTGTTTTCCATGGGCAGATGAAGTAAGCATAACCGACTTGTTGTTGAAACATTTTACGATAGAAACTTGGGCGTCATTCCTGAATTTTTCGTCAACTGATCTTCGACTTAACTTTTTTATTTCAATGTCCATTTTGAAATTAACATTAGGAGGAATATTAATATTTCTCCATGTTCCTGCTCCTTAGCAATGGTTTTTTAATGAAGAATGTCTAATAAAGGAACTGATGTGAAGTATCTGTCCATATACAAATTACAGCCAGTATCTGTCCATATACAAATTAAGTTCTCCGAAAGTCTCAAAACTCCTTAGTCTCCAGTATCTAATTCTCTTATATCATTATCCACCGAATAATTAAGTATTTTTTCCTCCTATCCTTGATATATGAAAAAAATTAAAGGAAGCCCATCAGGCGCAGTAGCTACAAAACCTTTCAAGAACACAAGGACTTGGATTCCTTTTAATGAATTACCGTGCAGATGCATGACCGAAGAAAGGAAAAATTTATTCATATATTGCTATATTAGATGATTTTTTGTGCAGTAGGCATCTTATTAGAACTGTTTTTAGAAAGGGTCTTACATTCCAAAATTTATCATTCACTTTTCCTTCGTCTTGTACTAACAAATCATCTCTCAATTTTAAACTATTTCTTATTGAGGAATAGCTATTTCGAGGCATATTGTCTACGATTACGGGAACTCTTGTTTTTTCTACTCAGTACATTCGAATTCTAGGAAATTTTGACTAACTATTGAGATTGCAAAGAAATGTTTCATTTCTGTTTCTGATAGATACAGGTTATTTCCTGTATCCCTTAAATACATACAGTTAGTGAATTCAGTAAGTAATTTTATTACATTATTTGGTATATAGTTACTTGTGAAAGTAATCCTAGAGAGACAGAACATGCAGATACCTTTTATTCTCTATATATGAGGGAGCAGGAGGAAGTTGATTAAACTCTTCTGAAAGTAAGCTCTTCCAGTAAGAACTTCTTAAGTGATCAGGGATTTTCGGTGACGAAATATTTGAAACATCAATTGGTGAAGGTATTGATGAAGCAGAAATTAATGGCATACATATTCTTTTCCTTTAAAATTTTTTAGGCATAGTTAAAATAGTTAAGGACAAGAAATATTTTGCTCTAAAACAGTCTACTTTGAAAATTTCAGGAAATATTGGTAATTCTTCATTTGTCTCTTCTTCAGATGAAGAATCATTTTACAAATCTAGGGGAGCAAATGAAGGATTCTTAATATCATCAACGTTCTCATCATTTTAAATATCTGGAATATCATTATCTAATTCATGAGCATTCCAGATCTCTTCAGTTTCAGAAACCTGGAGAATATTTTAAAAAATTAACAAAAAAAAAATTGTCACAATTTTGAGTCAAAATTTAGGAGTTACTTTTTGCTTCTGAATCTCTCTCTCTCTCTCTCTCTCTTTCTCTCTCTCGAGGACATTCTCCTTTTCCTTACATTAGCTTGACAAAATAACATAGATAGCGAGGGACGGCCACAATCTTTTTCCTTCATGAACTAGAGCGCTAGATGTAACATCCATCTCTAAGATAAAATATTGGAGATAGAGAAATCAATTTTCTAAATCAACAAAAGTATTTGCGATCGTTACAAGAAAACACATATTATGGGCAACACTAAATAGAAATAAGATCCTATCCAATCAGTGATATGAAAATTTTTCGACACTGATTATAAAATTTACCAGACACCCAAAATAACACTTATTTCATCAACCCGTTGACTTCCAGCGTATCACAAGCGATACGCTTGAGTTGGCTCTCCTGTGCCCAGCGTATCACGGGCGATAAGCTCCGTGAGTGTCTTCTACGACCCAGCGTATCAATAGAGATACGCTCGATTAGAATGTTTTATTTGATTTTTTTAATGTTACTATATGGCGTTTCAATACCATGAAATCTATATAGATAGGTTATTTGGAGTGTTGACCTTGGTGATATGGGCTTGGATTTTACTTCTGGCTAGCCGGGGGGGGGGAGTAATTGTTAAAAGCACTTGCTGCGACGCGGCTCTTTAAATATAATGACATGATTTAAAGGGCGTACTTGCTTTCGGTTTCCTTTTTTCTTGCTTCCTTGCTTCTTAGAAGTTCGAAGGAGAATTTATGGCCCTTTATGGGGGTTAGACTTTTGGTAGCAGATGTTCTCAGCTGTTCGTTTCACTGGATCTTTTTTTATTTGTAGCGACAGTCATACGAAAAGAAAGTGTTTATCTGATACTGAGATTTGTAAAATAATTAATGAATCTGACAGTAATGTTAGTGAAAATAATTCAAATCTGTACATTGACATTAAAGTAAAAAAAAGAAGGGGGGACTAAGTTGTGCCCTTTGCTCAAAATCTTGCGTGAAACGTCAAAATATGTGTGTAAATCATATGACGTTCTACTATACATTGATTTCTTTTTATAAATATACTATACAGCAAAATAATATTTATCTTCTATATCTATATATTCCATACAGGATGTTTCATATTGAATGGGACAAAAAGAATAGCGCAGTGTGACTGCCGTAATGGATTTATTCAGCCGAAACAAATTTATTCTGCAACTACAATTATACAAGTTTTATTTGGCAACAGGGGAAAATTATGGAATGACGAACTCGCCGCTAGAGGTGCTGTTAAACAAAATGTCGTCCATGCAGGAGAAAGCGTACTGCGTTTCCGAATATGCCAAAACCTCCTCGGTAACTGTTGTGCAAAAACATTTTCGCACAAAATATCGTAAAGAACCACCGCATCGGCATAACATAAGCAGGTGGGTGAAGCAGTTCCAGGATACCGACTGCTTATGCAAGAACTAAAACCCATGACTGAAAGAAACAAAACCCGAAGTGGTTGAAAGAATTCGTGATTCGTTTTTACGGAGTCCCTCAAAATCAACGCGACGTACTGGTGCAGAACTGGCTGTCCCTCACACAACGGTGTGGCGTGTTTTACGGAAGCGTCTCCAATTCAAGCCGTATAGATATCAGATGGTCCAGGCTTTGAAACCTACTGACAAACCGTTACGTTAGAATTTCTGTGTGAAATTTCAAGAAAAGATCGACGTGAATGGTTTCGAGAACACACTGATGTTTACCGATGAAGCCACGTTCCACTTATGTGGCAAAGTTAATCGCCATAATTTGTGATTTTGGGACACGGAAAATGTCCATGTACTATTAGAACATCAGCGTGATTCTCCCAAGGTGAACGTTTTCTGCGCTTTATCAAACAGTTGTGTTTTTGGTCCATTTTTCTTTGCTGAAAAATCAATTAATGGGGACATTTACCAAGACATGTTCTCTGAGTGTTTGCTCCCCCATCTGGAGGAAGCTGTTCCTGATTTCATTTTGCAGCAAGATGGTGCTCCCCTACATTGGAATAAATACGTACGTGAGTTCCTGAGCTAACGTCTACCCCATCGCTGGATCCCCATTGCTGGACCACAGGATTTGATATGTCTTCATTGGCCACCGTGATCACCAGATCTAACGCCCTGTGATTTTTTTTCTCTGGGGTTTCGTTAAAGACAAGGTGTTTGTGCGTCCACTTCCTCAGGACGTAGAGGAACTGAAGCAGCGGATAACTGCAGTGTTGAACTCCATCACAGGGGATATGCTATCTCGAGTGTGGCAGGAGCTTGATTACCGTGTAGACATTTGCCGTGTCACCGGAGGGGCATATATGGAACACCTGTAGGAACTCGAATAAATGTAGTTTTGAGGTAAATTTTAATTTTCTAAATATATTAATTACAACGTTCACAATCATGTTTTCTTTTTGTCCAATTCAATATGAAACACCCTGTATAATGGCACATCATTACACTATGAAATTTATGTAACATATGTAAATATGTTTTGTATTTTCTTAAAAGCATGATTTTTATGTAATTTTATGTAAAACATTCAATTTTGGATTAAATCTTTTTTTTTGTATGTATTAAGTTTAATGCATTTTAAATAATATAAGTAAATACAAAAATATTTTAATAAATAGCCGACTTTAGAGGAATTTTTTTTACGAATTAGGCTTAATATCTAAAATCGTCTGGGCACAGCGTAACACTCCGCTTTAAGAAGCCGCGGGCCCAGATAATCACTTCTTTTTTCTCCCTCCATAAGTCAGCATTTGATAGTGTAAAATAGGAAACATCTAACGAAAGTAATGTATGAATTTAAAATTGAAGGTAAACTGATCAGAGAGAGAGAGAGAGAGAGATTTATAATGTGTACTGTAACGTCTGTGGCATATCCACTTTCCTCGGCCTTCTTCAATGTTTGTTGGTCGAGCTACCAACTTTGATACTCATGCATCTGGACTGCCCGAGCGACACCTGATCCCCGAGATGTCAGCAGAAGGGGGACCGTGGCTATTTCGGCAGCTTGTGAAGATTGGGGGAATTCGCCGACGAGAAAACCGTTGGAGGTCGATGGCCCTAAAAGAGCGTCAGTCCCTGCTTGGTTCCCGGTCCAGACAGACGTCTTGGTATCTCCTGTCACATATTTTTGTATAATCGCTGTACATAGTCACATTAAATGTTTTAAACTTAAAAATCAGAATTTACCTATTTGTCTGAATAACAATAAATTATCTTCAAACGGTACAGTACATTGAGTGGTACCAGCTGTAAAATTAAATTCTTGGGAAACCTCTCAGAGGATCTAAGTATTAATAAAAGTATTTTACACGGAGACTCTTTAAAAAATCCTGCCTTCTTTATACTATTGTTTTGGGAAAAAGTAATTATTTGTTCAACTATTGACATTCAAGTAAATATACTGCTACAGATCTATTCAGCTTTTGTCTTACGCTGATGATATTGATGTCATTGCAAGGAATGTGCCGGTTTTGAGAGAAGTATTCTCTTCTTTAAAGATTGCTGCAAGTTGTATAGGATTGACTATAAATGAGTCTAAGACAAAGTATGTAATGGAAAGGATATCAAGCGATGCAATCAATATTTGAGAGTCTGGCTCTCGTGAGTTTAAAACAGGGCTACGTTTAGATTACCTTAGATATCTGGTTAATGTACAGAATGGCATTATCTCTGAGGATAGATTAGTATTTCATTGGCCGTCAAAACATTTTTTGGACTCCACTCTTTACTGAGTTCTCGTTTTCTCTCCCAAAAGTTGAAATTTCTTATTTATGTAACTCTCGTTAGATCGATCTTAATATACGGCTCAGAAATTTCGTCTCTAAAAAAAATGGGGAATACAAAATTGCAGTTTTTGAAAGGTTCTCAGAAGTATTCTCAGTGGCGTCAAAGAAAATGGCATTTGACGAAGACATTTAAATTTTGAAATTTGTAGAATTTTTGATGATCCTGATAACATAAAATGTATTAAAATTAAATGAACAATCTGGTCTTCTGATACTGTTAGAATGGATGAAAATAATCCAGTAATGAAGGTTTTATCCAGTAATGAAGGTTAATATTTTTTATAATTACACCTGCCTCCAAATGTTGAGCTACAACCGCTCTTCATTTTTTTAAAAAACAAATAGATATACAACAAAGTTTGGCAGAATTATGCTTTAAACAAGATATTCAATGACTGTTATATAATTTTAACAGGAAGCATGATATTCAATTGAAGATTTGTTTGAAAAAGTTTACAGTTTGTTTATGGACCAAATCAATTTGTTTTGAGAAAAAAAAAAAATAAAAAAGTTTTAGTTGGAACGAGTCTTTTTCTATTTACAATGCATCGCTAGTTTTGATTGTTCGTACTTCCTTAGTTTGTACGACACTAGAAGAAGAAGCAACGGCCATTCGTGGACTAACCTTTGATTCAATCATTTCATTTACCTCAAAGAACGACTTTATACAGCGTCCTATTTTCATAGTACTTCCAAAGATGTTTCATCGGACCCAAATCCGGTGATCGCGCTGGTCATTATATTCACTCCAAACATTGATTTTCATCTACTAGCCCATTTCTGTCAGTCTATTGATATTCAGGAGGAATTTATCACAAATACTGCGATAATATGTTCCGCCCACTATCCCATTATATTCAGTTTTCCTCTATGGATCCTATGCAGATCAATGTGAATACTCAGAGAGTTTCCTGACCTAAGAGTGATTTTATCCCTTTTACAACTGTTACTTTCAACAATGTTAGATTGGAAGATATATTTACATAGATCATCACCATTCCCCCAAATGAATTTTTCTGTAAAGAGTTTAAAAGCCCATAGATCTCTTACCCAATGTATGTCTCGGTTGCCGAGTGATTATGGTCTTCGCCGGTATGGTTTCCATTGAGTATTGGGTTCGAGTCCAGATGCCATTAAAATCCATCGTGTAAAGGGACTGATGTATTTTAAATCTATAGTGGGTTAATGTTATGATGATGTGCAAGTTTGGAGAAGGTGTTGCAGTTGTCATTTTCGTCACTTGACTGGGGTTCTAAATTTCACGATTCTTTTTAATAACTCTCGTGTTGGTTTTATGTGAAATTTTTTTAATCCAACGTAAATAGTATCTTCTGTTCCGTCAATTAAGAGGGAAAAGCACTAAAAATTGTCGTGTACAGATCCCTTCATTCTGAAGACACCGGCAGGAGATATCGGAGATTTCATCGACCTTATTGGGTACAATGATTTGAAATGAACTGTGCGCAGTAGTGTTTCTCCTTCATTGGGTTATAAAGAGATAAAAGGAGATCTGACGTAGGGATTACATCTAATGAGTGAAATAGAATAGGTTTCTCTATACTGAATTTTCGAATTCAAATTGATCCCAGAGTTTTGAGCTAAACTACGAAGCACATTAAGACACCAAAAAGCATAAGCTTGCGATTTGCATCCATTCAATGGCTACATCTTAACTATTGGGACAAAACAAATTCTCCTAGACATAACCAACAATATTTTAGTACAGACAATTGTAGATTAACAAGCAATAAGAATTGTTCTAGATTTTAGTAAAAAAGTAGGATAATCGCAATTTTCTACGATTGCTCCATAAGTGCCTTCGGATTTAAAAGTTTTGGAGTGTTTATAATTGTTTCATGCGGTTTCATATAAGTTACTTCTGATTATTCAAATAAATCGTGAGTTTTTTTAAATTTCTTTTTATACCCCTAAAGGGCGAGGGTCAAAAAACTAGTTGTCTTTACCTTTTGGAAATCCATTATATTTATACACTTTTTGATAATATTCTCTGTTCCTTTTTTTCAATGATTATGCTAGAGTTATTAGATTTGATGCTTGATATATGAACCCTCGTATGGATATTTATTCTCATTTATTTTTAATTAATTAGATATAGTTTATTTTGGTTTAGTTATGAAAATTAAGTAATCCTATTTATACAAAATATTAAGAACATTTAGGCATATTGAACCAATATTCATTTATTTAGAAGATCCTACAGAAGTCTTTAGTACATTCCAATAAGGTTTATTTCGAAAAATGCATAAATAAGTAATTCACACACTTATCAAATATATTGATGAAGTTGGTTTGAAATAGAGCCTTCAAATTTGAGACTCAATAATGTTGCAAAAGTCAATTTCGTTAGAAATTACTTTAATTTCTTACTTAATCTTGTTGAAAGAGGTATTTGTAAAATAGGTTTCATTTGATAAAATTTTGGTTCAAATCGTTGATAAGCAAATGTTTTACTATTAAGATAAATTATTGTTTCGATTCTAATTTTATACGTAGAAGTTTCCTCTGAGAATCTGTTGATCTTCTTTGAAGGTATTCTTTATGCACACAAACAATTTCTGTATCTCTGTTAAATAAAGCATACATAAAAAATACAAAAGTGTATGTTGTTTGATAGCAAAGGAATGAAAAACACTTTAAATCAAGAAATTACTAACTTTAGCAACTCTATCACAAATTATTTTTAATTGATTTCTAGTAAAAGACGCGGTTTATGACTATTTTTTTTCTCTATAGTATTTTCCTGATTACTGTACGTCGCCATGCCTCCTGAAAACCAAAGACTTGCTCTTTATCAATATATTACAATGTATAAATTGTTTGTTTGATGTTTTCTGTCATCCCTTAAATGTTTGCCCATGAATTTGGAAACACCCTGCATGTGGTGAAGCATCCCCTCTCCCTTCTGGAGGTGACCTAGATTCAAGCGATAGTCCAGCCAATCTATCTAATTCTGAAGAGCCACTTAAAGGTTTCTCAAAATGCCGAAAAAAAATGTGAAAATTTATTACTATCTTTCTTATCAGCAACCAATGAAATGGGAAAAGGCACCAAACGCGTGCAAACAAAAGTATAGTCTACTTGATGAAAATACTCCACCCAAAACGATTATCCCCTTATTATTTCATCCTTTTTATCCTACCATAGAGAATTCAGCAATTTTTGTCTTAAAAAAATAAACAAATCTTTGAATTACTAAAATCCCTTTTCCAAAAATTCCCTGAATATGCAGCACTTGAAGTAGAGCTTTATTCTAAAAGGAAAAAAAAAATCTATGAATACTTTTTAGTTCTTAACATTAATCCAAACAAGAGAGCATTCTTTTCCTTTACCCAGCACACTTATTTTCTCAGTTAAACGGCACGTCCATATTTCTCATCTTCCCTCTTGTATCTTTCCTGTTCTGAGGCCTATTTATTTTATGTTTTACTCCTAAGAAACTACGATCAACACATTTCATTATAGAAGACTTCGAATTTAAAATTGAAGCGTGAGCAAATCCTTCTTTTTTCTCATAAAACTTGTCACTTTTTAGTTACTCCTACATCTTGATTTCAAAATGATTAAATGTAACTCCTGGCAGCATAATGTAATATGCTTATTTCATTTTTATTCCTCGTGACACTTAAAATTAATTTCAAAACTGAGCAAAATGTTGTTCAAAATGAGCAAACTGAGCAAAATGAGATACTCAAGAAGCATATAATTGTCGAATACAAGTGGATTTGAGTCCCCCCCCCCGTCATAGTAACGTTATTGGTAAGTATTCAAAGACTCCCCAAACCTCCTGATAAGATTAAACCCCCCTGATAAAATGAACCCGTTAATTCTTTACTTCCTGCAATAATGATATCTCTCTACAGATAAAGAGTTCGAGGTCTCCCCTTACCATAGTGTAAAAATCGACGAGGGTCTTAGAAAACGGGGGAATGAGTGGTGTTGATTTGATTACTTACTGCTAGACTGTAAGATAAATTAATGAGAAACTAAAGATTTTTCCTGTCTGAACTGAAGTTAAAGGATTATGTGCCGTAAAGAGAATAGCTTATTTGAGTCGCATTCAACTGAAATTATATGCGTGGATGGTCTATTAGAACAAAATTAAGCGCTTGTTGTTAAAAAAAAAACGATCTGGTTGAATTATTATAAATTTGTTTAATTTGAAATGCTGTTAAAATTAATTACAACGAATAATTACAAAGTAAATAAGCAGAATAGCAAACAGGACTTTGGAAAAGAAACTTCGTGGAGCAACTAAGAGTTGTTCTACGACGGCTTTAAAATAATTTGTATGCATTTTTTTCTTTTTCTTTTCTTTTTTTTTTTTTTGTACCTGAACATCTGAAATGAGATGTCGAAGTCTGTCGACAGGTGTATGGATATATCTAACTCGTTGTTTGAAATTATATAGTTTAAATGGGTATTTTAATATTCTATCATTACTTGAAAAATGAAATCGAACATTAATGTCGTATATATAAGAAATTAAATAATAATAAGGATGTTTCATACGAAAAAAAAAAATTTCTCAGAAGTAGTTAATTTAGTTTTAAAAAAATTATGTGTCTTTAATAATGTATATAAACAAATTAAAGATATACCCCTAGATAGCCGTGCAAGTGACAGTTTGTCTAATTTTTATTGGTTTTATTATGAATTCAATTATAATGAATGTAATAATTTTGATATGTTCAGATACATTTGTGTAATTATAAACCTTCCAATATAGTAATAAAGGTATTAAAACATATTTATATGTTTCTCCAAAGTATATAAAATTATTGTATTTTAAAGACCATATTACTGAGTATGAAATTTTAAATATTTATTTAAAATAATAATAATAATAAGGAATCTTGGGATAGTTTTAACTGAATATTTAATAATGTATATATATATATATATATATATATATATATATATATATATATATATATATATATAAATTAAAGTATGTTTGAGTAGTGAGAGCTCACAAAAAAGTCAATAAATTAACTTGAAATTTTTTACGCAACGTTGCATTTTCATATATTAGTGTTTTAATTAAACTTTTTTTTATTTCAAAGTTCTCACGAGAACGAGAAATTCCAAGTGTTTCGCCAGGTTTAATTAAACAAAATTATATCTGTCAAATGACTGAATGTATCAAACTTTTTCTCTTACACATATCGCTATTTTAACTTATATATTATATAATATGTCAAATACTTAAGATTTCTACAACAAACGTACAACTAGATTAAAAAATACATATATTTTTTTGAAAGTTGGTGGTCCGATTCACGGCCGTCTGAGGTGGCCAGCTCCTTTCAAGAATTTACTTCTTGCTTTCTACTATCAAAAATTAAATAAAAGTATCTTTGTTAAATACAACCTGTTTTAATAAATTGCAATAACATAATACTCAGTGAAGTAGGGACGTAAACATAAATAAAAGTGCTAGACAATAAACCTATTTTACGAAACGATCAACATATGCATAACTACAGGTGGTTCTGGGTACTTTTTGAGATATCATCTGATTTTGCACCAGGATTTAATTTATGATATGACGAATCAGTTTTTACATTTTAATAACTAGGAACTAATATAATAAGCTTTTCTTCCGACAGTGTCACAACTCCTTAGGCACCCCAACGTCCTCTATATTATTTTATAAAGTTACTACAGCCTTAATATGATCCTCAAATTAAGGCACATTTCAAGTTCTTTCAAAGAACATGACACTTATTGGGAATACTTTTTGCGATTAAGAAACTCTCAAACATTCCATCTATTTTCGGACTATATTATCCATCAGAAATAGTCTATTTTATAAAACTACTTATAAATGTGTGAGTCAAACCATTTTTTACGAGAAAAAAATGTCTCATAGGTCACTCTCCATACTGTAGTGTTAAATGAGCTTTAAAATTTAAGTATTCTGCATATTGTTTAAAAAACTGCATATTGTTTGAATGTTTTAAAATTTTATGAATAAAATGTATAAAAAACGGGTATATATGTGACTCATTTACAATTGTACGTTTTTGCTATTTTTTTTTTTTTGGCTTCTGCTACAATTTTAATGTTCATTTTTATCCAGAACATTCGGGTTGTTTATTGTTACAGTTCTTGTGGATAGCAATTTCTACCTAACACGAGGTCTTGTAATCGTACCAATCACCTAGAAATTTTTAACAATGGTCAGAAGATAAAGACTATATTAAGCTGTCTCCTACTCTCTACATCCAAGCCATACCCAATGGCAACCCTGGAACATATAAGGGGAATCTGTCCCTTTGCAGATCTAGTCTATGGAGAAATCATGGCTTAGAGAACCAGACTCGATTAAAATGTCGCAGACCATGAAATCAATACCATAATAACTCGGCTACCAGAGCCACATAGCCGCTTCTAGTAGTTTCTTTTGAATATTCTATTTCCATAAAGATCTGCTAACCACAAACAATACGCCTTATAGTTCTGAATCACGTCATATGACTCTGTCAACACCTGAGCTGATGCACATCTTTCTCCATATCTATCAAATAAATTAGTTCCTAAATTTTTAAATCAGGTACAGTCAATAAAGAATAACTGAACTCGAAATATAATTCGGTAAAATTTTGATGCGACATTACAGAGTACCGGAATCAGGTAAAACAAGACATTTGATTTATTATTGAATTAAGGGAAAAAAATTGATATGTGACTTAACTTGCTATTTTAGACTAACTAAAAATAAGAAATAAATCAGGAGAAAGATAAAATCCAATCGTATCTGAAGTGATTCACTCTGAAATATCTTAAAATTGATGGAATAAAATACATATTTTTCGGAAATTCTGCTTAAATGGTGGGTATATGTTGTCTGTTATACCTTTGCTACTTTGTTGTCCATGTTATACTCTTGGGGATGATAGCCTTTGCTGCTCTATATACCATAAATTAAACCAATCTCACGTCATATTCTTAAATAATTATATAAGATTTTTTTTTTCTTTTGAAAAGAGACATTTAAGAATTTGCATTAATTTTTATGAAGCTCTATATGTTTTAAATAGGTTTTACATTTTTTCATAATTCTTATGTTATTTATCATTTTTATTGTAGTTTGATCATTTTTAAAAATGATTATAAGAAACATTTTACTGTCCATGAACCTAATTGTTGCTATTAGTGAAATGCTGCGCAATTGTCTTAAGACATGTGTGCTCAAAGCAATGGCTTTTATATTATAAAATATTAATTTGAATATAATCTATTTTAGGCTTACATAAACAAAGAGCTGGACTACAAAAGCGTCAAAGGTATGCCAGTCACTTCATTGACAAGAAATTTCTGAAAGATTGCCGTTTTGTATCATTGACTAACATTTCTCCCATGAAATGTTAGAGGCATTGTAAGGTACTCAACGCTAAGTACGATGTTCATTTGACGTCATTTTTAACATCGTACTCTGCATTCATCACTAGTGTGCTTTTGAATGAACCAAGAAACACTTTATGATGCAGCCGCAATTATTTCACTCTTTTCTAAGGGACAAACAAATCTCTTCTTGTTCATAACCTCTCCGTTCCATCACCTCGTCTATTCTCTATCGTTCTTCTTCGCAACAAACTGACCACCCTCTTTTATTGCTTCTTCAGGGCTCGATTATTCTGACCATAGTCCAGCCGTTGACAGATGTGGGTGTTAGATCCTTACAGGCATCGTGGATCAAAAACTTTCCGAACGGAATAGCTTTTACCTGGATTAACGTTTTCCAAAATATAGCAATTTCATCATGGATTCAGAAACTTCCAATATACTCATTGTATCGATAAAAGCATTTAATTGCATGGATTAGCGATTTTCTAAATATGACTGGACTGCTTTAACTTTTTTGACATGTAGTAGTTTTTTTCCTTGGATAAATGATAACCGCAAGACAATAGATCTCTTTCACTTATGTGCTATGAAGATAATAATTACGGTATAAGCTTATGTTTGTGGTATTAAGCTAACGTCTGCTGATCCTCAGATGAGCCAATTAGAAAGATCTAATCAACACCAATGTCAACAGCCTGTGGTTGTAAATTAAATATACAACTGCAATACTGTAAACAATACATAGATTATTGTACTATTGACGATAGAGTTCCAAATTGTAAGGAAATTAGAATTAATTGTGCAAAAATATTTTATTGTGAATTTCCTTTTGCCGTGTTGAGTCAATGAGTTTCCTGAAAATGTACAAGTGTAATTATATATCATTGCATGAATGTGTTTCAGTGTAAACTGTATGGCAGCAATATATGATCCTCCTAGAATGCGAGCCGATAAACGAACCTTTCAAATGGAAACGAAGCAGTTAACATAATAAATTAAAACTAACTTCATAGGGAATCATAACATATGTTACTTTAGATCCCATTAAACCAAACAATCAATCAATTACCATAAATAAAATATTTCAAACAATCTAGATTTACCACTGTTTCATGATTCCTTTCGAAGGTCTTTGGTGAAATCAGAACTCGAATCCAAGACCATTAGCCACAATCCAGACTCCTCTTTCCATCATACAAAAATAAAATTATAAAACATGCAAAGATTGCTATTCTTTTAAAACTGGTCATAAAATGTAGTGAGGATATAAATAACAAAACTAACAATGTAAAATATTTTATTTTGATGTCATACAGGTTTACTAATTTTCACCTTCAATATACACTCTCCTTTGTCCCTACAACACTCCATGCGAATCTTCCATTGTTCGAAACAGTGCTGGAGATTTTCTTTCAGCTCCTTCAGAATGCATACCTTTTCCTCTTTCAAAGATTCTACGGACTCAAATCTTATTTCTTTTAATGCAGATATCCCCTCAGAAAACATATAGAAGTCGCTTAGCGCAAGATTTGGAGGTTCTAAAGCTGGAATGCTGTACTTGGATAGAAGCGTCTGAACAGACAATGCGGAAAAGCCGGCGCATTGTCTTGTTGGGAAAAGTTTGACGTATGGATTCCTTGGCGACTCCTACTGTCTCGGCAATCTCACGAATAATTAATCAATGGTCAGATCGAACTAGATTATCAATTTTTTTTCGATATTGTCATCCATTTTAACGAGCGAGGGTGACAAGGGTGTGAATTACTTTCAATGTCTTCTCGGCCCTTTTGAAACGCTTAAATTACCCCAAAACACATTCATGTGATAAACATTTATTACCATACAAGTCTTTCAATAAATTATGGGTTGAGGGTTTTCCATTTTTCGTGTGAAGTTTCACAATTCGTTGCTCACTTATCACTTTTTCGGCGAAATTAACCATGTTACAAACGAATGCTATGGCTATACGGATTTGTTTACAGAAGTGAGAGGAACTGCATTTAAAAGAAAAGGCTTCACAGCTGTCGGTCGCTGACGTTTGGCGCATACGCACTGTAGAAGCACCGTCTCGTTATTTAATAGCCACATCTCGTGAAGCGTTTTGTGCATTCTTCTTTTTTATGGATTTTCTTTTCTCACATTGTATATCAGGGTCAAAACTTTAAAAGCTCTTTTCTCATATTTTAAAGCCCTCAATTAAGCTGAAAATTTCTGTACGGAATGTTTTCGGATGACAATACGACGATTTAATTAAAGTTACTGAATATAAATAGATTGACACTAATTATTTAAAGAATTAAATTTTAAGCTAAGTTTCTCGCCATGTCGCCAAATCCGTCACCAAAGTGATTATTGCGTAAACTTTCTTTTCTTTACTTTGCTGAAAAATTAATTTCAAATTAATTTATATTTTAATTTTTATTTTTATAGAAAAAATATTTTAAAAAATTATGTTACGCAAAATTATGTTATTACAAACTTTAAAAATATTTTAATATTGTAAGGTTTTGCTATTATTAATGTGTGAAAGAATACTCATGTTCAAACAACTCATAATTTACCTGTGTTATTAAATTATGAATGAATACATTACAACACCTTTGCATCAGGTAATCACGAAAATATGAAATTCTGTAAAAACATGAATTGACTTTTATCTTAAAAATGTTAAATAAAATAATGTTCTTACCAGATATCTCACTTTGAAAGGTTTCAGAAATGTGTCCTAAAGGCATGCATGTTTTCAAACTTGAGTATCAACGATTTTCATTCATTCAAGTTATTTTTTTAATTTTCAAGTGTGAATTTCTATTACTCAGATAAGAAATCTGATATTCCTACACTAATAGCTCTTTCAATAAAGCTGACGTGGCCGTGGTAGTATAGTGAGCATGGTTGCGTGCTAGCTGTTAGCGTAGTTACCGGACTCTGATGCCACTGAACACCTTATGGTAGCAGAGCTGATGCACGCTAATTTTGGTCAAGGACCTAAGCCCTACCATTGCAGAGGTAAGGAAGTTTGGAGAAGAGGTGCTTCCTTGTCAACTGGCTGAGGATCAAAATCACAAGACCCCTCGTTAAAATCTCTCGTGTTATTTCTCAGTTCGACAAGTTAATAAACTAACACACACTCAATAAATTTGACCATATTTAGAAGATAAAAAGTATTTTAAAATTTGTTTCAGAGTTTCCTTCGTTTCATAATATTAATTATTTTTGGATCACTGTGTGTGATTTTTTTTTTTTTTTTTAGAATTTTAGAATGAGAAATATTCCCTTCAATGTTATAAATGAATATGGAACATTTATGTAATGAGCATTAAATTATAAAATTTTCATATGGATTCAAAGGAGATATATTTTGTTAGAATTAAATATAAATAAAACACATTTTATATCCTCTGAATTCACAGCATCTCTTTTAATTTCTGACACACGATATTTTTATTAGTTTAAATTCATATACACAAATGATACCAATGGTACATTATAACTATCCTGGCTAATTTTTGATAAAAAAAAAAAACAGAACCTTCTAATTCCATTTAAGAATTGGCAATTTTTTTTTTCTTTTCATTTTGACTATACGATTTACAAACTTAAATGCCTTGGACTTACCACAAATTTAATGAATTGCAAACATTTGTAAGATATTCTATGAGTATCTGATTGTAGTTTAGTTTAAATTAGCTTTTATTAATGTCGCACTAGAAGCAACACGACGGCTAATGGCGAAGGGTTCTCGTTATATATATATATATATTTGTGTGTGTGTAAAATAATAGCAATCAATCGAAGTTTGAAATCAGAATCGCCACCGAAAATAAGGACGCTAATTGTTTGATTGAGTTAGAACGATACACTATACAAAACAACATGTGGGCTATTGGAAATAGAGTTCGTTATTTGTAGCCAAATGGCGAAAATGACACCTAAGCTGGGATCCTACTTACTTTCCTAACTTTCACCCCTTCATAACATAAGGGCATTAATCATTCTGATATTTAACGTGAATCAGGCCTGTTACACGAGAAGTCTTTCATGGCAGGAACCACTATTGCATGGAAATAACGGCAAGTATGACCACTCGTTTACGGCGGCGGAAAGAAAGAAGAAATGGTTTAGAAACGTCGAGATCAAATAATATTCTTCCAGTTATGTATTATTATCATCCTATTTTCGGTTATTTCTCAGATTCTGGAGTAAATTTGTTGTTAGTTTTGTTTTTTAAATTAATTTTAACATATTACTATTGGCATAATTCAAAGAGCTATTTTATGGACGCATTTACCCCCATTTTTCGAAATTTCATCGTAAAATGATGATAATGATGGTAAACGTAATTTTTACGGATATGCAGAATAAATTCCTTCTATTTTTTTTTTTTTTTACTGAAGGGAACATGTATGAAAGTTAATTCATTTTATGGCCGCTATAATTACATTTTACTTAAAATGCCTTCTATTTAATAATTTATTGTTTACTTTATCTGAAATTGAATGATTAATTTTAAGAAAAAGTTAACATCTATGGTGGCGAAATTTGTTCTTTCCAATACATTATTTTCTGTATTAAGATTGCTTTTAATATATTGCTTTTAATTTTTAATTTTCATTTCCTCAACTTATTTGTTCAGATTTTATG
Organism: Nephila pilipes; assembly: GCA_019974015.1. NCBI lineage: Eukaryota > Metazoa > Arthropoda > Arachnida > Araneae > Nephilidae > Nephila > Nephila pilipes. The sequence continues at coordinate 399,769 of BMAW01022841.1, forward strand.
TATTTATTTTTATTATTAAACTGCATACTCTGTTAGACTGTTTTATTTGAATTCAAACAATTTTCTATTTTTGTAAAAATCTTTCAAAATTTTAGAGTTTGTTCTATTTTATCCTTTCCTCAATAAATTCTCTTTGAGAATTTATTAAACTGTTATTATTACGAGAACTAATTTATTCAATTATATAATTATTATGAAAAATTATTTATTTAATTATATTATTATTACGAGAACTTTTAAAATGTTATATAAATTATTTTTAATCCTCTTACCCTTTCTTGCAAACCTCATACATACCAATTTATAATTACATAAATTTACAGGAACAAATAAACAGTAAAAGGTATACTTATATTAAGAGGTAAATATATGTGTTTAAATTTATTATTCTTTCGAATGAGTTTCAAATATACCTATTTGCTAAAAAAAATTAAAAAAAAAAATATTTTTTATACAAGTATATTTCAGTTAAAAAGATCATGTTTCGAAAAAGCTCCTAAGCAAATTATAAACTAATATATTAAATGTCAAAGAAAACTATTGTAGTTAATAATGAGTATAAGAGAAGTACATTGGATTTTTACCAATAGAGTTCATAAAACCTTAATTAGCAGGTATCTCTGAGAATAGCCTTTTGAAAGCATGACATAATTGAAATGTCTCACAAATTTATGTTATTTTATATGAATCAAAAGAATAATTAAATTTATGATTTACCTGTTAATAAATTATATTAAATTAATAGATAATCTAATTTTAAACAAAATGTGGATAATTTTGTAATAATTTCATTTCGGTTTCAGAATAACATAATTAAATTTTGTTAGACTTAACTATTTTGCAAAAAACAAAGCTTTGATTTTCAAGCTAGAGAGATGCTTAATCCATTGATATTTTTTCTATCAGAGCGATATTAATTTATTCCTTTTAGAATGAACAGATGAAGAGAGCAATATATTCAGGTTTCAAACGCTAGTTGTAATATAATGTTGAAAGGGAAAAAAGTCAAAACTTTCAATCAAGTAATTATTTTCGATCGAGTTTTATTTTTTAAATCATTAGACCATTTTCTGAAAGGTTTTTTTTTTGTTTCAAAATTAAATGTTATGAAAGATAAACTTAATTTATGAAAAATTTATAAAGCTTTACTTAATCGTAACACTTAATTACTGGCTGAACTTCCCTTCGTGAAGAAAAAAACATCTAAATTTCTGTAAACTTAACATAATTTTTCTTTCTTGCACCAGAGAATAATTGTGTATCATGCATGAGAAAAATACCATTGCTGTATGCATTGATAGGAAAAAATACTTTACATTAGTGAGATATAAGACCGAACAAATAAAAGTATATAAAATTCAAAATTGAGAATATGAACCGTGGTTCATTCTTCCTGGCCGTTTGTTTTCAACACAAAAACTGAATACTATTTTTAGTAGAGTATCGTAATAAGAAAATGAGATTTCACATCCATTTGCTTTTAGGAATCTAAGAAAGCACTCTTTAAGCGAAAGATTTTTAGAAAATTCGACTATCTTTGAAATATCATACTTGCTTCTCAAAACATATGTTTTTCTTCTACATGAAATAATTTGATACACCGTAAACTCGAGAGACAAATGTTTCGTATAAGTTCTGAGGCTCAAAGTAGATTGAAGAAATTTGTGTAGTATTATTACAGGATTGTTAGACTGACAAAATACAGCCAGATTCTTTAGAAAACGAGTAATGAAATAATGTTAAACAACTGGTGATTCAAAAAGAAATTGTATAAACTTTAACGAAAGATTGGAAAATTGTTGTAGAGAAATTTTAATTTCATACTAAAAATTAGTTGTAATTACAATAAAACGGAATAAAAAAATTTCAGTACACTTTCTATTGTTCATTGTAATTTTTTTACTATAATTTAATATTTTTTATATGAGATACAAATAGTTAAAACCAAATGAACCGGTAAAAAAATCTTCAAATTATTTAATGAAAGTAGAGTGAATTCCGTATAAAATTTATTGGAACTTATTTTAGTTAAGCTTAAACTGCTGAAAATCATTCAATTAATGTTTCGTATGACACATATTTCACATACATTTATTTTTTAAATTGGTGAATACAAATTAATACACAATTTTGTTTAATTTATGCATATACATACATACACACACATATCTATGCATATATTGTACTATCTAAACCCGGCTACTATCACTCAGTCTGATATTAATTATCAGGGAAGTAAATGAAAGTATATGTTCTAGTGAACTTAGATTCACAGATAAAAAGCATAATTCAATTTAATATCCTACTTTGCTGTGAACATCATTTTGTACAGGATGGTGCTGTTAATGTCATGTGACAATTTAACTGATAGAATGGCTCTTCTGTTCAAACATTCGTGATTTCGATAACTTTTTTTTAATAAAAAAAAATTATCGAAAATAATTTTTTTTCAAATACCTTGTCTGCTAATTCTTTTTTTTTTCGTTGATTTTATAATGTTGTTGAAATTATATAGAAAGGTGATTTTTTTTGTTCCTGGATTTGATGGTACAGTACCTTTACAGACTTTTAGTCTAATTGTCTTGAAAATATGGTAGCTTTTGGACCGTTTTAAAGTCGAGCTCTCAAATTAGATGTTAAATGCATTTTTACTGGGCTCCAAAAAGTTGAACATTTCAAGCAGACATGTATTATATCAGCTGGTGTTGAACGAGGAATCACTCGAAGCGTTTGTCGGAAGTCATTGTATCGAAGATTCTGGATTTAATAACAACCTTCAACCAAATGGAACCTGATTATTTTGAATGTCTTAAACTGTATCATATAATGCTTTTAATGACGTTTTGTTAATTATTATATACTTATTCCGTACAATGAATTTGCACGCCTGAAGAATCTTTCCCATTCATGATGCTTTAGAATGTTATACATTGTATTTCAATGAATTGCATATTTAGTGACAGTTTAAGAGCTGAATAACTTAATGTCGTAGCAGAACCTGAAGAAGCAATTACTTATTTAAAATGGCAGTTTTAACGGATTTTCACTAGGATTACAAAAATTAAGAACGTTGTTCCAGTTCCACCTGAAGCTTCCAAATATCCAAGCTGTGATCACCAACAGCTTGTATGTTGGCATAAAATGCTATCTTTTGTTCTTGAAAGAGTTTTGGTATATTTTCTTGGAGGAACAGATGTAAGTCCTTTCTCTTGTATGATTTCTCTCTGATAATTTTTCTCAAGAATGTTTCAACATGGACTTATTTGGTGCTGTCACTCCCAATAGTGCCGACAACTTGCACACTTCGCAAACAACATCCCTTTTTCAGATCTGAATGAATCTACATGAGATATTGTGTTGAATACCTGGTTCGTATCAAAATGTAATTCCATGATATGAAGCTCCATCTATCAGATATTGCATCTCCATTCATCTTCGCCATTTATGTACTTCTTATTGGCGTTGTTGAGATGAATGTGCTGCTTTGCTTTTCTTTCGCATCTACTATTAAGAAAGACTTCAAGTCTTTCTTTCAACCTATCTGCCAATTCTTCTGCTCGCCTTTGAGAAGTCCTGACCTCAAGACGTTTATTATTGTCTAAACATTCTTGATCAGTGTGGTTTGATTTAAGACGATGTGTGATTGTGCGTCGAAAATGACGGCAAATGTTCGTAAGTCGGAGAGGCTTTACAGATGATTAATTAATATGACTAGAGCATTGGAAAACGGAAACACAGATGATGATCAACTGTAAAAAAAAGAATGAAATTAATTGAATGTAACAATCTATATAAAGGTAACTAACATTTTGTTTTCTGAAAACAGAAAATTAAATTATTTTCAAAACAAATTAATTGAAAACAATATTCGGATTGAAATGAAGTCACCGTTAGTTCTTTGAAAGCGGATAATCAAATCATTTCTGAGATAAAATTCTAAATTCTATAAATTCTATCTTTTAATTAAATATTTTGTATATAATATGCACATCAATTAAACAGTCATATAAAGACTTTTTTTTTTCATACTGGCATTTATTTTTACTATTTACATCACAGCAAAAAAATTGAAAAAATGAAATTTTAAATATTGAATTAATTTAGTTTTTAACATATACTTCGTATTGTAATAGGAATAGAAAATGATTCTTATAAATGTTTGATTTCTTAGATTTTACTTAATTTTCTTAAAGTTTATTTGATTACTTTTGATTTTAGAACGGTCATAATAAACCCTATTTTAACAGTGGTATTTCCTTTAATTGATTATTATAAATATTTTATGACATATATAATTTTAAATTCATTTTAAAAGTATTTTGAAATGAAATCCCAAATTAAATTGATTCGTCTATGTGAATTTGATAAAATTAAAAAATTACACCCTTATATTACATTCAAGTAATTTTTTATGCCTTACGCGTTTTGGAGAGAATTAAAATGCAATTAAGTAGAAAGAATAGTTATATAAAATAAAACAAAAAAATTCTAGAATTCAAGGATAATCTTTAAATCTCTTCATATTTTAAACTTTTTAATTCGAAACTGATCGACTCAAATTAAAAAATATTGAAACAAATGGTAGAAAAAAGTTTTGTATCTCATAAGAGTGTGACACTTACTAAGGACGAAAATATATTTTCTTTCCTTTAAAATACTTTATCATTGACTAAATGACACGGCCTAATCTTCTAGTGAATATATATCGTCGCATTTTCAAGCGAGAGAAGTTTAAAAATAAACTTTTTATGTGCGTGTTAGATTTTCTATTTAACTAGCAAAACTCCTTTGGCAAATTTCATTGGAATTATGTACTTGTAATACCCACCTTTTCAGGTAAGAGGACCCTTGGTTCACAGTTTTTTATGGAAATGAAAAAAAGGAAGTGAAGGAGAAACTGTAAAAACATAAAGCATTTTTTGCATCAAAAAATAAACCAGAAGTTTCTATCTCCCCTTGTCCATTTATATCCGTTGTATAAACTCAGCAAATACTCGCAGAATTGAGAGATTCTACTCCTCTTAACCTTAACAGAAAAGAAATTTTGTATAGTACTTGTTGAAACGCAGCAAAAAAATCTGACTTCTCGTCTTATTCAATTCAATTCTATGCGAAATGTTTCTAAAGAAATGGGAAAACTCAAGATAAAGATTTCTTAGTACTGATTCCTGGCATGCTTTAAGAATTTCTGAAATCTAAATTGGTGGAACCTTTTAAATCTTGTTGCATATAATTAGATGTGAAGTAAGGGTTATGATGTAAATGTGCATGAGCGTGTAAAAAGACAACTATTCTCATAGTTCTCTTTCACTATTTTTGAATTTGTTCTTTACCTCATATTTTTTTCTTTACACAAATACTTAATAAATAATTAAGAAGGTTTTATAAGAAGATTTAAAGAGTTATTATCGGATAATAAATAAAATATATCCAGACTTATTCCAGAGCCTTTAATATAAAGAATAGTGTTAGTCAGTTTATGTAATGAAATTGCTACTTAAGTTGTTATTAGGTGTTTTTAAGAAAATACGTACTGTTTGTCTTCAAAGGGGCCAAAGTTTTTGGATCTAAAATCAAAATCTTTAAAAGCTAATGTCTTAATAAACTGAAAGATACTGGCTACTGGTGTCATGGTATAAAATTGTTTTTGTGTTTCTCAGGATGTAAAACGTATTACCTAAACTTGCATTATAAAAATTATTTACAAAATAGAACCTTATTGATGACTATGAATTTACGTTATCCGTTTTAAAAATAAAAGAAGTAATTTGTTCTTTTTGAACAAAGCACAAAAATTAACTTCTGAAATATGGAGAAATATTCACAATTTTATGTTACAAAAATTAATAAATATTTGACTTAGATTCACCACTAAAAATGTTACTTTCAAATAAATAATATTTTGGAAATTGTGATTCAGACCCCATCAATTTATTTTTCCTGGAGAGGTTTGAAAAAATTAATTCTTCTTAGGAATGTTGAGTATAAGGAAACGTTCCATATCTGTATTATGGTTAGGTAACTAATCAAATTATCTGGAAACTGAAGAAAATAGTAGATTGTGCATTAAATCGGGTTAATATTATCAAGTTTTACCTATATGGTGAACTTCGTGACATTTTTTGTTTTTATTAACTTATTACATTAAAATGAAATATTTAAAATAATTCTTATCATTTACAATCATTATCTAAGTTAATAGAAATGTACTACTTTAAAAATGAAGCATAAAACTCTTATTTCTTAAAACTGTAATGTAGAGTATACTCCGTATCTCTTTGAAACTCTTAACACAGGACATCAGCTTTTTTCAAATGACCATGGTCTTGAACAATCAGCCGGCGTTATTAATGTCGAGTCGTGGGCTCGAACGACGATGACACTCACTGTGCAGCAGGTTGATAATATGTCGTTAAATTTGTCAATTAGCCTCGTTAAATCTATCGAATTCACCTTCGGGAGTGGAAGTTTTTAGAGGGAGGTGCTAGTTCAAGTGTCATTCTCGCAATCTGACCGATGTTCAGAATTACGGGATCCATCACCTATAGCTCAAATGTGATTTCTAAGAACGGTGCGTTAATAAATAATCAATCAATCAAAATCAAAGCTACCACTCTCACAATAAAAAAACTTAACGTTCCTTTAATCAGATTATTATTATTTTTACAAAATCTTTATGATTCAGTGCATATTAGTTACAAAATGCTTCCAAATGAAAACCTAATGTAGTAATGTGATTATTAAAATTGCCAGCTGATTTTTGGGGATATAAGATTTGAATCTGTTTTGAAAATTAAAGGCTTATTTAAAAAGTAAAGTATCAAACAAAAATATTTAAAAGGATATTAATATTAAGGCTGTCTGACTAGTTCATCGTCAATTCCTCGAATGAATCTTGAAGTTCGCTTAGGATAAATGCTCAAGTAATCCAATATACCTTCGTGAATAACAAGTAAGATTTTCTATTTAGAAGTCAAAAAATTTCAGCCAGACATATTAGCAAGTTATTATGGAATCATACATATTTAACTATGATTATCTTGCTGGTGCTAAATAACCATCTATGGCTCATGCAAAAGTTAAGATATGTTTTGTTTCAAATCAAAGAACGTTTGAGGGTTTCCCTTTCTTTATTCACTAAATTTTCTTAGATAATTGAAGTATGTAAGATTGGAAGAAATTATTTTTTTCCTTTCAAATACTTAAAATGTTCTATTTTTAAAATGGTTCGTGATTGGTACATAGTCATATAAAAATTAATCACGTAAAAATTCATTCTCTTTTCTTAAATGCTATGATAAACTACATATCTTTTATGATTTGTAAATATTATCGTTAAATTTGCTACAAAATATTTTGATTCATATCAAATAACCAAGAGAAAGAGTTAAAGAAATGTACATTTTGGATAGAATGTAGTGAATACACCAAAAACTTTTCCAAAGCAACGTCGTTAGAAAGAGTTTTCTTTTCCCTATGTCACAGCATTTTAACAATCTTAACAATTGTCGCACCGAGAGATATTTTCTTTGAATATCATTTTAAAGTGAAGAAATTATCCTCTTTGTATGTTTATATCTTCCAAATATATAATTCAATTACCTGAATTTTAATATCAGTGTTTTCACTTTCTGCCTTTTCCTTTGTTTCAATGGCCGCTCTCTTTCTCTTCTCCTCCTTTTTCTTTCTGTAGTTTGCTACAAACCTAAAAATAATGAAAAATATAAATAGCAATTTCATGCGCAAATGATGTATGAGTGTTAAAGCAAGCTGTGGAAATATGTACATTATAAATAAATTGTGATGTACTTTAGTGTTGATTGTTAAATTACTAATTAAAATCCATTTGTTACAGGAGGAGGATGCGAGTATTTCTAAAAGAACGATTTAATGTCGTTTTCTTATTTCATGGTTAAAAATGTTGTGTTTTATTTAACTAATAAAGGTTTTACTAAGTTACAGTTTTATTACTTAAACCGGAGGATCTTTATAGCTATGAAATTTTATCTGTCAAAATTACTTTATCAAGCTTTCTATTTTTTTGTTTTTTTTTCACATGAATGATGAACTAAGTATATATTTTAACGTAATCATTTCTACAAAAACAGTAATTACGAATGTTTTATCTACGTAATAATTTTCTAAATCTTCTGTGTGAAGAGCTCCTTATTATCTATATTATTTACAAAGAAGTATGCAAATAATTTGTATGTATTTTACCATATTTAGCCTGTAATAATACGTGTGAGTTGGAGTAACTTAAGAACAGGGGGAACTGTGTACGCCAGCCCGTTTTAAGGACTAAATATTAATTTTAGTGATATTTATGTTAAACATAATGCCTACTAATATTATAGAAGTATTATAAATCAGAATGAAAGGGAAACTAATTTTACTAAATGTGTACGGAAAAAAACACAGCAAAAATGGGCTTATTAACTTGCAAATTATATTTCGGAATTAAACAAAATCAAAGAAGAAATTTAAACTTACAAAGATTATTTCATTGATCGGACGAGATTATTTCCTCTGGACCTGCAGCTCTAAATGAATTGAATTAATGCTTGATAATGTTTTTCGAACTTCTCGGCAATGATGGAATCACAAACATTTCTGCTGTAAATGTGGTTTCAGGTACGATAATGCTGAGTTATTCAAAATATTACTCCTATACTTTGGAGCGTCATGGGGTGATGACATTTGAAGCATCATTTGATCAAAAATAAAATTACTACAGAAAAATATAAAACATTTAATAGGAAACATTTTTAAGTATTACATGTTTTGTAGCTGACTTCAGTTTTTTGTTATTAAATTTCTTTCCGTAATATGTACTTGTGATAGAAAAAGTTAACATGCTAGGATGAAGGGGATGTTGATTGTAATATCAGGGTTACAACAGTTTGGTTTGCGGCTATTGAAAGGTTTTATCAGGAGAAAGGATATAATACAGCTACACCTTAATTATACATATTCAAAGGGAAATCTATTTGAATAGAAAAATAAATATTAATAGGTAGGGATTGTTGCGCATTAATTTGAACTTTGCTGGAAATCTTTCACATGGCACTAGATGGAAGTTAAGAATGTAAGTTGCCATCTAAGATGTCGTCCTCATAATTTGACGATTGTTCAAAATGACGAGATCGAGAGCCAAACTTTATTGTTACTCTATAGTAAAGTTCCTTAAGTTGTTGAATTTCAAATCTACTTTACCGTATGTTTGGACTCAATATGCCTATCTATTTCTTTGAAAAACATCGATGTCAAATAAATTGAACAATATATAGTGAAATATTGACTAATGAGAGAACTAACAACGGAAAAAAAAATTGAGGAACTCAAAAGGAAAAAAAAAATGTATGGAAATGAAATGTGTGAGTTATTCCCATAGGTTCGTATTAAGAAGGTTAAACAACGCTAAAAATTTTGTTAAAATTTCCAAAAAGGGAGAGATTCATGGGAAATTCATTAGTATTGCAAAATAAATTTCACTCTTTAAGGAAAAGTATTTTACTCATGCATAAAAAGAAGAAAATGTTAAAATGAAACCCTGTTGGGCTAACTTTGTCCGACCTTAGTAGAAACAAAATAAAAAAAAAACCACTCAGATTTGAAAAAAAGATATTTACGAAAAAGGTTTATGGAAATATATCATTAGCATTACGAAATAGTTAACTCATAAAGGAAAATATGCTTATATATCATACACATATCTCGAAAGGACATAAGGGTAAAAGAGAAGAAAGCGTTAAGATTAATTGGGAGAGCTGTGTCTGTTCAACAATTGCTACTGATCGAAGGCTTAACAGAATAAAAAGTCATTAATATTTCATAAATAATGTTTAAATAGGAAGTTTATGGAAATTTGTATCACACATCTGTGTTACAAAATATTTAATCACAAACAATTTACTACGATGATATCGCAAAATTCATTTATGTCCTTGTTTCAAACTAGTTGGCATTGAGAATAGTAACTAAGAATCTTTTTAAATATACGTAAGAGAGGGTATCATAAAATTATAAAGATTACTAACAAAAAACCGAGATATTTCGATAATATTTATTCTGTATATTAATTTATCATTTTGTGCATAACATTGTAAATAGCAGCTATAAATGTTGATTTGTATGAATCGAGGAAACGTAAATTGAAGTAACCCGAAGTATGGAGAAGATAGAGTTGAATCTGCTAAGTTCTAGAATGATGGCCTACGAAAGGTCAAAAAACGATTAGAGACTCTAATAATTCTGAATAGTGTACATGTAGAAAAGTCTCAAGAAAAATGAATAAAAATTAAGTTTCTATCTCGATTAATTTTGTAATGATCAAAATTGTTTAATATCTTGGAATAAGAATAAAAACTTTACATACTTCTCCTTTATTTTATATATATATATATATATATATATATATATATAATACAACATATTTATAAAATAAAAACAATTCATTTTTATTACAAAAAAATTTAAAATTACTGTACGGTCAAAATTCAATCTATAGGTACATACAACTTATAAAAATTCAAATTGAAATTAGGAATAAAACTATTAACTAAGAACTATTCATCGCTACTTGATAATAATGGTACACGTTTATTACGAACTGGATCAAAAATGTTATCATCAGTAGATGTGTCATATATGTCTAGCACAACTGTCGGCTTTGATGAAAATGAAGAATTTCATTCGTTATTAATGGTTTGTGTGGTTTTTTGTTGTTGCTGTTGTTACAAAGTCTGTTATTAGCAGCTATTTTTTTTGGGGGGTTTCTTAAATTGTTTTTATAATTCTTGATACACTAAACTTAAAATTACGTTGAAATTTTAATGCTCCATGTCAGATTCATAAGTAAGAAAATGTTCCATACTTTAAGCAATCCGAGCCGTCGTGAATTAAATCAGCTATTAATAGCTGAACTTCATCTTCTACTTCGTCATTATCACCTTCTTTAATATCATACACTGTCATAAATTCGATCAAATCCTCATCCGAAGGGCTTTCTAGCATCAATTCTTCGATGTCAGTCGTTTGTATGTTGTTGAAACCTTAGCCACCAATTCCATTTGATCGAGTTATAATTTCAGAACACACAAATGATCTTTGTACTACGAAACTTCCACTTTTGACACATACTGGCAAAATATTTTCCAACAAGCATTTAAGATCAATTGGCGCAATTGACGGATAGCGAATGACACGTGTGTATTACAATCCAGAATTGTAAGCTTTCTTCATGCTTCCACTACAATCAAATTTCTTTCTTCCACAAAGCCTAAAACATTATTAAACGTTTGCTTTATGCAGAACATTTTAAATGCTACTACAATCCCTTGATCGAGTGGCTGAATGAAAGATGTGGTATTAGACGGCAACAGAATTTGAATATTTGGAAAAAGGTTTTTGGCTCAAACGTGTTAGAACAAAAAATTCGTGTAAAAAAGTATATTCGTGAACTGTGTTATATATATATATATATATGTATATGTGTGTGTGTGTGTGTGTGTGTGTGTATGTGTTAAAAACGTCCAAAGCCTTTGTAATACATTTAGAAATGCTTTCAAAAACGAATTGTTATACACATACACACACAGATTTAGAATTTTCTAATTTCATAATAATTCTTTTTATTTTATATTTATTTTTCAATTTTTAAATATATATAACAATGTACATTTTAGCTGTAATCTAAAATTTTTCTTATAAAAATCTTTTAACATTTTTTCTGCCCTTTCTTATGTATATATTTTAAAAACCTTGCATGTTTTAAAAACTTGACCATTTTTTACACAGCGGTTTCTTAATGGAAGATTTACAATTTTTACTCTCGATTTATTTTAGAACGAAATGTTATTTAGTACCATACAACTTTGTTTTTAACACTCTAATTTGAGATAATTATCGATGTTTAATCTTTCAGTTCTCTCTTTTATGTACCTTCTTTTACATTAAAAAAACATTTCCAATTTCAATAGTATATACAGATGCATAATTTCAGAAACTGATCTATTTCATTCACAATTTTCAAAACTAAAGCTTAAATTTGGATAAAACTTTTCCTAATTTTATGAGATATATGAGTTTACATGTACACTAATTTATAATGATGTTATACTCATCTGTATAAGTTATAAAAGAAACTAACACTCAATACTTATATTGCCTATATTCCTTTTCTTGTGTTTTGAATATCTTCACTTTATGTACCAGATACAAAATGAACCTTACAATCATATTCATTTCTTTATTTCAACAACACTTGTGGTTTTTTAATTCAAACCTCTTTTATTAGGTGCCTTTATTCTAATTATTTTAATCAATATTATCATAATTACAAAAGTAAGTATGGTGTTTTGATAGTTGTAATGCGAAGTCGATGAAATTCACCATTTTATTAGCTGTAGTACTACATGTGAGAATATAAAACGCTATTGTGCTTATTTCTAATATATGGCTGGTTGGTGCTAAGAAATGAAATGTGGCCTCGCGTTAGCATAGTTTTGAATGTGGCTAATGTATTTACTCATTATTAAACGTTACTGCACGAATTGAGCATTTAGACGATTGCAATCTACAGCTCTGGCGCATTTGATGACAAATCAAAGGAAAAAAATTGTCAAAATTGGGAGGCTGTAGTGCACATCGCAATCATGGGAGCAATAAATTTCTATCATATTTTTCCAGAGTAAGATAAAGTTCAAGCGTGTAGCAAACAATAACTGAAGATTTTCACTTTTAGCACTTTAAGAATTTCTATTTCTCCCAGTATTTATTTCATTAACGCTATATTTTAATTTACTTTCATAGAGCGACATAAACAAAATAATTTATGTTATTTTCATTTTATGGGGTGGGGGTGGGAAATGAATGAATGTTCCATGGAACAGTATAGTACATTAAAATTATTCTTTGAATGATGTTTGCTTTATTTTCGAAATAGTAGAAATTTCTTTCTCAAACGTTTTCGATTAGGGAATTTTTCAAAATTTATTAATGGAAAATACTGACGCCGCAGTAACCTAGTGCTTAAGACAACGGACTCGCAGTCTGCGGTTTTCGTTGAGTCGAAGGTTCAAGCCTTGATGCCTCTAATGATCCTCAGTAGAGCCGGGGATGATGAACGTTAAATATGTCGAGGCACAAAGTCCTCCCATTGACTTAATGTAGAAATTATGATAGGGGAGTGTCTGCTCAGGTGTCACCATCACATGACTGGGTTTAAAAATTACGAGGTCCGTCGCCAGTAGACCTTGAGCTGCTTCTAGTGTTAATAAAACCAAAACCCCAAAAAAGTCAAGCAAATATTATTATGAAAATAAGAATAATCTTTACTATACAGATATATGTACAGTAAGAGAAAGAAAAGTATGTAATTATTTAAAATAATATGAAAAATAATTATATGAACAGTGATTCGGCAGAATTTTATTCTTAAATTTTGCTGTAAATATAAAAAAAAAAGTTTTGCTCAATAAAACAACTAGAATATCTTTAATTAAAGATGTTCGTAAGATGTTAAAAAGTCTCGTAATGTTTGTCTCACTAATTAGTTAAATTTTTCTAACAAACATCTTTAATTAATCTATAAATAAGTGAATGATAGTAATATATATATATATATATACCCATTACGGTAAAAATTTGCGAACGAAGAAAGAATTGTCAGATTAAAACGAAATTTTGCATACGTAAGTACAAAATTGATATAAGTAAGTGAAAACAAAATCATCATTTAGTGTACGAAAAATTATAAATTAATGATAATTTTAGTACCCAGTCGTACCACCTGTAGCATATAAACATGATACCATATGGTCGCCATCGATGCATATAAGTCCCGTTCTATATCCTGTGAGATTTCGTTCCACAGTTGCTGCAAACGCGTGTTTAATTCAACCAAATCCATAGGCTCTGTTCAACTTGCCATCCTAATTGGTCCCAGAAATGCTCGATTGGTGATAAATCTTGCGATCGAATAGGCCAAGGAAGGGTGGAAATTTTTTGGGGGTAGTCCTGTGAAACCATGGCTGTGTGTGGGCAAGCTTTGTCCTTTTGAAAAATGGATCCTGTGAGCTTTGCTAAGAATGACAACACATATAGTTGACGAATGTACCTCTGATTGGTTATGGTGCCGTGGATCACAATATTATGGGTGACTGCGTGTCATACGCAATCCATCACACCAGTTGTTGGAGCGGTGTGCTGGTATACAGTGAAGGCAGGTTTGAGACGTTCACCACGGGACCTCCACACACATACGCGATTGTTTTCACTGCACAAATAGAACAGGGATTCTTCGCTAAAAATGACCTTATTCCATTCGGTTATAGTCCAGTCCCTTCGAGCACAACACCACTCCAGACGGAGGTGACAATGAGTGGGTGTCAATGGCAGTATTCGTTATGGGCAACGCGATAGCACTGTCCCTCAGCTAGGCGTCTTGCATTTTACGGGCTGACACAAAGGCCTGTTGTATAGGTGCTACGTATGTATGGATGGTGGGCAATGAGACAGTTGGTATTATGCGTTCGTGTCGTATGATGTGATGGTCTTCGCGACAATTGGCTGATGAGGGCTTCCTGAGTCTGGTAGCCGTGTTACAGACCTCTCTTGCCCACTGGTCCCAACACCTCTTCAAAGTAAAGTCAAAACGACCTTGGTTGCGAGCTTTTCGCAGAGCTGACTTTCCGGCTTCTAATATCCCTATGATTATTTTCCGCTTTAACTCTGACATCTTCTCATATTGTCTCTGATGAGGGCTTAATGGCATCTGGAGTCAAAGAGCGCCCCACTGCCACAGAATAAATACACTCAAACAAACTCTACTTACCTATTTTATAATCCAAGGAGAACAAAGTTTAACCTCTTCTGATGGCATTACGCAATCCGTATCCAATTTCTAAACATTAACATATCTGTCTAGCACGTATCTTCATACGAAGTTCGTAACTATTCCACTCTTACTTCTTGGTGCGCAAACTTTATGGCAATGAGTGTAATGTATGTATAGTTGGATGTTTATTCAATATTAATAGGATATAGTTGAACGGTGATTTATAATTAATTTTCTTATATTTAATTGTTAATATAAAAGAATAAGAGCTTAAAAATGAAAGCATACTGTTTTACTTTCCTGGAAACAAGTGAATCCAAAATATCACATTACAGAAAAACTTCCTTCAAAAATAAGCAGTTTTTAGAAAAGTGATAATGAGATAAATGACACGGAAGTATAATAACTAAATTAGTATTTAAAGCACTTCCATATTGCTCCTTAATTTGTTTTCTCACTTCTTAACTTGTATTCGATATTTATCGGCAGCGGGATACATTTATAAATTTTTTTTTCTTCTTAAGAGTAGTATCCATTGACTTTAGAAAAGAAATTACTGATAAATAATCATTGTGTTCAATGCACTTGAAAAAAGAAAAATTAGAACGTATGAAATGCTCAAATTTGAAGAAATCTCTTTCCACTCCTAGGAATATTTTTAACTCTTCGAACTCTTTTTGGAATAACATAAATTTTGGAATTCGCTTTTGATGCACATGGACATTAAAAATGCAAGTAAGAATGTAAATACGATCTTCCACATTAGTCGTCATTCAAATATGACCCCCTTGACTACCATTAGAACTTCAGCAATCAGTTTGCTGATCCCCAGCAAGAAATACTATAACAACTTTTTGCCAACTCTACTTCGCTGTAAATTAATTTCTAAGATGAAATATCAAATTTAAAGTTAACAAAACAAATATTAAATAATAAAACTAAATATTAAATAATAAAACTAAATATT
>BMAW01022841.1:415584-442433 GCA_019974015.1 Nephila pilipes
AAATATTAAATAATAAAACTAAATATTAAATAATAAAACTAAATATTAAATAATAAAACTAAATATTAAATAATAAAACTAAATATTAAATTTAACTTAGGTATTAGTTTATCCAATCGTCTAAATTCCACTAATGTATTTTACACTAAGTATTAAAATTCCCCCCCCTTACTTTCCGGTATAAATTTCACGACTAATTATTCAACAACGGTAAAAAGCTTTTCTCAATCTCTCTCCCA
Source organism: Nephila pilipes (assembly GCA_019974015.1). Taxonomy (NCBI): domain Eukaryota; kingdom Metazoa; phylum Arthropoda; class Arachnida; order Araneae; family Nephilidae; genus Nephila; species Nephila pilipes. The sequence goes on from BMAW01022841.1 coordinate 415,824, forward strand.
TGACATGGAATAACCTTCTAATGCGGCTCTTCCAATTCCAAGTTTCCGATTTTTGAAGCCGCGTCATCCGGCGGATTTCGATGGACATCGGGTAGTTTTAATATGTCCTTTCCATTCGCCTGTTTTTGATCACAGTTATAGAAGATAGAAAGCTTGGAGATGGAAAGCGTTCCATACCCTAATTGATTTGAATGTCTTAGGATGCGAAACTTGTCCTCGGTACTGGAATGATGAAAATTGAGTTCGATTATAATGCCATAGACGTGTTTGGAGTAAAATATGATTATATCTTGAATGCTTAGGAGTCGGGTAATCCATAAGAATCCGTCCTTGTTTAAATAAATAATTTTTTGACTGATTATCAGTGATCCGCCGTCTATGCTCATTATTTTCAGCATTAGAGGTTAAATATGGATTTTTTCCACAGCGAGAAGCAGAACCGGACTTCTCATTGCTCTCCATGAATTTCATTCATTTATTTTTTGAATGTGAAGATTCCTCGCGTGAGATGGTTGGACCTTGCTCTCCAACATCTACGCAATCGCAATAAGGGTTCTCTTCTGATGAATGCAGTTTCTTGTCGAAAGGTGCTTCTAGTAACATAGTTCTCTAACTAAATTTAACTCTTTTATTTTTATCATCTCACTCTTTTATTTTCAAGCATCCCACCACCCGATTTGAATTATAGAATCCCTCCTTCCCTTTGAAGTATGAATTCTCTCTTCCTCTTTGATTTTTCTCCTTTCCATAATCTAACCTCGGTATCGGTCCGCGTATTTTTGAAAAAGTCGTTATTCTGCTCTCGCGGGAAAGAAAGCTTAACTAAGCAACTACTTTCTAGAAATTTAAAACAGGGCAGTTTACACTAGATTTTGGTTTTTGTAGGAACGTGTTTTACGTTCAATGAATATGAAACACTTTATTTGGGTCTGTTCAGAAATATTTGTTAATGCACCCCGTAATGGCTAATTAAAGCTATATTCCTTTAATATATTTTCTATGAATATTTCTGTCTCATATATAATTTTGAAAAATGCTCCATTAAATTGAAAATGTTTCTTTGAAAAAGTTAGAGAGAACTTTTATCTTTTTTTTATAACAGTTTTTGTAGAAAATGTTTTTTATTGTTTGTTTAAACTTTAAAATTATTGTCACTGAAAAAAAAAATTAAAAAAAAAAAAAAAAAAAATGTTATCGTGACAGGTATTTCAATCGCACAAGTCAAAGAAAAAATTGGATAAAAAATTGAGCTTGAATTACCAAAAATATTAATAGAATCAACAAAAAATATTTAACGTGGAAACTGAGGGGGAAAAAATTGAAAACTCCCAAAACTTACAGAACGGAAGGAATCCTTCGTCTGGTTCAGAAAACATCCCTCTTTCGTCCCGACTCTCCCACACCAGAAAAGCAACAGTTTAAGATACTATTGCGCATGCTCCATTGACGTCACTTCTGGAAATCTTCACAACGAAACATCTCCAAAGTTACTCCAGGAGCAGTCGAGGCGATGCTAATTCTGCAGAAAAATATAGATAACCATCCATGAGCTTCAGACCAAAACGTCGAGGGAGAGCAAAGAAGATTGTGCGAACTTTTATTTAAACTATTTATCACCCCTCTTCTTTTGATTTTATATCAATTTATTAATACCGCTTTTCGTGTTGTCTCATTTTGTAAAGTGCATGGAACCATGGAAAGAGGTATTTACGGATCACGAAACGTTTTCTCCTCGCCCAAATGTATGACATGAAAAAAGCTAAATTTGGATGCTTAAAGTTGTAAAATGTACCAGATTTCATGCCATTGTGTCATTTTTAATGATATAAAAATATTTTTTCTGTTTTAAAATTAATTTACATGATATTATCTAAGTCTTTCGTGTTGCAGACATTTTTGATTTGTGATCAGTACATGAATCTTATGGAACTTCTAATTCCCGTTTCAAATAAGGTATCGTTTTAATTTTAATGAATTCGAAAGATTAAAACAAATGCAAAAATTACTATCGGACTATATTTTTGCCCAAATTTTAGATGATTTTAAATTTAAAAAAAAAATGAAAAACATATGTTAGCTATTTCTGAAATAAGTCTAAAAATATTTTATTTATTTTTTTGAAGGAAAAAAAAGCACTTAAAAACCGGTCTAATTTTTTTTATATTCATGGGTCCAGGCTAACCCATTAAAATACATAAATATTATTCCTACTACCTCATACAGAAAATTTCTGTATATGCATTTTCTAAAAAGTTTTTTTAAGAACTCTAGAGCATTTTCCGTTCAATTTACTATATTATATCTTCCGTTGATATTTTTCACATTATAAAATGAAGTTATTTTGAAATAAACACTCATAAGTTTTGGATATTATACAATATTTTCATAAAAATGGAAGTAAATTTGAAACATAAAATTCTTAATATGTAATCAAACTCCAATTTTGGGATTACAGTTACGTTCTGTATATAGAATATTGTGTTAATGAGTACTCTATACATTTCCAAAGTTATAAATTTCCTACTGTTTTAATTGATGCCATGCTTAACGCTATTGGTCCTGTGGTGTAAAAAAGAGAACTCATGGTTGGGTAAAAGGTTCTTCACTAATCCTGGCTTCATTGGGAAGAAAAAAAAAAGAAAATCAAACGAAATGAAAAGACTGAATCCTTTAAATTGAAAAATTAATATGATTTACATGAATAAATTTTTAATTGTGATACTATAAGTTTGAAAATTGATTTAAAGTTAAAAGAAATTAAAAATAATATCTTTTTGCGGCATGTTTTACTTTTTAGTTACCTGATTTTACCCACCCTTTCTTCAAAAGTTTAATTTTCGGTTTTTTTTATACAACTTGTGGTCAGAGATCAGTACATTTTACCAAACCTATTCCAGATTTCAATATCTATTTTATATACTATTTCTGCTGTGTCGTTATTTTCTGCATTTATAAAGGTAATGAGGAACCATTCATCAACTAAGTTATGATTCGGATCAGACATACTACATTCTATAAGTAAATTACACTTTACAACAAACTTTTTAATAAAATTTTCAAACCACTATAAAAGGTTTTCTTAAAACATTTGTTACTTATAGAATTCAAAACTTATATCCAGTGTCCTTATTCGTTTTAAATTCTCAAGGTGGTTTAATTTTTTCGAAGAAAATGTTATTAAAATAAAAATCTTATAGAACAATTTATTCCCGAAATTTAATGTAAGTAAAAAATTCTTTAATATTAACTTTGATATAATATGTGTAGGACTAGGTAGTGTGTATAATACCTTGCAGAATACCATGCAGACATTTTCTCAATTTTATATACATATACACAGAGAGAGAGAGAGAGAGATGTAAATGCAAATCAAGAAATTGTTTCGTCTGTGTTACATTGGACAAAAGTGTCATCCGAATCGACGAAAATAATCAACGACTGGTGGTCATTTCTTTTGTGAACATCCGTCTCAGCCCTCTATTTTCATGAAGATGCCATCTCAACACGCAATCAAAGACAATATGCCGTGCTGAGCAGCATTGCTATATCTTTCACCCAATGAAAATCCGTGGGATGATGGAGCTGGTTCACCAAGGTTCCAAGACATTAAAAAGTTTTACTTTCTATTCTCTAAAATGTAACAACATTTTAGGCTCTATTATGTAAATACTTTGAAATGTAATTCAAATATTTGTATTCTGATACAATTTGCTTACCTCTCAATCTTACAACATTTTAGGATACGAGTATTATGTTTCTCTGTAACTTTCTTCATTGTACGTACTACCTATGTCAAAGTTCTCAAGTATTGCTTATTTTGTCACCTCATTTTGAAGTCTAATTGAGAAATCTAAAAGTAAATCCTTAATGACTTAAAATGCTACAGTTTAAGGAAAACTCAAAACTAAATTTAAAAGAAGAAATTATTTCCTTTTGATTCATAAAGTGAATCTCAGCAAAATTCTTTTCTGGAAAATAAGATTCCATTTCTTTGTTTCATGCTGTTGATCTATTTCAAGTGCTTCCTTTCGCGAAGAATCGAACTAATATCTTCTTAGTCAAAATAAATATTAGGTCAGAAAACATAGAATCAGAAACATCTAAACCATAACTATAAAGTTTCGAACAATGGTGTTTTTTAATTTTTACATATACACAGCGTTCCAAGATACCCTTAAATAAAGCAAAACATTTATTAATTAAAAATGCATCTCTTAATCTATCTACTCTTTTTAACATCGCAAATAATTTTTGTCTGAATTAACTGTTATAAACAGGATCGTAATTCTGTTGGTATAATTTTTCAATCGAACCTTGTTAAACATATTTAAGTTGTATAGAATTACACACCAAGATTATTTTTTCATAATTGGAATATTATTAGGTTGTCTAGAAGTTTCATTTCCGAATTCGACTGACCTGATTAGGCCCATTTATATTTAGTTTTGTCGATATCATCTCTTTGAGGAGAAATTTTGACCAAATACTTTTGTTTCATGTTCTTTTACGTAATAAAAATTTTAATAATCGAATAAATCATCGGTGATAAAAAAAATAACAGAACAATTGAGGGAATTGAGTTCAATAGAGGAAACAAAATTTTTTACCTTTCACTACTTTCAGTTTTGAAGAAATAATTTGGCGTAGCCTAAAATTTGGACCTTATTTTTTTCCACATATTTTTATTCTCATTGTTATTATGTGTATATCAAATTTAAGTGAAGTGCTAGCAGCGTCAGCTTCAGTGCCGACTGAATAATATTCATCCACTCCATTTCTTAGGAAAACTGATATTTCAAGCATAATGGAAATGTTCCTGTTTAGAATTCTGTTTGTATACAGTTGATAAACATTATAAATTTTATCCAAAATATTATTTTTACTGCATTTTAACTCATTTTAAGTGTTAAGAGAATGTTATCTCATTTTGAAAAGTTATTTTTGATCATTCTTTTTCAAAAAACCATTGAATCTAAATAAGAAATAATACCAATTAAACAAATGCGAGTTTATTGAAAAAAATATATATAGTTTTATGGATTGAATTTGTATTGAAAATAATAGTAACACGAAAGAACTCTTCACGTTTAAGATTCCCATCAGTAGGAATTTTCCGTTACAAATGATATTTCCACTGTAAAAGAATTTTAAAATTTGATAAACATATATTTAATACTAAAATGCATACTGAGCTCAAGTGAAATAGTTTTCGTTTCAAAATGTTTAAAATATAAAATTTAAAGGGAAAAAGACTAAAAAAAGTACTTGTACTAACATGTAGGAAAAATATCCGTTGTTATCCATTTCCCATAAAACCGAGTAATCATACTAGCATGTATATATTTTAAAGTTTACGCAAAATCTCTTATTTTGCATTTTTTTGTACGTTTATGTATGTGTACAATCGAGCAATACATAGAATTTTTTTTTTGACATTCTTATATCTGCCATTATCTCTGTTTTGAGGAACAAATTTAAGTTACTCATTTATGTTTTCCATATCAATACTATTTGCTGTACATATGTTTAAGTGGTTATGAGTTATTTCATTTTTATTGTTGTGCGTGCGTGACCCTGTCTTTAATTTATAGTATACTGAGTTTATATTAAGCTAATTTTTGATTGAGAGTTTCTCCAAATAATTCGTTGAGTATTTCATTATTTTTATTTTTAATTTCTTTAGTAGTAGTTGGTCTTTACCTCCCTTTTAAGACTCAAAATCGAGATCTTTCTTCTAAAAAATATTTTTGTGGTGACCCAATAAAAGTTTCGAAATTATTCTAATACATTTATCGGGATACTACATGGGAATCTTTAGACTTATGAGTATTTTAATACACTGCTACACATTTCATAATCTGAAAATTCGTTTTATATCTTGTAAATAAATTTAACAAAATGTCTTGTACACTTATTGTTCGAGTTCAGTAGAAAATTTTCAATTCACCTGCAAGCAGTAAATGATTTTATAAAATTGAAACTTTATTTTTTCATATCATTAAACTTTAGTAAAGTTTTAATAGTTTGTTTTATATTTTATAACGAAATAGTAATCTATTTATATTTTTGATTCATTTTCAGTAAAGTCTGTGATAGATGCTAACTCGAAAAACGACTTAAAAATTCTTGTTGGGTAAGCTTGAGATCCTTTGGGTAGTCAGCATTTCTAATCATTGTCACGCCTTAGTTTGCAACCTAATTAGACTTATGAAAAAAAACAGCCTTAATTAGCTGAAATTACATGCATGTAAAGAGGCGCAGTTCATAACATTAGAAGTTAACTATTAAGCTTTAATGCACTGGTATTCAATTTATACTATATTTGAAACATCAGTAAGTAGTTAGATAACTCCACACAGCACTTTTTTTTTTATCTATTTAGGAAGAATTTCATCATGCTGCCAATGGATTTGAAAACATTCATATAATTTTGATGGGAGAAGTAAAATAAAGTTTTCTTACCTGAAGAAAAATGACTGAAGGTCAATCATCAAAATCTTGAAAAGTCAGCAGTATGCAAAACTATTTATTGGACCATGAGAGTAAAATCAAACTTTAAAATTACTGTTATTACTTTAGTGATTAATTAGTGGAGACATACATGGAAAGTCTGAAGAATACGGAAGAGTTTTAAAACACTTTTTTTAAATATAGAAAGTAAATTTAATGAGTCTTCTCTAATCAGGTTGAAAATTTCTTAAAACGTTAAAAGTATAAGTCCGTCAAAAACTGATTTTGAAAAAAGTTTTCTTTTAAGAATCTTTTACATTATTTTGATACTTAATGATCATAAATATATTCAAATAGAAAAATAATCCATATGTAAGAACATTGTACAGTTTATTTTGTTTCTTCTTTTAAATTCCTCAAAAATTGAAGCTATAACACAATTGCAAAGCTTTTTGTACTGTCTGGTGAAAACTGTCAATACTAAATTCATAAAAGAAAATTAAAAGGAAGTGATATCTTTAAAAATATTAATATATCTCAGCAAGAAACCTACTATCTATCAAAAATAAAGAACTACACTTTCATGACACTTAAATGTTAATCTAATATTGCTCTAAGACTAACATATATATCTAACAAATCTGTACAATTATGTACACATTCATACAGTTTTATTATTTTGCACGTTTAACGAAACATTTTCTTTTTTACAGGAAGAATGATTTACCAAAGTTTTATTCCTAAAAACTTAATTAAACAAATGTTACATATAGAAAATGGATAATTTTCAATTTTGGTTTATTGAAATTGAATACTTTTATATCTGTATATAATTGAAATCATGTACCTAAGAGACGATTAAACTGGTATAATAAGTTCTCAAAACGCTATAACTTTTTGATTTATTTTTCAAATTTCAGGTATTGTCATTGTAAAAATACGGTACACACAGTAACTCATTAAAAACAGTAGAAATTTTATGTACACATTATTCTTAAAATTAAGACAGTTATAATTTATTAATGAGCTCATTACTTTGAAACCTAAATTTTGCTTCAAAGAATATTTTGAAACATATTTAAATCTTGCATGGTAATATAAATAACACACGTGAGTATTATGCATTGCAAATAGTAACGACCTTATATAAATATTATTTTTTTACAATCTGAACAGTTATGACTTAATAAAAGTTATAATTTATTAACAGTTTTGATTTTTAGCAGTTATAATTTTTCAAGATTCATGATCATTAACAGTTATATATAAGTTATAATCACTATTTTAGTTCAGATATTTTAATTTAAAAAAGATTTTCAAATATATTTTCAATTTACATGTTAATATAAATAATGCACATGTGTATTAAAATAATAACAGTCATATTTAAACATTATTTTTAAAATCTGAACAGTTATAATTTATTAATAATTGGACAGCTAAAATATACATTACAATATTTTTGCATTTTTAAATGAAGTAAGTTTTGTTAATAATTATTTTCATTTCGTCATTTCAATATATATTTATTTATTGATTTTTCTCTTGTGCAGTGGTTTGTGCGTCTAATTTTTCCATCAATATTTGGTCATCAACTATTTAATTTCGAATTAACAGCTGAGTAGAATGGCTAAGATCGTAACCAACCTACACAGTATACAACTAGTTAAACCATATATTTATAGTCCGCCAACAATGAAAGTATTATTTATTACTTCACATCCATTTTTCAATCCATTCTTTTCTAAATTTATTCTAACTATCAATTTTTTTTCTTTTTTTTTTTTTTTGCCTCAGATTTATTTTTGACAATATCTTACGCTATCATTTCTGTAGTGAATTTTAAGAAAATTTTGTTTCCAATTTTTCGAAAATTTATTGTAGTTTATAATAATTACATAAATTATTCATTTTTCAAACAATCACTATTAGTTTATATGCATGCAATATCATTATACATTTGTATTTGATTTTATACTGATTTTTTGTTCCAATTGTAATACATTTCTTGATTTATTTTTATTCTTATTTTTCCTTTAGCTATTTTTGCAGTTTTGTTTACTTTTTTAAAACATTTTTATATAACTAAGTAATATACTAATAACTTTATATATGCATATATATATATGTATATATACATATATATAAATATATATATATACATTTATATATACATATATACATATGTATATGTATATATATATGTAAATGTATATGTATATGTCTGTATATATATATAAATATATGTATATATATAAGTATGTGTATATATATATGCATGTATGTATATATAGGTATATATATATATATATAAGTATTCTTGAATCTTTATGAAGAAAATCAATTTTTTGTATCAGAATTTAGCTGATTACTAAAATTTAATATATTTTTTACTGTTGTTTACTTTTAATGATCTATAGGTACGTATGAAATTAGTTTTTTAATAATATTTATGTATGATTAATTACTTTAAAATATCTTTGAAAAATATCTTTTCTATAGGACTTGCAGAATTGTTTAGAAATATTTCTGATATCCCAGTTTGAGACTTAAAAACTCCACAACTGCTTGTAAATGGTATTGAATTCGAATGCATATAGTTTGGGGACGCATAACGCGTTGATCGCTTACTTTTGCCGAAGTCTCTTTTTTTTCCTAAACTACATTTACTGATCGGGGAGTTGGCATTCCTGAAATATTGATAAATAATTTCATCCACAATATCTGTTTGATTTCCATGCTGCACCTGGTAAGTTGGGGAATTCGATTTCTACAAAAAAATTGTCTCTGGTTTCTTCTTTATTGACAAGTTCGATAGGGATGAGAAAACAATTTATTTCTAAGAAATTCAAACACGTTTTAGAGTCTAATTGTTTTAGGTACTCAGCTCTTAGCACCTCAAAATCACAATTTGCTATTACAGCGAATTGTGAGGAAAGTAAATTTATATTTTTCTCTGAAATATGCTCAACTGACAGACCGAAACAGGCGGGTTTCTACTTTATTCAAAACAGATTGTCCATAAATATTTACTTTTAATATGTTTATCAGACTCACAGTGAGAAATTTATATCCACTAAGCCTTAATACCGTTTTATACTGATAAAGTAAGTGTGGTTATAAAAATACACATAAGAATTATGTGTATTTTTATAACTACCAAAAATACACATAAGAATTACTTATCCAAGCATACATTAAGAACAAAACTGAAGCTTGCAATGATTAAAATACTACGAATATTGTAAAATAAAAGATATATTTTTCAAAATCTTATGAACAATAATTAAAGCATATATTTTAACTATTGTTAAATAAACAAAGCAGATATAGAATAATTATAAATACTTAACTAAATATAACGTTGACATAAAATTAAAATTATTAGATTTTAGTGAAATAATTAGTAAATTTCCTTTTACCAATTAAATATTGTTATCTTGAAAAGTCAATAATTAGTATGGTATTATTAAGGCACTGACATTAATTTCATATAATTTTATCAAAATCAGTTTTTGATTGTTTTTAATTTTTAAAAATATCAAAACTACTTCACGCTTTTCAATTACTCTACATGTGCTCTCGGAGGTTTATAAATAAACGTCGGAAATAACGGCCGGAGAACTGCGAAGAGCAACCGCATCCCATCAATACCAGGGAGGAAATGAACCGCCTCCTAGCTTTAAATTTCAAAATCATAAAAATCAATATGTCGTTAGCGTAAGCTGTCATAGATGTTTTCCGCCGAGGCTTAGGTGTCAATTCTGATTTTCTAGATCTTAAAATAACATATGTTTCTTTTAAAACGCACCATGTGTTCTTGAAGAAATCTACCCGATGAAACATTGGAATGATTTGTCGAAACTTAAAATAAAATAATTAACTAAGATTTGGAGAGATTGAAATAAAAACTAACTTTAAAATATATGAATTTTATATGTTATCGAAATCTGAGAAATTGAAAGAAAACACCGTCAAATTTTACAATTTCTTAAGACGAGTGCGAAAACCCTTTTTTTGAATGAAACATGATATGATACTTGTCATCTGGAATCTAAATATTTCTTTAAAAAAAGTTGTTAGATATCTTCTTTCGTAATTGAATTTTACTGTTCATTTTATAATTCTGAAAATATCTTTAAAAAAGTTATTAATGTTTTTTGGAATCGAAAGATAATTTTTTTTGAATGGTGCAAAAATTTGTATGGAAACTTTTGTGTCAACAAATGTGCTCATGACATTTATTAAATACCTGGAAACAATTTCTTTAACTACTATATAACTGAAACACTTCTGAGCAGAGCACATATTAACAGATATTTTATATTTAAAATAAAAATTTTGGGAACAGGAAAATCATTTTCACTGAAAACTGAGACTTCCGTATCATAAAATTTCTTTTCTCAAGAGTTAATGTACAAAATAAATAATCATTTTTTTAAAAAAAAAAAAATACATAATCCGAATTTAGATCTCTTTGTGTATGCTTATTAATTATTTATGTCAATTTTTAAGCTTTTTAAAAAGGTTCCATCTTTTTAGGACTGCCCTAAGAAAAGATGTGAGAACAGGAAATAGTCGCTGGGGGCCAGATCTGGAGAATACGGTGGGTGAGGAAGCAATTCGAAGCCCGATTCATGGATTTTTGCCATCCTTTTCACTGACTTGTGTGCATTATCTTGGTGAAGCAGCACTTTCTTTTTCTTCAAATGTGGCCGTTTTTCGGCGATTTCGTCCTTCAAACGGTCGAATAACGCTATGTAATAGTCGCTGTTGATGGTCCTTCCTTTTTCAACGTAGTCAATGAAAATTATTCCATGCTCATCCCAAAATACAGACGCCATAACCTTACCAGCCGACTGTTGCGTTTTCTAACGCTTTGGAGCGGGTTCACTTCGATTCGTTCACTTCGAGCGGGCGATTGGACTTCGGAGTGAAAGGATGGAGCTATGTTTCATCCATTGTCCCATATCGACGCAAAAACTCGGGTTTATTACGCTTGATCATCTTCAAACACTGCTCCGAATCAGCAACTCGTCGTTGTTTTTGGTCAAAAGTGAGCTCGCGCGGCACCCACTTTGCACAGAGCTTTCTCATACCCAAATATTTGTGAATGATAGGATGTACAAGTTCAGTTGATATTTTTACAGTGTCTGCTATTTCATTCAATTTCAATTTACGGTCATTCAAAATCATTTTGTGGATTTTTTTAATGTTTTCGTCGGTAACAACCTCTTTCGGGCGTCCACCGTCTTCGGTGCTCATTTCACCACGTCTAAACTTAGCATACCAATCCTTGATGGTTGATTTTCCTGGGGCAGTGTCCGGAAACTCGGCATCAAGCGAAGTTTTTGCTTCAACTGTATTTTTTCTCTTCAAAAAGCAATATTTTATCAACACGCGAAATTCCTTTTAATCCATTTTTTTCACAATAACCAAAGTTGCTTCACTCAAAATGCTATAATTCATAAACTAATGATCCGACAGCTGTATAATTTATACACGCATCTTTTGAGGGTTAGGGCTAACTAAAAAACATATGGATTTAATTCTAGTAGCGCCATCTATCAATTTCAGGACGGGGAATTTTCAATTGACCTGTTATGATCTGACAAAAATGTTTTTTCAGATATAACTTCGTTTTCAAGACAATTTTATAGTATGCTTTTGTAATGACGGGCTTAAGATAAGCATGTGCTTCGTATTCGAATCCAATTGAGCTGAAATTTTAATGCACGTCTAGTTCGCAAAATTACTTTTTAGACTTAAACTTGCATTCTAAGAAGATTTAAATAAATATAATTAAATATATTTTAATTACATTTTTATTTAAGGATTGACTTAAAGGCATAAAATGTATTTTTAAATGTAAAGTAATATAAAGTTAGCAAAAGCTTGTGAAACGTTAATACTTCTTTTGATTTCACATAAAACGAATTATTCATAGTAATTAATTAATTGGTAATTACTTAGATATTTTATTACCAGTCTCAGATTCATAGAAGCTACATATTATATCCCGCTTAATTTTTTTTTTTTTTTTACTTTAAAGAAAAACTTTGTGAACTTGAAAATTTGTGAAAATTTTGAAAATGTGAAAATTTTGTTACTTATATCTCTGAGTCATGATCTTTGTTTTCATTCATTAAAAATTATAGAACTATTTTATTCAACATGTTTTATAATTAACTACCAATTTTTGAAAACTTTCTAACAGATATGTTACTTTGTACAAAAATATAGTATTATGGAATTGAATGTACTTTAAAAATAACTGTTCGAAAATTAACTTCAGTTAAAGCTCAGAGGATCTTTAATGGATTACATTGGTAATTATAAAGTTAAAATTACAGCAATTAAACCTATTAGAATATAGAAATTTCTAGACTACATTTGCTCTGTGGAATCTTCCATGGAGTGAACAGTTAGTAACTCCTGCGCGTGTGGCATCTTTTTAAAGCACATGTGGGTAGCTTTTCTAATCTCGTGACGGAAATCATTCTATGACATTATCGGCAAATGCCTTAAGTCAATTTGAGAATCATTCTCTATAAGCAGGAATAAATTTTGTGTGCTCGAAGCGGCAATTTTTTTTTTGCGAATCTTTGCTATTATAATTTTGGTAAATCATATTTGTGATGTGCATTAAAATTTGTCAAAATCTTTCATTGCGTTTGCTCCTCTGTATCGCTAATTGTAATTTCTAAAATTATGGTAACTGTACACAAAATATCATGACGGTTAGCGAAATATAACATTTTTGAATTAAATATACAGTTTTAAAATTGTATGTTATGTAATCAAATATTACCCCTTACACCTCAGCCTTAAATTTTATAATTCACAGGAAAACCTTTTTTCGCTGTGTCTTAAACTTCAATCATAAGTCTCTGCAATATAGTAATTTAATTTAAAAAAAATTAGATGAGCCTAGTTAATGCTGAAATAGTTAATAGCTGACCATTAACACTGCTCCGTTATTACTAATAAAGTATACGTCAACAGCCAGAAAAGTAAACAAAATCTCTTCTGAAGGCACTAGTAATAGAAATATGCTTAAATAGTTCTTCAGTAAAATGTAAAAAAATACTATTAATTGTAACTCAATTTTGAACATTTTGGGAGACATACATTTTAAATAAAATCAGAAAGTTGTAATTAATTTCTCAATATACATATATGTAATGATTTAACTTAATTCCCATTAATTTCTCTCCATAATAATTTAATTTACTAAATTTTCCCATTCTCTTCTTTAATCGATAATATTCATTCGTATTTCCTGATACAATCCTTATTCCTTTTAATTAATTCAATCACGCGATCTAATAAATTGCTGACAATGCTTTCTTCCCATAGGAACACACCTGTAGGGATCATCCCTACCAGACTTTAAGTCAATACTTATCTTCCCTGGAAGGCCCTCCATTCAAACCTTCTGGACTCTGACGTTTAATTGAATTTTCCCTCATATAAATAGCAAAACACAGCGATGTTTATCTCTTATGTTAACGATCTCTTTTTATGCTTCTCTCCTCTTCATACTGCTCCTCTCTTTTTCTCGTCCTCTCTCTGATGATCATCTGAGATTTGTATGATAATTTCGCTTCGGCCTAAGAGATCAAAAGTCCAACTATAGTCTGCTACAATATAGAAATAAAAGTATTTCCGCCATGTATGAAATGATTCATTAAAATTGAACAAATGTTAAAGTAAATACGTTACATACACACATACGCTAAGAAACAGGAAGGTTGGCTGTGCTGGTACCATTTTAGGTATCGGGAAAAGGCAAAACGTTGCATATCTCCATGTGCATTTGAGCAAAAAAACTCGAATCACTCACAGGAATAGCAACGACTTCTGTTTTAAGAGGTGAAAGTCGCAGGCTTTTTGTTAACGATGTAAAAAACCATACTGGTTTTCTTGTTGATACAGGTAGTGATGTTTCCTGTTATCCTAAAGCGTATGTAACTAAAAGTAATGGGAAAACTGATTTCTTTTTATACGCAGCTAATGGGACTAAAATCGCAACTTTTGGTTCTAAGTTACTGACACTTGATTTAGGTTTAAGACGTAATTTCCAATGGCCTTTCATTGTCGCTGAGGTTACTAAGCCTATTATCGGTGCGGACTTTTTGGAACATTTTGGTTTGCTGGTTGATTTGAAAAAACGCTGTTTGGTTGATCCTTTAACTGATTTAAAAGCTAGAGACAAAACTACTTTAAGTAATGTCCCAGTGGTAAAAACCATTGTCGGGAATTCCGAATACTTGGATCTTTTGCGTAAGTTTAAGGAGATTACTCAGTTGAACGTTTCCCCTAAGAATACAACTAAGCACTATACTGTGCATTTCATCCGTACAGTTGGACCCCCCGTTTGTGCTAAAGATTGTCGGTTAAATCCAGCTCAATTGAAAATCGCAAAACAAGAATTTGAGTTTATGATGGAGAGAGGTATTTGCAGGCCATCGAAAAGTAATTGGTCTAGTCCCTTGCATATGGTTTCCAAAGGATCATCAGATTGGAGACCTACGGGAGATTACAGGGGCTTTAAACCGTATCACAATACCCGATAAATACCCTATTCCTCACATTCAAGATTGCATGTATATGTTAAAAGGAAAGAAGGTATTTTCAAAAATAGATTTGGTACGTGCTTATCACCAAATACCAGTGCACCCTCCAGATATACCCAAAACTGCCATTATTACCCCTTTCGGACTTTTCGAATTTCCATTTTTAAACTTTGGTCTTTGTTCTGCCACGCAAACTTTCCAAAGGTTCATTAATGAAGTTTTGAGAGGACTAGATTATTGTTTCCCTTACTTGGATGACATCCTAATTGCCAGTGAAAACCATATGGAGCACAAAATGCATTTGGAAGAAGTTTTCACGCGATTTAAAAACTATGGTATCGTGTTGAACGAGTCCAAATGCGACTTTGGGAAAGATACAATAGATTTTCTTGGGCATACAATTAATGACAAAGGATGTACTCCTCATAGTGAAAAGGTTCAAGCAATCGTGAATTTCTCAAAACCTGTTACTATTTCTGACTTGCGTCGGTTTTTAGGCATGGTAAACTATTATCATAGGTTTATCCCAAATATCGCATCTATTTTGTCACCGTTGAATCAACTGTTAATCGGTGCAAAAAAAAACGTGACAAAAGGGAGGTTCAGTGGAATCCGGAAAGGGAGAAAAGCTTTGAAGAGATTAAAACAGCTATGGCGAATGCAACGCTTTTATACCATCCTTCAGTAGATGCAAAATTAGAGTTAGTTACAGATTGCAGTGATTTTGCTATGGGAGGAGTCCTGCAAGAAATTTCTTCTGATGGTCCTAGACCTCTTGGATTCTTTTCAAAGAAGTTATCATCTGCACAATGCAAATATTCTACTTACGATCGAGAATTATTGGCAGCTTATATTGTAATACAACACTTTCGACATCTGTTAGAAGCTCGTATTTTTACTTTATACGTAGATCATAAACCTCTTATCTTTGCGTTTTCACAGAAACATGAAAAGGCCCCTCCCAGACGATTGAGACATCTAGATTTCATTTCGCAATTCACTACAGACATTAGGTACTTACCAGGTAAGTGTAATGCTGTAGCTGACACTTTATCAAGGATAAATGAAATACAGTTTTCCTCGCTGTCTGATTTGGAGTTATGGTCAAAGTTTCAGGAAAAAGACGAGAAGTTTAAATCTATTTCAGAAGGTAGAATGGAATTCAGTGGTAAGCTGATAAAAATTCAAATGCCTGATGGTGCTAAATCGTTATATGCGGATAGCTCTACAGGCGTTAACAGATTCTATGTTCCTCATCAATTAAGACACAAAGTTTTTATTGAGTTACATAGTTTGCCTCACCCAGGGATGCGCGCTAATAAAAATCTCATAGGATCTAAATATGTTTGGCCAGGTATGAATAGGGATATCGGCATGTGGTGCAAAACTTGCATCGATTGTCAGCAGTCTAAGGTACACTTAAACACCTGGGTTTCTCGATTCGACACGCCTCAGAGGTTGACTTGTGATAGGGGCATAGGAACATCAGATGAGCCAGTGGAGCAGGAATCCAACATCCAACAAGATCCGGCAGGAGAGTAAAGTTTCGTCTCCCTTCGTGAGACTAGAGGGGGAGTCATGTGGCGGCTGCCTACGTCACCTTTTGACGTCATTTTTGACTGCGGAGCTGCAAGCTGACTTGAAGAAAAGGAGGGAGTAATCTTTGCTCGACACACTTGCTTCGCAGATTCCAGACCTGTGAAGGTCGCATTTTAAAGTTATTGTTAAGTTTGAAATAAATTGTTAGTTCCTGGTATCTTGTGTTTTTTTGGTCTATCCAGTTGTTTATTTAACCTACGCCCTCTGATAGGACATTATGGGGAACGGAGGATTTAGCAACACCCCTGCCCCCATAAAATTAGTGATTTTCTTCTGCGGAAATTAAAGTCCGTATAAAGCGGAAAAGGAAATGATATATAAAAAAATTACATTTTTTAAATTTTTCTGGTAGATCCTTTGTATAAATCATTAATATCTGAGGAAATCCTAGATGATGTGTATCAAAGCAATCCTTACAACATTAATTATTCTTCTTTCATCCGCCGTTCAACCACAACCAGCTCTTCACCACAAACGAATTATTTAACCCCTACCAAATTCATTCGTACTCCTACTAAACGGAATCTAGTTATTCAAATAACATCAAACATATATTTTATTATTCGCATAAAACAAATATCACTTTACTTCAACAACAACAAAAATTGATCTACAACCGGTTTTTCCTTAAACACAACTTCAATAACAATATCACATATTTTCTAGTAGTTCAGGAAAGAAACGAGCCTCTCCTAACGCTCTTGAAAACATTCTGATAATATTTTCCGCCCTTTCTCTCGTTCCAGTAATGCCATTTATATTCATCTGCGGAACCATTCCTTTAAAAATATCGCACGCTCTCACAATTCGAAAATTCAATAGCAGGAAGATTTTCTCTCACTTCTAAATTTGATAAGACGCATTGAACACCCACTCACCTCTTTCATACTCATACTAGCAAACAAGGAGAATATTTAGGACTTGGAAGAAAACACGTAAGGGAACCGCATGGAACTACACATTACTCAGAGTCGCCCACTGTCATATTAGTGATCAGTCCAGAAAATTCTCATTTACGTTTGTTTCGAAACGATAGTACAAAATTAATTCCCTCCTGTAATTAATTAAAATAACCTAAAATAAAGCGAAAGAACTCTCGAAAAATTGAAAATTCTCTGAAACAGTAAAATTTTCAGATTCGAAACGAAGGTAAACAAAAGGACCCCGTGTACTGTAATTGGCTGAAAAAATCCCCAACATAACCAACGAACCAGCAAAAAATGAATTATAAAAAAGTTCTATTCAAAGAAAAGATATAGCCATCCAAAGTGAGCTTTTTTTAAATAATTTTTATTAAATTACTCAATTAAGTAAAATAATTGAAGTAAATGATGAAATATCGAGAAATGGACGATAACAAAATTTTCCAATATTAAAATTAAAGAAAACGATAGGAAATTAAATTGAATATAATTCAGCTAAATGTAATTAAAATTAAAGGAAACGGTACATTATTAAATTGATTATTATATCAGCTTCATAAAATTAAAATTAAAGCAAACGATGACTTTTAATATTGAATATATCAGCTAAATGTAATTAAAACTGAAGAAAAGGATAAAAAATTGAAAAGTGATCTCGTACGCCTAAGCGATCTGGTGCGCGAAAAGTGATCCATCAAAAACAATAAGCCCTTGGGTGGCTAAAAAAATGACGAAAATAAATTGAAAAAAATCGTAATGATTGTCACGTCTTTACTTATCATGGAGCAGTGAAAACAGAGTAGCCACAAAATATCGAAAAAAATAATCCTATCACGACGGGAGATTAGACTAAACTGCATTCCAATGTCCAAGAAATTCTGCGAAAAAATCTCCACTCATTTACAAACAACTGGACGTTACCCCGATCAACTGATCGAGAAACTTCTTTCTGAAAATTCAATGCTACACTACTTGTTTTCTCCTCGTTACTTCAGATACCAGTTTCCTCTACCCCCTTTTTTCCCTAAACAGCTAAGCATGACGTAATTACTCCCATTTTAGACCATCGGAACTATGTTCTGACTCCCCTCCCTACCGCAAACAAGTTTTGTTGTTTCGAATCCACTTTTTCTAGTTTCTTCCCCATTCCGCCGCCAGACTCCGACTGATACTAATGTCGATTCATTTCCTCTTTCGAGGGGCTCTTAGATTTTGCGTTGATATGTTGAATGAAGCTAAGATCATCATTGTGTGATCTATTTTCTTACTGAATTCTGCTTCTCGTTTGTGAAGACTTAACTCTCCTATTTCTTTGGGACCTTCCACTCAAAATCAAACCACTTTTCTTGGTCGTGATTTTGTTTTTCTACGACGCCGATGCTCGCACCACTTGATTGAAACATGGATTCGGACCTGGGCATCTCGAAATCTTCACTGGATGAAATGGAGCAACAACCTAAAGGTGAGTAGCTTCCTTCCTTCCTTCTTTCACTCCCTAAATTTGGATGCTATTATAGTGAAATTGGAATGCGCCACATTTTCCTCTGATATTTTTAATATCTGTTTACTAATAGACGAAAAGATAAATGAATTACTTCGAGTGCAGTTTTCTTGCCCCAAAAATAAAGACAAAATGATTCAATTAATTCTAAAAATACAGGAAGAGGCGCGTTCAAATTCCAAGCGCTTAAATCACAAGGCATCTCATCAGAAGTTTCTGACTTTCGTAATATCACGGACTCCTGAGGCCTCAACCCATCAGAAAATCACAAAGAAATTCAACCCGTTTCAAAAAAAATCTAAAAAACATCAGTTTAAAGACTCCCAAAACGCAAAACGACAAAAAAATAGCTGCAAGTAATAGATTTGATGCTCTTTCAGATGATGAATCTAGTTATTGACATGCAAACTTCCCCACAAAACGTTTCAGATAACAACTGTTTTTCAAACTCCAACTCACAACAAAACGGGATACCTTCTCCTCTTCCAACCACTTCTAACATCACCAAAAAAGTCAAAGTGCCACCAATAATTGTTGACAATCCAATTAATATAACAGCACTCATTAAAGAGCTCCAACAAATCTCAGGAATAAAGTTGACTGCCCGTTTAACCGGAAACAGCCTAAAATTATTCCCTCCTACACCAGCAACGTATCATGAAATAAATCATTTCATGAAACAGAAAAATCAACAAGGTTTCACATATCCGTTACCAGAAGAAAAAATGCTGCGCGTAGTAATCAGAAGCATGCCAGCAGATATGTCGCCAATAGAAATAATCAAAGAGATCCAAAATTTTAACATTCATGCGCAAGAGTGCTACAACATGAAAAATAGAAAAACAGGGTCTCCAATGTCGCTTTTTCTACTTAACTTACCTAAAACCGACAATAATAAAGAAATTTATAACCTAGAACTATGTTATATGAAAATTAAAATAGAACCTTTACGGAAGAAACTTGGTCCCGCACAATGCTTTTGCTGTCAAGGATTTTACGATAATTCATGCTTCTGTACTCTTCCCCTCAAGGGTGTGAAGTGTGGAGAAGCACACCTTAGAAAAGACTGTTAAAACCAATTGAAACCCCTGCAAAATGCTACCTATGTGGAGACGATCACCCCGCTAACTACATCGGTTGCCTTAAGAATTCGCTCAACAAACCGCCAGCTCCTCCCAAACTTAATTCATGGAAAGAAAGAAAAAAAAAAAAAAATAGCAGCTATCAAACAAAAACACCAACTTGAAATACAAGAACTGCAACTCCAGCAAAGTGATTCTCCTTTCATTCCCGGCCCAAGCATCCCATACATGTTTACTTATTTCTGCCCCTGCTTCTTCATCAACTTATCTACCTTCTCCACCAAAGGAAAACACTTCTTCAGTTACCGACACTCTCGATCATCTCATAAATCCGCAAGTCAAAGAAATGTTCCAACTAATTGACCAAATAATTACAATATCTAAGTCCAGCAAAACAAAAATTTCAAATTATGCGAGAAATTCTCAAACTCGCGGACGCAGACATTGAATTTTAATGTTTAATTCAAGACTTTCCTTTCCTCCTCTCAAAATTGTTTCATGGAAGGCCAACAGACTGCTGCCTCACCTCTCCGAACTCCAACAGTTTATTATCGATAATAATCCTGACATCGTTGCTTTGCAAGAGACTTTTTTACAACCTGCAAATTTTTTCAATATCTCCAATTATAAAGTCTACAGAACTGATCGACTTACATATCATGGAGGAATTAAGTTCTATATATTAAAAAATTAATTGAACACCACTGCTTAAACTTCCACACCTCAGCATTGAAGACCACAACAATCAACATTAAAACTGAGGTTGGCCCTCCCATTATCATTTGCTCAGCCTACTAACCCCCCAGAAAATCTAGATTTGTTCATGACCTATAAAAAATTTTCAGAAATGGATCACATTGTCTTGTGTCGGTGACTTTTTGCTAAACATCACACTTGGTGCTCAACTTCACGTGCAAACTCATCCGGTAATAGCCTTTTCAAATTCTCTCAAACTTTTGGTGTTGACATTCTTGCTCCCAATGATCTTACATATTACCCCAATAATCCAAATTATCTCCCCTCAACAATTGATTTAGGTATTTTAAAACGCCTACAAAATATCATATTTACTATTAGGGCGGAACTTTTAAGTGACCACATCCGGGTCTACTTTTTGGTGGGTTTGGATAATCTTATCCCACATACCCATAATCAAATTTTGTTCACTAATTGGATTAATTTCTCTGATAATCTCTCGTAATCAATTTGTGGAAACCCACTAATTTACAACGTTATCGAACTTGAAGAGACTGTTATAAATTTTACCTTCAAAATTCAAAATTCTTTAAACCAATCTAGTATAGCTAAAATTGTAGACCATCCACATATTAATATTTCCTAATCAACCAGACAAAAAATTAAAGAGAAAAACCGCCTCAATAAACTTTGGCAATTATACAGATATCCCCCAATGAAAACTTAAATTAATAGGCTCCAGAAGGAAATAAAAAGGGAGATTTTCCTCATAAAAAATCAAGCTGGGAACATCAACTTGAAACGGCTAATACTGAAGATCAGTCCCTTTTTCAATAGGTCAAAATTTCAAATTCTATCTCCCCGAACTTTGCCCCCCTTATGGACCGAGAGGTCTCGTGTTCGATACCAAGGCCAAAGCAGACCTCTTCGTTGACTCGCTTGAGGAGTCCTTCAGTGAGAACGCTGAATTTTACGACGATAACTTATTGAACATGTTGAAAGAAAAGCTAGAAGATTCAACAACAACCAAAATTGTCCAGCGCCCTCTAACCTCACCTCCCCCATAGTAATTATGGAAATTATTGAAAAGCTTAGAGCTAGAAAAACTCCAGGTAAGGATAAAATTAAAAATATTGCATTAAAATCTCTTCCTTTGAGAGTCATTACACATCTTACCAAAATTTTAAGCAAATGTTTACTTTTCAATCACTTCCCACAATCTTGGAAGCCTGCAATTATAATGTTTCTTCCAAAACTAGGCAAATATCCAAAATTCCCACTTAACTATCGACCCATTAGTCTTCTAAGTATAATTGCTGAAGTGTTTGAGAAAATTCTTAACAACAGAATCAATGACCACATAAGAGAAAATAACGTTATCCCACCTGAATTGCATGGCTTTCAAGCGCATACATCCACCAACCACCAACTTTTAAATGTTTCAAATTTAACCACTCAAGGTTTTAATGAGCATTTGGTCACGGGAGGAGTCTTTCTCGAAGTCCAAAAAGCATTCGACAGAGTGTGCCACGACGGATTAATACAAAAAATGATTCAAATAAATTTCCCAGTTTACTTAATCAAACTCATTCAAGAGTATCTTCATAATCGAACATTCCAAGTCAAATTAAATCGTAAACTTTCAAGAAATGACACTATGCAAATGGGCACTCCCCAAGGAAGCGCCCGTTCTTCAAATTTATTCGCAATTTTCACGCAGGACATTCCAAAATATCCAAACACAGAAATTTGTATTTTTGCTGACGACACTACAATTTTCAATCAAGCCACTCATCCGAACATTGTTCAAGAACAACTTCAAATCTATCTCCTTATTTTCCAATTCTGGTTCATTAAATGGTGTATCGCAATAAATCCAGAAAAATCTCAAGCCATTATTTTTAGTAGTGGAATTTTTAAGAACAGACTCGAGCGACTCAGAATTTTTAACAAATGCATCGAATGGGTCAACCAAGCAAAATACCTCGGTGTCATTCTGGACTATAGAATAACCCATATGGAATAACCCATCTCCACATTCTGTCCATTAAGAAAAAAATTCAAATTAAATTTCATAAAATCAAAAGATTGCTAAGTAAAAGATCCAAAATTTCATTAAAAATAAATTGCTTATTTAAAAGCTTTATCTTCTTCCGATAATAACATATGCATGTCAAATTTGGGGTGTTTCTGCCAAATCCAATCTCTCTCTTCTTCAAATTGAACAGAATAAAATTCTACGCTTCATTGCAAACGCTCCTTTCTTCATTAAACGGACTCTACTTCATAAAAAACTCAAAATTCAACCCATCACAGCTGCCTCTCTGCCTCCTCTCGCAACACAATTGGTCACCATAGCAACCCTAACCTCAGCTACCAACAAAGCTTTTTACAAGCTCTCTGGTAGGTACAGACACGCCGCAGCAGCATCCAATATCCTTCCCCTCTTCTCTCGAAGTAATGACTCTGATTGGACAATCATTCTCTTACCCACCTTCTCATTCGTCTGAGTTTTTATCTAATCGAATTTTTGCGACTTTTTGTAATTTCTTTTATGTTTTTTATTCATCATTATATAACACTGATACCAAGAAAGAATAACCCAAGGTTATTGGATCTTGAAATAAAGTACATTGTCAAGAAAAGGTTTCTTCCCGTCCTCCTTCTGGTGAAGCGAATCTTGCTGATTCGTGTTTTCTTCCCTCTCCTCTTTTTCATCCGCTCGTTTTGAGTAATTTTTTTCACCGCTCTTCCTCAGAGCTTTCCTCACCCCTCTTTTATTCTTCCTTATTAAACTTAACAGCGAAACAGTTGCCTCAGAGAACTGGATCGCTAATGCATACAATACTATACAATACTCGCCAGTGCAACTGACTGACGCAGAATATATTGATTGTTAAAAACGTCGCACTGAGAGGCAACTCCAGAAACAATAGGGAAAAGTCCTAATTAGGCGTTGGTTCTCAAATAATGGTACTTCCCAGGTGGGATTACGTGAAACCTCTATATTTATAAATTACGAATATTCTATAAATTTAATATCAAATCGATCTCAGAGTGCTTGAAACAGAGGTGTAATAGCAAGGGAGAAATAAATTGAGAGAGACGAATTTAAGATTAACATTTCGTTTTTCAAAACTCGTCATCCATTTTTCATCTCGAAAACATGTCATTCTACGGAACTTTAAGCAATTATTCAGAGAAAAGTAATTCCTGTGCGAATCGTTTTCACTGAGAGAAAAATATGATTATGGGGATTACTTAAGAGAGAGAAAATAATTGCGATGATTTCATATCTAAAAGGTTTTTAACTCTTCCTCATAATCAAAGATAGAGTGTTCATAATTTTTTTTGCTCCAACTCAATATTTTTTTTTACATTCATTATTGGCTCGAGAATGTTTGATAGGTTTTCATTACGAAGAAATCCAGCGAGAGATAATTTTATGTGCTTCATTATTATTTTACACAAAAATATGTTAATTTATTTTAATAAAACAATTTAGCGGTATTAGAGAAACAGATATCAAAATTTAAAGTAGAACGAACGGAGTGATCATTTAACAAAGCAGTTATTCTTGGAAGCGATTATTCTTTGACCATTAGCGTGAACTCAGTAAAAGTGCCCCACTTTTATTCTATTTTTTAGGTTTTTAAATACTTAATTCTTTTTCAATGTTTTACAAGCATCTAAATTAATGGTTTACCTATAACGAGCGAAGCGGTGTAAAACACCGTCACAGCATTTGAGCCATCTACTATTGAATATACCTTAGTTTTTCCTCTCCAGCTTTTCTATTTTACATTCCTTTGAGCAACATGTGAAAATATGTAAATACTAAAAACACAAAAACTTTATGGCAGCGTCAGGTACAGGAACATACAATAGATCATAAGAAAATTGAAAAAGTTTATGTATATATCATGACGCATATATTTTTTTCTAAAATTACGAAATCTAAAATTCTGCTCTTAAAGTTGGCAAACCGTGAACCGTAATTTCTCCACAAAATATATTTTGTTCCAAAAGCATTTATTTATAGATAAATATTAAAATAATTCTTTATCAGTTTGGAATAATTTTAGTTTCATTTTTATAATCAATTTTTAATTAGCTTGCATGTCTTGAAATAGGCAAATTTACAAAATAAGTATTTTTGTAGACAATTAATCTTTCTAAGAGATTAGACTCTTGTAAATTTTAAAATACTTTTTTATAGATCAGAATTTACTGAATAGAAATTAGAAAATTAGCAAAATAGATCTGTAGCTTGCAACTCGATAATCAAGTTCCAGACTTCTTATTATTCTATATTCCAAAATTTCTCTACGATATAATACATGTACAAAAATTAAATGTATTTACAAACTAATGCAGAATGGATATTTTGTCTTAATTAGGAACTGATCCACATTGTTCAAATTAGATTTATCTTATTGCATAATATGTAATACAGAAAAGCTGTGTTTTCATATGACCATGCTTTGCTTCAATTGAAAACATTTGGGACATTTCTAAAAAAAAAATCTTTTTAAATTTATATTTTTTATAATCATAAGTAGACAAACTCTGTGTAAGTAAATTTTAATTCACTAAAATATTGTTCTTCCTTTTTATAATACACATTTAATGTCGGCATAGTGTTTTGAAATCTGTTGACATACAGAATGAAGCACAATAATTTTTTTAAAAAAAGACTAAGTAGTCAATATTAATAAAATAAGTAATTCTTTTTCCAATTATATACTGCGCATAATTTTTGAGCAGACAGAGATTTTGGTCTTGTTTTTATTACAGCTGTATTAACTGGAAAAATATATCTATTAAAATAAATCTTTCTTTAACAGGTAAAGGCAATGATGAAGAAAGTTTCGTCTTATTGGATAATGAGACGTTGATGTATCTAATTCCTATAGATGGCCCTCGATCGAAATTTAAAAAATATCTCAACTCTTTTATTCATAGTACTAATTTTTCTTCTGAAACTTTCTCCGATTCTACTGCCCCTCTTTGCAATACTGATGTCTCTTTTTCACCTCTTAATTCCGCCATGTTCCACGTATCCTGTTGAACTCCCCAGATCCCCATTACTTTGTTTAGCTTCCGACAATGGTGTTTTCTCGGTAGACAATATTCATGCATGCAGTAATCATGTACATTGAAGTAGATCATCTTTAAAATGAACCTGAAACATCTTTTATTCACTGCACCCACCTATTCTCCTTTAACAACATCTCTAGAAAAAATATTTATGTAATCAAATTAAATCTTGATCCTTGAGTTTTTGGCACTGTAGAAAGAGATTGAATATAGATGATTTGTTGATCCATCCATCACTAATATCTGCAAAAAAGACTACATTAATCATTTCGTTTGAAAAAACCTATATTTATGGAAATACAGTTCAAATCCAAAATGAACTTATTTTAGCAAAAATCCATTGCAGCATTTCTCCAGTTTGTTCATAGTAAAGCTTCCTTGAAATAATTTTTGGTGAAGTTATTGTATTTTCTTCTAAGAAAGGATTTTACAAGTTCTTGAAAGAAGAAACAAAGATACTCGAGTGGCACCACAAGGTGACTGTGTTCAATAACATCTATATGTCTTTGAATTGATCATCAAGTTTTCGTGTTTTGATTCAAAATGTTTTTTTGTCTTTAGTGGCTGTAAAATGAATCTAAAATGCTTATATTAATGAAGAAGCCAAATAGATCATTTTGAAAGTATTTCACCCAAATAGTGTCTCTGATGGAGCAATGTAAACTGAACAAGCGCAATGA
>BMAW01022851.1:0-11939 GCA_019974015.1 Nephila pilipes
TTACAGTGATACTAGACATTTGTCCACTTCTGTAATCAATCACTCGACGTTTTCCTTTTTTTCAGTTTTTTTAACGTGAACGATTACTGGAAGATTATTAAATACTTTTCTCAGGGATAAAAAAGCAAAATAAAGTATTATCGTCAAAGAAGTTACCGTAAGAAAAACTCAGATTTCTTTCTCAACTTGAAAATTTGTCTTTGAGAGAAGACAAATATAAAAGGTGATTTACATAATAATAATGTTCAGCATATCATACATGATAAAGAGTTCGTTATCTCAGTTAAACTAAATGAATTACTTCATTTGCAGTATTTTTTCAGTGCAGTATTTAACCATTAGTACAGTATTTAACTATTACTTACAGTAATTTATGTGTTATTTCAAATTAAAATCAAACATTTTAAAACATTGTTTACTTTCGAGATATCATAAAACTGTTATTACCATTGATGGGTGAGTTCCACACACACAATGAACACAAACAACACGCAGTTCGTATTTAAAGACATTTCTAAATACTCCTTTCAATATATTTTCTAATGAGATTTTGACGTATTGTTTCTCTACGTAACATTATTTTAATTTTCTACAATTGTAATTAAATAAATTATAAATTTCTAAAGATATAAGAGCTTTTAAATAATTAATACACCAAATCTAAATTTCGCTTAAAAAATGAAATATAATTATGATTATTATATGATATATAATAATGATTTCATTATTTTTTACATAAAACTATTAACGACACCATTAATACCTTTCTTTCTTCATTATATTTTATCATCATCTTTGATTCTTGAAAAAATCGAATGGAAATGCAAAATTAAATTCAAGACAAAGCAATAACTGTTCTCTAAATATTCTAATAGAACTAAAAGTGAAATAAGTACCTACTGTTTTCATACAAACTGTTCTAAAGAAAATATGAATACGTATGACGTAACCGAGATTTTAATAACACATGGAAATATTTTAAAACTGCATTTAAGATTGTTCCGGATATTTTCTTCTAAATAGGCCAATAATGAAACTAATTCAAAGAGAAAACAAGACGAAGACAAACAAAAGGCAATTTCACAAATTTATCTAAAGAAATAATGTTTCCGCTGATTTTTAATTCATAAAATATTTTCTTTACAATTCGGCGTTTTTACATCCGGCTCAGAAGCCAAAGAAACTTATTTTTTGCCTTCCATTTCAATGGAATAATACAAGATATCAATACATATCATTACATGTTTTATAGTTTCAATTATTTCATAAGTTTCTCACTTTATATGCATGAGTAACATTAATTTACAGCTTTTTCTGCTTAATTTCGGTAACATTAGACATTTTCCATTACTCCGGCGTTTTCTGTAATCCGAGGGGAAGGGGAGGGGGTCGATATCTGCTAGAATACGGAGAGAGTACTGTACTGGTATATAAATTAAATTATTAAGTAAAAGTGATTGTTGATAAATATATAATTTTTCATTTGAGTTTCATGTTTGTTAAATTCTTAAAAAAGGGCATAAATTTTATAAAATTAGTCTACTCTAGAACAAGTTTCATGTTAAATAACAGTAATAAAGCTTTCAAAGCAAACTTCGATTTGATGTTCAAAGTATAAATTCAAAGACGCTATGAGCTAATATGTGCAAACAATTGCTCTCTTGCGAAAATATTTTTAAGAATATTTACATTAAAATATCTAAAAATTAAATAATCTGAATAAAAGGAAGGTAATTTTTAAAAATTGGAGCACTTCAATTTATACAAATACATTAGCACCTCTGATTAGGGACATCCATCAGAGACCAGAGGTTTCGTCCCTTCAATAGAGGTAAATGCGTATACTGTTCAAAGGGACTGAAATCAACAGAATTGTCTCTTAAATAGAGGGGTCTCTTACAGGAGGTATTACTGTAGTTCGCAATTTAAAATTTGTATAATTAATTTAAATGTCAAAATAAAACTGTTGACGCACAATTTACTTTTCTATCAGATTTTTAAAAACTTTTCCATTGTTCTAAATACTCACATAATTCAAATATTTTAATGCTCTCGTTGTGCAGCACAAATTTACAAAAAAAAAAAGTGGCAGAATTATTTATAAGATTGGGATTTACCATTTTAAAATGATGAATGTTATCTAGTATACATTTATTCTAAAAAAACTGCGTATTTTTTATATTAATCAAAAGCGAAGCATATATATTTAACAAAAATACCTTGGATTCTATAAATAAAAGCAAATGCAATGCTTAAAATGAATATCGCAAAAAAAGAAATAAATAAATAAATATCAATATGCTTATTTTTTATTGTGCTGTAACATCTCATTGGCGAAAGTAATTCTTCCTTTGTTTGTTTGATTTTATTAACGTCGCGCTGGAAGGAACACGAGGGCTATTGGTGACGGACCTCATAATTTTGAATCTTGGTCAAGTGACGAGGACGACACCTGAGCTGGAACTCCCCTCTCCTAACATCCACACCACGCCAACGGGAGGACTTTGAGCCCCGAAAGATTTAACGTACATCATCCCCGACGACATAGCGAGTTTTTAGTAGCATCCAGGCTCGAACCCAAGACTCAACGAAAACCGCTGGCTGCTAGTCCTCAACCATTGATCACTTGTTTATTTATATTTACAACTTCGAATGAATTTTCAATTACGTCAAACATCAGAAACAGAACTGAAAATATTTAACCTTAGATTTATTTAAGATGAACGTTGCATCATTATTTGTAAGAATTCTATTGAGGGCATCTAAGAGATCCTTTTTAAGCTCAAATGAAACAATGAATGATTTAGAAGTAAATATGATGTCGAACACTAAAGTTTGCAAGCTCTAACAAAATTTCTCTCTCAATATCGTTAATTATCAGAAACAGAATTAAAAGTATATAACTTTACGCGATAGTAAACAAAAAATATATTACATATTCACGACTTTACTAAAGTTTAACTGTAGTTGAAGAATTAGTTATTATTGCATTGTTCATGGATTGACTCGCCTAGAAGACCGATATCACCCAACGAATATTTGGAGTTCTCAAGCCGGTATTCCTGCAGGGCGACCTATCTAGGATTAATCAAAACCAAGAACGGAATTAAGAGAAATAAGTTAATATAATCAAGAAGTTTTTAAATTAAGTCTAGCTTCAAGAATATAAAGATTTAACATCTAAGAATTTTAACAAAAAAAGGACAACCAAAAAAATTGAATTATTGTTATGATATGTATGCTAAGGATAGACAGCTCTCTATCAGATTCACTAGAACATAGTAAAAATGAATATTTAATAAACAAACAATTCATAATTAATGGAACAAAAATAGATAGATAATGAGAACAAATTTATTTCAGTGTTATACTTCGATTACCAAAGCCGACTAATGAAATCCACGTGGGAGCCCACATTTATTCTCGAAACTTGTGCAATGAAGCATGAACAGAAGTGAAGTGCATCCTTTATTTCTTTCTATATATAAATCTCGCTAAGTAGTTAAATCGAGATAGGTTTTTGATTTTTCTGTTGTTACGTCTTGCATCTCAATACTCATTTATTTATAATTGATTATTGTATTAATTAAATTGGTTCATTATTATATTAATTCATTTCATTCATGATTGTATTAATTAAATAAATTCATTATTGTATTAATTCAATTATTTTTATCAAACTGATAGTTCTGAATTAATTTGCAGAATAAGTGTCTCGAGTTGACATTATTCCGTATTCATTACGCCCAAAGTCCTCCCGTTGGCGTGGTGTGGATGTTAGGAGAGGGGGTGCCAGCTCAGGTGTCGTCCTCGTCACTTGACCGTGGTTCAAAATTACGAGGTCCGTCGCCAATAGCCATCGTGTTGCTTCTAGTGCGACGTTAATAAAAACTAAAACTAAACTCCGTACTCATTATTTAATTTACCTGAACATCCTAGGTTCAATATTTACAAAGCAACAAAAGAAAGAATTGATTAACAAAAGAACATATGAGCAGCTAATATAGAGAAATAAATTACGGAAACAAAAAAAAAATGAGTGAAACCCAAAATCAAGTTGGGGCCAAGGAAATCCAAGATTTAAAAGAATATAAATAATATGAAATAACCAATTTAAAAAAAGGAGCGGAAGAGAAATTTCAATTTTTCGCAATTGAAAAAAAAAGAGAGATTATTTAGTTTTACTGGTGATATTCGCCGCAAAATGCATACACGATATTTATTTAAAATAAATATTATAATATTGCATACAATACAAAAATAAAAGCGGACTTAATCATTTCAATAGATTTTATCAAGTGAAATTCTTGAGTAGAATGTGCAATCATCAACGTCTGCAATATATCCACGAGGGCAACTGGGGTTGGATTTTATTTTAAATTATATACACTATATAATAAAAAAGAAAATAATTCGAGATAAAAACCAACGTTTTTAAAAACAACGTTTTTATATGGTGACAAAGTTTATTTAAGAAAATTATTGAAATATTAGATAAAACTGGTCGCAAATATCTAAATATTGCATTGTTAGACAAGTAAGAACGGTTCCCAAAATTTCAGAGCTAAAGCTTGATGGGAAGTTATATATAGTTGGTTAAATTAATGATAGAAAATTTGATGACACACTGATACACGCAGAGACAGACACACACCAAGTGAAATACATAAAAGCGTTAAAACTCACTAAAATTAATGAATTCATCCGGTAAATTAAATGGTTGGAATGCAGTTTAACCCAATCACCCTTGACGACAAGAATTATTTGGCGGTATTTTGCCAAATGTGGCTTCCCTGGCTCGTTTTACGGACTTAACGATCAGCCCAAAAAAATCGCCAAGTTTGGTGCCAATTTTTGAAATCGCGCCAAGTGATTGGACTAAACTGCATTATTAAAGAAAATATGAGTTAAAGCTTGTCGCAAACGTCTGAATATTGCATTGTTAGGCGAGTACGAACGATTCCCAAAATTTCAAAGCTCTAGCTTGATGGGAAGTTGGTTAAATTAACGATCGAAAATTTGATGACACACACACACACACCAAGTGAAATTCAGACAGAAAAACGTTTTAAAAAAAAACGACACACCAAGAAGGAGTTGTTTAATTGAAACAAAAATTGGCAGAATACGTAAATAATGGAAAAAGATTAAGATTTCAGAAAGATTGAAGGATTTATTTCAGAGTTATATAGTTACAAAGTAACAAGCTCAATAAGGTGTTGACCCACCTCCAGTCTGCATGCAAGCTTCCACAACACGTGGCATAGAGTCATAAAGCTCCCCAATGGTCTCCTGCGGTATTTCTAGCCAAATTTGCTCCGAATGTTGGGCTAAGTCATCAACATTCCCTGGTAGATGCAGTCGCCATCCCATCATATCCCAGACACGCTCGATTCGAGAGAGATCTGTCTGGCTAAGAAAGTGCTCGACAAGCTGTAAGACAGCTCATCGCAACATGTGCCGTATGTGGTCTGGCATTATCTTGCTGAAAAATAAGGCCAAGATACTGCAAAAGGAACGGTAGCAAAACAGGTCTCAGAATGTCGTCGACGTCCCACTGTGCTGTAAGTGTGCCTCTAATGAAGACCAAAGGGGTCCGGCTATCAAGAGAAATGGCAACCCAGACCATAACTCCTGGTTGAGGGCCTGTATGACGTGCAATAAGGAAAGCAGGATCGGCACGCTGCCGTGGGAGTCTTCAGACACATCTTCAATGATCGTCAGGACACAGTTGGAAGCGGGATTCGTTGCTAAACACTATACGTCCCCAGTCAGCATCATTCCGACCTGATTGAGTCAAGCACCACTGTAATCTGGCTGGACAGTGTGCAGGCGTGATTGGCAGGTGAAGTAGCGATTGGTACGAACGTATATTTCGCTCTATCAGCCGTCTATGAATGGTCATGGTGGACACTCGTGTGCGGGTCGCACGTCTGATGGTTGATAGCGATGATTCAGGTGCAGTGATAGCTGATTTGACGATCACTCTGTCCTCACGATCTTCTGTGGACCTAGGTCGACCGCTACCCTCATGACGCTGAAATCTGCCGTTATCCACCCATTCTTGTCAGCATCTTCTAATCGCCCCATCTCTCAGACCCGTATGACGGACGATTCTCCAATTTGCAAAACCTGCCTCTTTCAATCCAATTATACGATTTTCTTTAAACTCTGACAGTTGCTCGTCATGAGCTCGAATCCTGCGGCGAGAAATTTTTTCAGCCGTTCAGAGGTATCCTAAATCGCAATGCAAAAGAAAATGTGATCATCCGATTGAGAATCGCTTCTTATATACACCTGCTGAGTTCGCAATTCCATTCCACAGTAGCTCCCGCTTTCATTCATTGGACACTAAATATTAATCATTTGCCTGTTCACCCCAAATGTCTTCTTTGCATACGAATACACATTTGAGGATTTTCTTCGAAATTTTTGGTAACCTTTTTGAGTATGAAAACTTTAATATTGGTTTCTAATTGTTTATTGTGAGATGTGTGTGTGTGACAGCGAGATCATCGCTGAAATCTTAAATAATAAACTTCTCAGAATTCAAAACCAGCTATAGAATTGAAATAAATATTACACAACATAAGAGCAAGTATCTATACCTGAGGATAATCATGAGATAATGAAAGGTTTAGATAGTGAAGCTATTGTAAATAATTTTTCTATTTAAATAGTAACTGTAAACAAGTTGTTGAAAACGTAATGGGAAATTAAGCTTATTAAATAAATGGAAAAGTACCGATTAATTAATGTTGTTTACCGTCCTTTTAATATCAGTAAAGATTTCAGCTGTGAGACAAAAGTTTTTAATGTCATTTAATACAGTAACTAATTGCGTCTGTGCGAATTATATTTCCTTCAAATCCGAATCTATTTGGAATGAATGATATTGAGGTATTTATACAAGTTTATAACCTGTTAATGAAAACCTGTTCAATAATTTTTCCAAATGTTAGTAATAAAACAAATCGAGCGTTATGAGGAAGCCGATAAAAAATCCTTACTTCGATTTTAATAAACGTTTTATTTTAGTGTCTATAACATTAGTGGGGAATAAGGGATACAGCAATTTAGAGTTTTGGAAATCGAAATGGAACAAAATCTCAGTAATAAGAAATAATTAACTTCAGTAAATGGAATTTAGTCTTCAGTTCAGTTTTAATCGCCCTGATGAAGTAAATTCTTCAGCATCGGATGAGCAATAGTTGAAAATCATTAATCTTGTGGTTCCTATTAGGGCAGATAAAATGCTTCATTCATAGTTTTATTCAAAATTTTATTGAAACAATTTTTATTTTGTAATTTTATTTGTTAAAAATAAAATTACAAAATATGACTGAATTCATAAGTAAAATACTTCGCTAGTCGAAAATGGCACACTTTCATTTTTAGTTTTATCTACTTTTGCTAATAATATCCTCTATTTTCTATTTGTTCTGCTACAATTAAAATAATACTAAAATAACGTTAAATTACAAATTATAGAAAAATAAATAAGGAACCATTTTAATGAAAAACGAATTAAAAGTAATGAAGACTTCCAGTTCAAAATTTTCTAATCGATATAAATATAATGGACATTTGAATGTCATCTTTATAATTAACCTTATAATTATATTTTAAAACTATTAAAAATAATATGATCTGTTTCTGCACTATGTGGTAAAATTTTTTATTCATTTTGTCAGATTTTTCTGAATCCAATAAAATATACTATTACTCCAAATGCTATCTTTAATTTCAGTGTTTTCATTACTTATATTTTGCATGCTTATGGATTTCATTACTAATATTTTACAAATCTTACTTATCCTGCATAATTTAAAATTAAGCTATTCATTTAAAATACTTTTACATATAATTACCTTACATGAAAAATTAAAAATATATATAAAGAGTAATATATGCATTTTAGTAGAAACAGCTTGAAATGTTCGATGAAAAAAAGATTACAGATTTAGGTTTGTTAAGATGCTTCATTCTTATAATAAATTCATTTTGATTGATTGCTCTACGCTTGTAGGAAAATCATTACTATAAGCTTAAGAAATATGAAATACGATGGAAACTTTTAAGTCACATTTCAAATCAAAATAACATTAATCTTGAAAATAAAATTTTAACTTTAAAAATTCATGCGTGTTAGCAGGGAAAT
The DNA here is from genome assembly GCA_019974015.1 of Nephila pilipes. Taxonomy (NCBI): domain Eukaryota; kingdom Metazoa; phylum Arthropoda; class Arachnida; order Araneae; family Nephilidae; genus Nephila; species Nephila pilipes. The sequence continues at coordinate 8,162 of BMAW01022851.1, forward strand.
GGAAGTAAAGATAAATGAGTATTTTCTCATAACACTCTGAATGTAATCCTGATCATGAATAATAGTTCTTATTTTAGGAAGAATTTTACATTCATTCAAAAATAAAAAAATAATAAAAAAGAGTTAACAATTAGAAAGTTATTAATGGTAAGATAATAATTTTCCTGTTTGAGCGCCTAGCCTGTAACTGAAAGAATCAAATCTTCTGATTTTTTTTCTAAATTTTGCTTTTATATTTTTTTTTAATATAATAGAGAAAACATTTTCTTATTCACTGAATATTATTTAGGTTTTTAGAATATTTTTCTCTCAGAAATAACTAATTCAACATTATTTGTAATAAGTAAATTAATTATATTTCGGCGCTTAATTATGTTACAACTCTTATAAAGAAAGTTTTAAAAACCTTTTTTTTGAATGATATACATCAAAATTTTGTTAATTTACAATCAGTTTTAAATCTTTGAAAATGTTTCTTTTTTTTTTTTAATCATGTTAATAAGTTAGCTTTAATACTGATGAAAGGAATATTTTGATCACCTTCAAAAAGTTTTCTTTATACTTATGATTTCTCATTTGCATTCTAAAATAAAAGTTATCAACATTAATAAGTAATAAAATTATCCTTCAGCATTAGAAATATCTAATCACGCATAGTTTAATTTTAATGCTGTAATAATGTTTATTATTACGGAAAATTCATCTTGAAACTACCTCTGTATTTCAAAAAGTTTTCAGTAATTCACAAAAAAGTCGATAGTATAAGAATCCCTCAGCCTGTGCAACTTATTATTTTTAATAATAAATTTATGGTACAATATAAATTTCTATAAATGCATAATTTCAAAATATATCATTTTCGAAATTTAAGCATGAATAAAAATAACAAAATGGAGTTGAATATGAAATATTGAATAAACGAAATATCTATCTTATTAAATATAATTTTAGCGAGTATCGATGCAACACGGTTCAGTAGCGTTCCACAACTGGTGGCTTAGCTGGTGCTTTACTTAAACATATAAGTAACGTGAGGGAGTTGTTAGGAAGGGGAAAAGATACATACCAAATAAAAATATGTTTGAGGTTAGGCCCAAATATTTCTTCAAAATTGAATATAGAGTAAAATAAAACTCTGCTCTCTCTCTTCTAATTGGACTGAGTTGTTCCGTTTTGTGCAATAGAGAAATTATTCAGTCATTAGAGCTTTTATTCGTAAAAAACACGGAACACACTTGTGATACTACAATAAGGAATATCTTTGAATGCAGTTAGGAACGAAACCTACCGTATTTGTAAGATTGCTTCGAGTACGTTAAAAGAGTGCAATGAGAGGGTTCGGAGATGCAATACACGTCTCGATCTATTTGTTCAGTCGTGAACAAGAAACATTGAGGGGAGAAGATCGAATTGGTCTTTCAAAGCGAATAACTTTTCCTTGCTGAAAATGTTATTGTCATATAGATCTCTATGAGACGGAACCTTTTCATCTATAAAAATGTGCTTTTGGTCCGTTACACCTGTATAATGAGGCACACAAATGTCAATAACAATATAGTCACGTCCATCGCCAAAGGTGAACCATTAGTACACCAAATAACAGTTATGGACAATAGGAATTTATAAAGATCTTTTACCTGCTTATAATGTAAAAATTCAAAATGTGTGAGGAATTCTTCATGAATTCAAAGATATTCCATAAAATGGGAGAGACAAGGTAACCTGCCTTTGTAAATAACCAATTTCCTTAAATATATTTGTTGCATTTGTATTTAACAATTCATTTCACTTAACCAAATTTTTCCTGAGCGACTTGTGACGCTAGTACTTTTGCTAGTACTCTGGCGCACGTGTCGATGAGACTCGTCACTCGACACGAGACAGCCGATGACTCAAATGGAAACTGTCCCAAGCAAAACTCTACTCAACAGGGAGGGGATGTATATCAATTGCAGTAATGGCTGAAAAATATCAAAAACCAACCTTCTGTACAAACCAATGTATCTCTTCGTATCATCACGATGATATTAGTGGGGGAGTATGCGGCGACTCTCTTCTGAAACAGCGCCAGAAGTTAAAATGCCTTACTTAACCAGCCAAAAAAGATGTCTTTTCAGCCTGGTTGTTAAGATTGTGATAAAAAAAAAGCGACTGGTCAACTTTTTTCGGACCCACTGGTCCAGGGTTCGAAACAGAGTTAGTAGTCCAAGGTCACAACACTCTCCCCCTCCTCGGGGTCGGAAAACCACTGGCCGCCAAAAGTGATTCTTCAATTCACATCTACAGCAAAAAAACTAGGCTCATGCTTAAGATATATTTTATACTGTTTTTATGATACATTCCATGACTGAATATCTTTTTTTTTAGTTCTTTTTTCTTAAATTCTTGTTTAACATCAATTTCTTAAAAATAAACAATTTCTAAACATTAATAAATAAATCCCTCTATAAGACCTGATGTGTATTATTAATATGTAATAGAAAATCTCTAGAAAACACTGGTTTCTTCAAAATGCTTTTTTTTATGAAGAAATCATTCATATACTATTATTAGAAACTATTTATTACAATAAAGATTTTAATCGACATTAAGGACAAAATCCTAAAACAAAGTTTTCTTTATTTGTATGGTTATATTAAACATATTTTTGTTTACAGCCAAAATAAAATTACAATTAGTGAGATTTTCAAACATATCATGTTAATTCGTTTCTAACATAAAAAGTATCAAAGATTTAATTGTCTTTTAGTTATTTCTCTAACCAATAAATAACTCTATGTTTATAGTTTTTTTTAAATATCAATTTTCATCAGAATTTAGGAACATATTTTAAACACCAAGCACACTGTTTTGAGAAAACAGTCCTTTTTTTATTTTGATTTGTTGCTTTCTTGAGTTATATCGATGCCCTCATTCAAGTTTACTGTTGACAAGTCCTGTAATTGACTTAACGTTCATGAAAGGCGATGAAACTCCGCGACTCAATTGATTACAAGCAACGTACATCCCAAATATTTTAGCTTTCCTATATATTTCTTTCCTAAGCTTCATTGCGAGTAAAACTAATCGTCTATCCTCTGCTCCGAGAGAACAGCACTTGATCTAGTTTCCTTATTTTAGTTTGTTTTGTCTGAAATCTAGGTCAAAATCAAATTACTGATCCAACAGGCGATAAATTTTTCTGTCTCCTATAACAAATAAATATAAAACGAGTGAAATGAACTCAAATAAGACACATAATATGGGAAACTTCATTGAGTTATAAATCATTATTAGATGTGATATGGAATCTTGCATTTGTTTCTTCAACACAGTTGGCGCCTGGTATTTCAATGTTATATGATTTCAATAACAGAAGCGTGAAATAGTTTTTTATTGAAAGTATTTAGAACAATTGTTTGTTTCTCACTTAAGTTTCAGCATTACGAAAAATACAGAATGTGAGCAAAAAACACTTATCTATGAAGTTCTAATTATATCTTAAAAAATTGAACCAGTCAAAGTGTTCAGGTTTATATCATCAATAATAAGAAATAGGAATGAACCACCAAATCATAATGGACTCTTCTGACGACTTTTTTCGCCTTCGTTTCGAACTTCGTTGTACTTCAGAAATTACGAATTAAATATTGCACATGGAAGGCAAGTATTTATTCCGCGTTCTTAAATGCTGATAAGTATGTCTTTTAAACAGTATTTAGATCCGAATTAGGAAAGAAAAGAAAAAAGAATTGAAAGTATTTAAACGAAATGCCAGTATTCGAGACCAAAGAGTAAA
>BMAW01022852.1:0-36018 GCA_019974015.1 Nephila pilipes
TGTACTTCGTTCGGTTACGTATTGCTTTATATAATTTGTCACTCCTTTTTAATGCAGATTCGAGATGGGAAATAAACATAACAAATGAGCATTTTCAGAGTAGGTGGAAGAAACAATGTTATTATAATTTGCAAGTGCTTTAATGAACTTTTAAAGAGTTGTGTATTATGTTTAATTATCTGAATACGACCAAGGGTGTGATTTTGTTATTTAAAACTCAAAGTTATGTTTGATTTTTTTTGTTAAGTGTTTGTGACATTAACTATTCGTGTTTCTTCTCTAACCTCTTTGACTCTTTGGTGGTTTTTAATTTATGAAATATTGTCACGATACAGTACTGAAATATTATGCAGTCTTCTACCTACCACACACACACACACACACACACACACACACACACACACACACACACGCACACGCACACACACACATATATGTATGTATATATGTGTATGTATATATGTTTAATATATATACAAATATCAGGGGTTATATATGCAAGCCTCTGACAATAAAGTTCGGTGGAATGAAGGTCGGTTGTGATCTGGCAAAACCCAAATCTGGATTTTACTGAATTTTGCCGACAGTGTTCGGTAAATCTTCCCCACTTGTTTGGTTGAGGGCATCTTTTTGTGTTCCGTTCAAGACTTGTTTTACAAAGTGCTTGTTTAGATTTTTTGCTTAACTAGAACAGGAAAATGAGCGAACAAAGATCAATTTAAAACTTTTGGTTTTACTTGACAAGACATCGAAAAGAGGAAACTCATGCGATGCTGGTACGTGTTTATAAGAGTTCAAGCTGTCCATGAAGTATGTGTAAGTGGTTCGCCGTTTCCGAAGGCCAGGAAGGATTTCATAAATTAGATTGAATCATATTCTCTTGTCTTTATATTTGTAAAAATAAACAACTCTTAGTTAAATAATAGGAGTTGAAACCTTTATAATCAGGAAGTATTTTGAATTGGAAGGGTGATTTGACTGACTGTATTGCCAGAAAATAAACCAGGATCACCTGAGTTAAGAGTGGGATGGAAAGAGAAAGAAATCCTCTGATAGATAAACTGTGTTTTCTTTTCTTATCCTGATTACAGTTTCGGCTTATTGACTATTTATTTAAACTTTAAAACAACTATATAAGAATTAAATAATGCAGGACGACTGTTACATGTTTACTTATGGAGGAACTCATTATAAATCAAAATGTTTGATTAAATATGTGCTTTCTTATTGAGTGTTGCTTTCAAATGCTTTTGTACTTGATCCTTTGAGTATTAAAAGTTACTGGAGATGAGACTACATTTCGTTTGTTTTGTATTCTTGGAACTACGTCATTATTCTCGTAGAGTTTAATGCGAAATTTGATGACGGTGTACCGTTTAAGAAGATTGAATTAACTTTTTTTAGTTTTTCTTCACACATGATGGATTAGATTCGAAAAATGACTATTGTTGAAGTGTTAACATCTTTCATATTTTGCTGGTTTTTCTTGTTTATTTACTTTCTGATTTGGCTTTAGTTTACATGCTTGTTCTGTTTATCTCCAACAATTTAAGTTCAAATGATTCCCAGATTGTGCAGTAAAATGTAGTTTATCACTCAATTTGGGAATCATTCCTTAACTACTCAATGGATTCAACACAGTTCCGGACAGTTCTTGAATTCCAAGAAGTATAATATAAATTTAACAAAACTATGCTATGACTCCATATTCTTAAATAATTAAAAAAAAAAGCATAAAAAACCTTAAAAATGTTTTATATTATTAAAATTTATCCTACAATGAATTTGTAAGCTATCTGAATGAAGATTGGAATAGAATATAAGTGGTAGAAAAGGGAATTGTTTTCATGATGTTTGTTGTTCATTTCAAGTAGTTAACCGACGGAATCCTTTTAAGGATGATATCAATGAGTAATTAAACGTTTTACAAGTTGATTATCTAATACAGCTAAAAAAGTTTTAAAGACAGGCGGCACGTAATGAATGGTTGGCTTTTCCTTCCCACATGCTAAAACTGCAATCTTATGTTTTTTTAGTAAAGAAATAATCAAAATATGCCGCAATGCGAGACAAACAATTGCACCTCACTGCTCTGTAGCTTCAAAGGTGTAAGAGTTGCTATTCGCTGTTGCGAGATCAGTTAATATTGAAAGCGGAAAGTTAATCCCTAAAGTAAATCAAGCGCCCTTCCTTATTTTTTTGATATTAACATTGCGTTGCTCAAGACATAAAAAAAAAAAAAAAACCTAAAATGTTGAAGAGTCATGAAATTAAATTATTTTTTTCACTACTTATCTCTAGATTAACATAATAAACTAAAGAGTTTTAAACTAATGGAAAAATTCTGGTCTCGAGAGTTCGTTTTATAATTGATCAGTGCTTTGTTTAGCAAAGGAGGAAAAAAAACCGTTGACTCGGAACAATATATTTTAAAACTTGTTTTTTAATATAACTAATGTTCATTTAATCAAATCACAACGGTGTTTTTTCCTTAACCACTATAGAGGTACACAAGGACTATACAGAGTTTTCATCTTTTTGTGTTTATTTTTTCTTAAAACATATGAGACCCTTTGAGAACCAAAACATACCAAACCAAATAGACTATTTTTTTGTCAGGAATAACTTTCCCTCGACTTTAATCAAACCAAAACATGTGGACATATACTTGCTGTTTACTAGCCTTAACATATTAATTTTTAAATTCATGGCGAAAACAATTTACTGATCAGCAACTTGTTGAGGGAAAAGAATTGAAATTAGATAATATGGATTTGTTTACATTTCAACGTTTGTTATCGATTGGCGTGCTATTTTAGACTTACCTAATGTAGACAATCCTTCTTCGAAAACTTTTTTTCATTTATATTTTTTCATTATGTCTCGATTCACTCCAAACATTTAAAGATGAAGTTTGAGACAGTGTTAATTATATTAAATACAAGTTCTTTTTTGAGGTTATACAAGCTTCTTAAAACAAAATGTTTATAATATGGTAGAAGTAAGCTGTTATGGTAAGTGTCAACGTTATGTAAGTATGCTGGGTGAGAGTATGAGCCTTTTTTAAATTCTTCTGATAAATTTAAAGGAAATAATTGACATTTCTCTGTGTTCAGTTGCTTAAAATTATGTGTGTTATGCATAAATTTTAAAAAACCTTCGTATCATGTAATTTTGGTCATCAAATCAGGTTTGGCTACCAGACTATTATGTGTTTTGACAGTTGTGGTTTGGAACCGATCAATCCTTAATATAAAGTCACTCAGACTTAACTAATGGTAATAGTATTGCATGAAGTTAATACAGAGACTTTCATATGGTATGGAATCAATTGACAAGGGTATGCTGCTGCGAAGGGTTTGCGGAGTGATGATTTTACCTCCATTACTAAGCGCTTTTATGCGTGCTTCACGCATTAAATGATGCGATAGAAATCCGCAAAGCTTCTTTGGGGAATAGCTGCTAAAAATATCTAATAATGATGGAGTCCAAATGTATCCGTGGCTATTAATTAGCGCAGAAGGAGGAGTATGTCGCGTGATAACAGTTAGTGTGTTGAAACTGGAAGGTTAATACGAAGTATTTTAAAGATATTTGTACGAATTCGAGGAATGGAAATACACACAGAGAGAAGGTGTTCATAAAATTACTTAGGAAATGGTGGAGAAATGGAAGTTGAGGCCCTCTGGATCTTCAATCCTTTGAGTCATTACACAAGAACGTTACCTACATGGTAAACTCTAAATTTTGTGGTTAAAATAGCATCATTTTACATAATCCTAATACATGTATGTAAATTAGGAACTTTAAAACTGAGATCCTTCAACGTCTTCTTGGTCTTTTTGAAAACCTTAAATCACTCGAAACACACATACAATGTTCATTTGCCATACTCTTCTTTCAATAAATTATGTTTCGAAGCTGCTTTTTGAGTTTCATGTGAGAAATTTCTGATTCGTTTGTTCACTTATCATTTTTTACGGAGAAGAAAAATATAATTCTCTTGCAGAGGAGGCTATGAATATACAGTTTGTTTACAGAATCGAGAGCACTGCACTCGAAAGAGCAGACCTCACACTAAACGGCTGTCGGTCGCTGGCTTTTAAAGCACACGTACTTTTTCTATAGCAGCGTCAATCTCGTTATTTAATCAGGAACCTCATATATATATATATATATATATATATATATATATATAGTTAAAATGAATGACGTTTCTCAACTTTATTAAGTTTGCGAATAAGTTATACTTATTCGCAATTTTCTTACTTATACTTATATAAGTAAGTAAATAAGTTATAATTATTTACTAATTTTGCGAATAAGCTATACATGTAATATAATAATATGTGCACATTTAAAACAACAATTTATAAAACAAATGTTTTCTAAATATGCAGAGAAATTTATTTCCTTATGAATGAAGTTTTTTAAAACATAGTTATGTAGCAATTTATGAGCTAATCAGAACTTGAACTATATTAATTTTTATTTAAAAATTGTGTTTTAATAGAGGGAAATGTATAAAAAATGAATTTAAAAAAAGTCTCAAATAATTTTCTATTTTCTATAAATCGTCTGAAATTATGCACAAGCGAGATATATGTTCTAGTATTTCTTTACAATTAAAAGTAATTTTACGAACATTCCTGCGTATTTGTTTAAAAAGTGTTTGTCAGAGGAGAAACATTCAATGAAAATTTAATCCGTAGAAAACAGAAACAAAATAAATAAGTAAATAAATAGTATAAGTAAATAAATAAAATTTATCTTTTCTTTATAAAAAAAGACCTATTCTGAAATTTTTTTTTATTCTTCGAATAAACAGATGCAACAAGAAAATTATGTAAATATTCTAGTAGTCACGGTGGGCAAACAATGTTGTCGTGTAAACAAAGATTTTCGAAATCAGAAACTATTTGATTGAGTCACTTAAATTCAATTTATTTTTCTTTACGTATTTATTTTCACTCATTTTAAAATATAAAGAACCCGAAAAAACTTTAAGAAATACATATTTAGTTTCCGTTTTATGTTTTTATTATTTGTGAAGTGTTGAAAATTGAGGATTTTGTATGAATATATTATTTCGTTTTCTTGTATGAATGTATTATTTCGGTTGCTGCGTTCTCAGCACGGGTTAATAATAGCTGTATCCATATTTATTTTTTTCAACAATCTGTTTTTTCTTATCATTTTTAAATTGAATGACTTTCCGAAAATAAGTGTTGTTTAGAACACTAATGAAATATTGTAACACAATTTTAAGAAATAAATATTTAGTTTCACTATCTAAAAATATATATATATATATATATATATATATATATATATATATTATTGGTGGATTTTTATTAAATATTCCATATTGAAACTTTTTATACTCAAATTAGTTAAGTACTATTGACTTCCAAAATTTATCTGGCAACAGTGCATGGTGGTGGACATCATCACTTAAAAAGTTACTCAACTTATTGCACTCAGGTTCATTATCAGTTGTCAAAGATATGATCTTTTGAATCTTTGCCTTTACAACTGTGAAATTTGAATTGATTTTTCATGAAAAGCACGGATTCGGGTATGTAGTTTTTAAAGTTTTTAACTGGAAATATTTAATTATAATGTTTTATTGTTTCGAAAAAAATCTTTATTTTTTAATTGAATAATTTTTAATTCGATATTTTTAATGGATAATTTTAATCGAATATTTTTAAACGGATATTTTTAAATGGATAAGTTTTAAATGGATAAGTTTTAATTGGATAATTTTATTTGGATAATTAATAATTAGATAATTTAACAGATAGTTTTTGTTTAAAAAACTTTTATTGGAAGGATTTTAAGTGAAGAATATATTTCATTAGTTTGGAAAACAATTGGTTTTGAAAATAATTAGTAATTGAGATATCTCGCCATTCAATATTTCGTCTTTGTTTATTGTTTCTTTTCTTTAAATTACAATTTGAATTTTGGAGTAATCTAATTTTACCCAACAAGATACATTGGGGGAAGGTTGGTACCATAGAACTAGTTTAACCCCATAATTCAGTCTGAATATGCATGTTTTGTTTTCTTGGGTATTCGAATTATTCTATTTATTCTTTGGTTCAAATTAGTTTTAAATTTGATTCAATTTTTATTCATCTCTTAGTTTCAAATTTGATTCAATTTCAACTTTTTTACTTAGTTCTATAAATGTGTTTTTTTTTTTTTTTTTTTGTTGATTTTGGATTTTAATTGTTCTTTTACTTTTTTGCTTTTTAATGATAAATTCATTGCTTTATCTTATATATAATACACATTCAATAAATGAAATATTACATATCGAAATTGGTATACGAAGACTACACTTCTTTGAAGAAAGAAAACAATTACATTATATTAGATAATACAAAAGAAATTCATATTAGAAACAGGGCATATTTCTTAAAATAAATGTCAAACACATAATATTAAAGCTTAATAAATGAACTTTTAATTTGTAACATGGGCTATTGAGGAATTCTCTTTCACTAACATCTGGGTTTTATTTTCCGATTCCAGTATCTTCCCAATGAAACAGAATGTGATGAAAATGAAGTAAACTTTGGAAGTGGAGCGGAGATAAAATAAAGACGATAAAAGATAAAATAAAGTCGTGTAAAAGTGACAGAGAATTGATTTGAACATTAATTAAGCTCATGGTAATAAGAAAAGTGTTGGTGTGATGCACGCGAAAGTATTCTGACGTGTATCGTGAATTTGGGGAGATTAGGACTCTAGGGTGAGGAGCAATTTGAGGAAGTACTCTCATCGTATTCCTTGAAGCGCATTCTTCGATAGCTTATCGAACTTTTTATTTGTCGCGATAATGAAGGAGAACTGTTTGAGAGCACACCCATTCTTAAAGATTAAATAAATATGTAATTAAGATGGAATTGATTATTTTATTCACTTGATGTGTGCTTGAACATAAAATTGAATTTAGATCTTATAATTAAAACAAGTAACATAAAGAAACATTAAGTCAATTCCTACTTTGGTCAACAAAGAAATTTTTATTTTAGTTACTTTTTATTAAATAATTTAAATTAATACAAATATCTCTATACATATGACACAATCACAATATTAAGTGGCAAAAGAAATTTTTTTCAGCGATCTACACGCTTCGTCACTGACGGTATTTATTCCTAAATTTATATCCTGTTAGATATCTTATATAAGAGAAATTTTTTTCTCCCATATAAAGCTAAAATTAATTGTTTGAAAATCAAATAAAAAAATGTTACGCTTCGACGAGATTCGATCCGAAGGCATGAAGATTCCATGTCGACTCATTACCAACTTTGCCATTGATAGACAAATGACTTTGTAGAAGTATTGACTTGTTTCTTAATTCATCTGGTAAATTAAATGGTTGGTATGCAGTTTAGCCCAACCACCCTTGGTGACAGGAATTATTTGGCGGCATTTTACCAAATGTGGCTACCCTGGTCCGCTTCGCGGACTTAACATTCAGCAAAAAAAAAAAAAAAAAAAAATCACCAATAGCAAATTTTGAAATCGCGCCAAGCGGTTGGACTAAAGTGCATTTTCACCAATTAAATTTAATTTTGAATTAATATTTGAAAACACTATATTAACATCAAGTGTCATCCACTGCAAGTTTAAAGAAATGTATTTGAACTGGAATGGATGAATAAAAAGTATTTTATTAAATATTGAAAATTTGAACAAGATATATAAATATTATAGGGAGAATGTGAACTAATAGTAAGAATTCAATAATAATATTTAAGATAACAGACGAAACAGGCAATGTCGTAACAAATTTTAATTAAAGTTTTCGTGTAAGAAAAAAAGTACATCGAAAAACACAATAATTAAAAGTGAACAAATGTAATTAGATTTCTAAACGGAATAATTTTATACCCTATATAAACATAGCTCACAGTAAAAATTTTGAAGAAGAATCCTTATTGAAAATACTGTAAGATGTATTTCATTCCATTTAAAATACTATTCTAAAGATCATTTACGTCAAAAGAATCGTGAATGAATTCTCCAAATTTCTTCTCCAGAAATTCAAATTTCTGTTTCAAACAGAGCAAATACATTAATTATGAAAACATATCGGCAAATGATGTGCAAGCCAATGTCTGAAAAAGAAGTGTTGTTCATCATTTCCCCACTGCATGGGCTACGTTGCCACGTGTGAGCAAAATAACTCATCCGGAATGCGATGACGGAAGTGACATGATGCCATATTGACTCAGGCGAAAGAACATTCTATTTGAGTTACGATCTGACACACGTAATGAAATATCGTTTGGGTTTTTCTGTCAATATTTCTTCTCGGAAAGAAAGATGTTGGCTTTGCGATTTTCTAGGAATAGGACCTTCATTCGCAAAGTTGATGTCTCTTTAATGGAATTTAAAGAAAGTTACTGCTTAACGAAATTAATTGAGTGAATAGTTTTAATTTGATTTTTAATCTCTCTTGTAAGAAAATTGTGATGTTAAATGGTTATGTTCTTAGAAGTGATGATTTTTCATGATAATTATAGATTTTTATACCATGTGCAGCATTTTAAAATGCTACTTATCAAAAAAATAAATTTCATACAAATGTCTTGCTTAGCAAGACATTTGTATGAAATTTATTTCTATCAATTCAAAAGAATCTATAAATTCTTATTTGTAAAGAAGTAAAAATGAAATTCCCTTCTTTTTTTTATTTATGGAAAGAATTTTCGGGGAAAGTGTTCTGTTAATATATTCGATCCAAATAAAAAACTATTCTAAAATAATAGAGAAACTTATTCACATATGTATTTTCTCATATTAATGGCATGTTATGCGGAAGAAAAATACAAAACATTAAGTTAAAAAAAACAGGAATATATTTATACCTAACAATTTTTAATTTTGGATTGCGAATTTCATTTCTATTCTGAAACAAAATTATAAACTTTCGGGACATAATAAAAATATCGTCATGGATTAAAAATATAAATTTCTTTTATGACTTTGGGATAGTCACGGTTTTATCTTCACTAACATCAGATATTTTTTGGTAATTTGGATTGCACATAAAAATTTCAATTCCTTCCCCTACCAAAAAAAAAAAAAAAAAAAAACGTGATTAGGTAAATTAGATGAAGATAAGTAGAGTAGTTAATCGAAATATGGCTAGTGATATATAAGCGAAATATAATTGAAAGGAAAGTGGGGGAAGACAGATGATAACGACAAGCTGATAGAAGTTATAAATTAGAGTGTATCATTATAATTAGCCTTTTGTGTTGGAAGTGACTCGTTATTCGAAAAATAGGGTCCGAATCTTCTATAACTCCGTAGTACTTGAATTAGAATGAATGATTTGGCAAGATAAGATTTTATTAAGAGAATATAAGCTAGAATTAAATGAGCAAAGAAACATTCTAGAGAGAGAGAGAGAGATCTTGGATATACAAGATGTGGCTATTAAATACGAGACTGACGCGAGAAGTACGCTTGCACCAAATACCAGCGACTGACTGCTGTTAGGCGTGAAGCTTTCTCCTTTGAATGCAGTGCCTCTCGTATTTGTAAACAATTCCATTTTGCTTTCGTTCGCATTAGAGCTATTTTTTTCGCTTCGTGGGAAAAATGATAAGTGTGGAACGAATTGTTGTGAAATTTCATATGAAACTTGGAAAAAAACAATTCTGAATTTATTATTTATGGAAAGAAGAGTATGGCAACGAATGTCTATTGCTTGCACGTGTGTTTGTGATTTAAGCGTTTTCAAGAAGGCCGAGATGACGTTGAATATAATTCGCACTCGGATCGAACTCCTACGTGAAAAATGGATGACAGTACCGAAAAAATCGGTAATCTGTTTCAATCTGACTGTCGGTTAAGTATTTTTGCGATTGCTGAGACTGTAGGAATTGACAAAGAATCGGAACTGCAAATTTTTGCGCAAAGAAAATGCGCCGGCTCCTTCCACATTGACTGTCAAGGGTTTCCAGCCCTTGACAGTCAATGTGGAAGTCCAGCGCCTTCCAGTCTTACACCATCCACCTCATTCGCCGGATCTTGCGCTATGCGACTTCTATTTGTTTCCTAAGATGAAATCTGAATTAAAAGGAACATGATTTGTGAATCTGTTGAAGCTGTGAAAGAGAAAATGACATGCGTCTTGAAGGAGCTCATAGGAGAAGTGCTGCTTGGAACAATGGAAGATTTGCGTGGAGCATTGTAGAGATAGAGGACGGGTGTATATTGAAAGTGATAATAAGTAAATATGTATGACATCGAAATAAATGTTTTACAGCATCAGTCATGTTATTTAATAGCCATGCCTAGTATTTTTATTTCCATGTTTTAACTTTTCCGTTTGATCTACGAGATAAGCTTGAAACGATTCCCCTGTTTTAAGTAATTGGATAGAACCATATTTTATTTTTCTGTAACGAAGCCTATAGATAATTCCTCATCAAAGACATTTGTATTGAACTTGCGTTTTTGTTTCCCTTCTCCCTGTTCAAAAGCGTAATAAAAGTTTATTTCTCTTAAGAGAAAAATAAATGAGCCACACCTGGGGCCGTTATTCTACTTTGGTGCAATCAGGAACACATGACTCTGTTACACAGATGATCCACCTGCGTGAGGAATTGTAAACTATGACATGAGGATAAAGGGCCTATCCGTTTGTCGTCTGACATATGGCACTTGCGTGCCCGTTTATATTAAGCTGGATATTATCCGATAAGAACGAATGGTGTTGGAGGTCAGAGACGGAGATTGTCTGTGAAAGTCATTGGCTGTCCAATCGAAAATGAAAATGAAGTGAAAGAGTCGTGAAATAGCACTACCCTGGTATTTAAAAGGGTTGAAAAAAACAAAGGAGAAAGAAGAGAGGATCCGGAGGAGAGCGAAAGAAGGTGATCCCGCAAGGAATGAGCGATAGAGGGGGCGATCGAGGCTATTCCTCTATCTCGTGCAATTTTGATAAATTCTGTCCCTTAGTGACTAAATGCATTGGGATATTTTCCTATTCGTGATAATTTGTTCATGATAGTTTGTTCGTGATATTTTGTTCGTGATATTTTATTCGTAATAATTTGTTCATGACATTGTGCAAAGAGTAACAAGGCAAAAATGCTTTGTAACTTGAGTATCACTCATACAATTGTAAATAAAAGAAGTAATTTTACTTCAACTTTGTAATTCCTTCACTCTACCGAGGCATTACACAAACTCTATGGTTACGACGTTACATTTCCCATATCTAAAACTGAAGGCACACCCCCGGACAGCGTCTTGTTTTTTTTTAATATGCAAGCTATTCCTGATTTGTTTTGCTGTAGAGAGCATTTAGAAAAATATTCATATATCATACGTTGGACCAGAGTATAAAGGCTCTCAGAGAGAGCCTTTATACTCTGGTTTCTCTGAATAAAGTACGCTGGTTGTATAAACGAAAGAGGTCCGGTAGACCAATTATCTTACACAATGCTGTGGATGAAGTTTGAGAAAGTTTTGCAGATAGCCCACAGAAAAAGACACGTCTCACTAGTCGTGAAATGGGTATTCCCTAACGAACTGTTTGGAAGGTTTTATGTCGGTGATTTACTTCCAACACTGCACCCTATTCAACAGGAACTTCGATTTTAGCATGTTCTAACATATCTGCAGAGAATGGGAGTATCGTATAGGAAGACTGCCTTGTAGTGAAAGGACAGTAAATAGAATATTTCTATCTAAAAAAGGTATCTTTTTTACAAGTTTTATTAAATTTGCTATGCTCGTATGTATGCATGTCTTACAGTCGCGGAAGCCTTACGGTTATAGTCCCGAACTTGCTGTCGGCATTGTTGAATCATTGGTTCGAACCCATGCCACTGAAGATGCCATCTTATAGATGGACGATAATTCTGGTTGATGTCAAGAATGTACATGTAGATGTGGTGGGAATACTTGGAGAGAGTGGTGCTAGAGCTCAGGTGTCGTTCTCATCACATGTCCGAGGTTCAAAATTATGAGGTTCATTGCTAATATCCCTCGTGTTGCTTCCAAGTTCGATGTCGATAAACGATCAATGAATCCAAAAAAGTATGTATGTTTCTTCCAGTGCAAAATTTGTATCCGAATATTAGTCCACTTCTTATCATCCGGTCCAGTTAAAATTTTGCATATCCGTATAACTCTGATGACAATACAATATTATGGTATGCTCATGCTGTGACGGGCTTAGGCTAGGGCTTTGGCCTTATTAATTCATTGTGCCCACGGATAGCTCAGCAAGGTTTCGACAGTTCCCTGCAGATACATGCTACCTCCGCAAATTCAGTCGGCTACACATTGTCAATAATTCCTCGATAGATCCATCTCCAAGTGCCGACCACTACCTATCGATTTCTCGATCGTTCTCGGTGTCGTCCTCATCACTTGACTGAGTTTCTAAATTACGAGGTCCATCGCCAATATCCCTCTTGTTGCTTCTAATGCGATGTTTATAAAATCTATCAATGAATTCCGATCTATCTCAAAAGAAGACATTTTGCCAGGCTCTCAGAATATTAAAACCAGTTCCAGTCATGTGTGAAGTCATAGGCAAAATTCGGAAAAAGTTTATAACTTTCTTCCCAGTCGAAATTTCGCCTAAGTTCCAGCACTTTAGGAACCTTCGTTATGTCGCCAAAGTCACTATTTCTCGCCAAGTCAATCTCCAAGATAAGAGGCCATTGCTTAAACTTTCCTTGGTTGACCAATGAAATCTCTGTAAATGCATTTTTTTCTCTCTGCTGTTCTGTGGTTTGTAACAACTTTATTTATTTCCCCCTCAAAGCATAATATCTACTGATTTTTAGATAATAATATACATATCAAGAAAATGTATTTTACTTTTTTAGTTTTTATGTATTATTAAAAATAATGGGAAAAAAAGTAAAAAATAAATAATTTATATCAGGTTTTGCATTTTATGTTCAATTTGTATATTTGATGTTGTTTTGAAATATGTACGAAATTCTTAAAAGAATTTTTTAACATTTATTTAGGTATATTAATTTTTACAGAAATATATGAATTTTGCTCGTTCAAATTGTTTTTTTTTCGCTCCTACACACTTTATTCAGAAGAAAATACCCTTTTTACGCGTATTTCTGTTTACGGGTAATTTGTTTCTCTTTCTAGTCATATCGAAGCTTGTACATTTGTAACCTTTGCTCTCACACACACTGAAACGTTATGCTTAGATGTGATATTTTGGTAGAATTAAAAAAAAAAATATTTTTACATATTGAAAGGGAAAAAAGTATTTTTTTTTATTTGCTTTTCATTGCTTCCAATTATAAGATATAAATGAAATTGATACATTAATTACTTTTCTATAATACTTGATTTCCTATTTCATTAATAGTTTTACAATATATGGATCCTCAGAAACATTAACAACATATTTATTCCTTGTCGATGTAAAATAATCTTCTGGATTTCCCCCCCTCCCCCGCATTTGTCGAAAACTGTTCATCCAACTGATTTAAGAATGAAAAAGAACGATTATCTATATATATATAAGCGAAATACCACTGACTGACTCATCACGAGATCTCAAAGACTATTCAACCGATTGACTTGAAATTTTGCATAGTTACTCATTTGGCGATGTAGACGCTCACTAAGAACAGATTTTACGGAAGTCTTATCCAAAATGTAATTTTCATCCGTTCATCTACTCTTAGCCGTCGGTTATGTCATTTGTGGCGACTTTATCGCCAGAAATGATATGACCGACGCCAAACGGAATATATTTTTTATGTGTATACAGCGTATTATCACCAATTAAGTTTACTTGGTGAGATTTGAGCGTGCGGAATGGAAAAAATACCAAATAATTTTATATTGAAGCGCTGATGGAGGATTGGCAAGATTTTGGAGAAGGGGCTCTTTATGTGAAATTTCGTACATATCGAAAATAGGAAACATATTTAGCGATAGAAATAAATCAGTTTGGAATCCCACGGTTGGTGAAAATGTAGTTTAGCTCCAAGATTTAGCGGAATTTTGAAAAATACTAAAACGGCGACTTCTTACGGAGTAGCACTCACGCAAGGCAATCTTCGTTTACTGGAGGATCTCGCTACATGCATGAACGAACTCAAGAGGCTGTGACATACGTATGACATTTTGGACGTTCCGACTTGCACGACTTTTTTTTAATGATTGCAGTCACTTTAAATCCCAAATGATCAGAAATCAAAGATGTCTTGAGGCAAGGACAAAAATTTTATGATTGACACGATGCCATTGCGAGGGTATTTTATTTGAAAGCTAAGCACGTGATGAATCTTCTGACAAAAGTTTGCATCTTTGGCAATACTAGGTGTAACATGTATACGGTGGAATGAATTTTATCCGTATTATATATATATATATATATATATATATATATATATATATGGGGTGACATTTTAGTAATTTTTTTTTTATTTTTCTCGTATGTTTGAAAGTCGTGGATAATCATTATTACAGACAATCAATTTCTTAAAATTTTAAATTTAGATTATCATTAACGTTTTAAGAATTGAAAATTTTCTTAATATTTTACGTATAGGTTCCAAAATATTATATTATCGTCTGTCCAGCGAAGTGGGCGGGTATCAGCTAGTAAATTATATATAATCCGGAAATGATTGGCGATAAAACAAGAAATCAAATTATCTTTTTTCTCAATCAAATTATGTCAAATAAATCAGCATGAGTACCAAAACGAAAGAAAAAATACCAAAAAAATTACTTCCTTGTTTTTGAATAATTAACACGATACTAAAAGTTAATAACTCCTCCGTCGGGGCTGACGATTAAAATGGTTCTCTCATAATTCTGAAAGGGTTGTTTGAGTCAAAGGCCAGATTACAAAGGCTGTGGTCATAGTAATTTTGCAAGAAGCTTATTTTACTAATAAGAAAATCTTTTTATTAATTAAATTTTTTATATCCTAATGCTGATGATAGGTAAATTATTTATAACAGAAAACCCATAAATAACACAATTCTTCGTAAAACTTAATGAACTGCATAGCAGATTAGAGAGCTATGGTATTAGCAGTTATATAATAAAGCACTCGGTATTTATTTTTTTTCTTTATTTAAAATATCTTATATTTTCTTTTCCGAAGAATTAAAAGGAAAGAAAAAAAATATCTGTGAAAATGCTGTAAAATTTCAGTTAGCTAATAATATCCATAAGTAATATATATATATATATATATATATATATATATATATATATATATATACCCATAGATAATAATAACACATACTTATAACTAAGAGATTATGAATAAAAATGCTATATAAATGATACAGATGAATTTTTAGACAAATGGCATTAAGTTAGAATCAACATAGAATGAATAACACTCATACGTCAACGCTTTGTATGCAAAATTCCTTTGAGGTAAAATGTGATACGAGTTCCGTTCGATAAGTTCTTAGTAAATCCAAGAGATGGCGCTCGTAGCATCGAAAATGATTTGTTTTTAGTAAGCATTCTGACTCACTAGGCAACTGTCCATGTCTCGGTTTCTCGTATTCGTGATCGTTCTCAAAAATTCTTCGTTATAACTTTTTCGGCCGATGAGATCATCCTCGCCTTCTTTGGAGTAGATTCAAAAGAAGCTACCCATTGGTTGGATTGTTCCTTCGTTTTCGTTGTATAACGCATATTCCATAAAAATTGAAGCTGAATACTCGACATGGTAGCAATCAAATTTTTATTTGTCAGTAAATGACTAATAAATCGAAACTAACTTAAGAATCAATGTCAGATTTGTTTCAATTCTGTTTAACAGTTGGCAGCCTCCAATGGTAACAACAAATCTTACTGATGTAATCAGTCTTCAAATAAATAATACATTTTAAACCTCGTACATGTTTTAATCATTAGAGCACTTATCTAGGATAATTAACTTTTGATTCTCCGTCCAAATTATATAGGCGCTCGATAATCCGGTCCGTGCCGGATAAAAGAGAGCTTGTGACATAATCCCATTTCTCTCATCGTCTATCATCTTAAATGCTACTCGAATCACCAATCTAAATGTCAACTTAAGTTCAAACTCAGATAGAGTAAATACAATAGTTAAAAAATTTTAATGAAGCAACAAAGAATGAAAAGAAAAAGAGATTAAAAAAAAGTTTGCTAAGCAAAATTTTGTAAAGAGCAGATTTAGCCCCTCAAGGT
Organism: Nephila pilipes; assembly: GCA_019974015.1. Lineage (NCBI taxonomy): Eukaryota > Metazoa > Arthropoda > Arachnida > Araneae > Nephilidae > Nephila > Nephila pilipes. The sequence goes on from BMAW01022852.1 coordinate 16,219, forward strand.
GAGCTTTTTTTATAATTATTATTAAATATAAGTATTAAAATAAACGATGAAATATCGAGAAATGGAATATTAAAACTTCTCCGCTATTGAAATTAAAGGAAACAATAAATTATAAAATTGAATATATTTAAGTAAAGTGTAATTAAAAATAAAGCAAGCCATAAATTACAAAATTGAATATTATATCAGCTTCATAAAAATAAAATTGAAGCAAACGATAAAAATTGATCTGTTGCGTCAAAATTGATCTAATACGCCAAAATTGATCCAACTAAAATAATAGCCCCTTGGGTAGCTAATACAATAGTTAATTATGTTCCGATGCAGAGTTTATTAATCCTATAACAAGGGGAATGGTCTCAACCAATATCAAGTTCCAAGCCGCGATTACTAACTACTTCTATGACACAGCAAAGAAAACGCTTACCGAAACACGATGCGAGTAACTCCTCCAAATATTCAATCAACTAGAAAGCGTTGGATCCTAGTCAAGTAGAACCGCAACAAAGCTTCCACTCACTCCTCGCTAACACTCTTCTTATTACCTTAACCACTGAGATGGATAGCCCTCTGAATTCAATTCTCTTTCGCTTTGATACGACTTGATTAATCTATTCACTCCACTTTTTAAGTTTACCTAATTTGCATAATCATGTTTCATTTGATTGGATTGCTTTAAATATAAAGACAGAAAGAAACCCTAGATGTTAAATAAGGGAAGTTTTGCAAAGAGACCCTGTTACAACCAATCAGCGCCATTAGTCTTGAACATTATGACAGAGGTTAAATTCATAAATTAATATATTTAACAGTGTTCTCTCTCTAATTCATTATTGTAATAATGTAATAGTTGCTATTATGTAAATATTTGAAACAGTGGAACTCGTTTGCGTTTTTCTTTCTCGTGGTATCCGGAGAAGGGCCAAAGTTCTACTGTTTCCCAAGTGACAAGAACACATTTCGAGAATTCTTTTATTAGGCGCCATTTAACTCAACAGAGTAATTGCAGAAAAGAAACGTAAAGGGTAAGGAATGGCCGAGAAGGAAAATACCATTCCAAAGAGCACTGGAACGATTGACGGCGAACATGTATTCCTTTTGTTTGTTTTTCGCTGTAGGGAAATTGGAATTCTCTGATGTGGAATGCAATTGCTTGCATTCTGTTTCGGCAGAAGCCAGATATTGCTTGCTTACGTTTATGAAGTGGTTTTTGAGATACAGTTTCTTTTTGGAGGTAATGATGTTGTACGAAGACTAACTTATAATTAAACCTGATATTGTCTTAAACATATTTGTCTCCTTTCCTTAAGTCGAAGGGTTAGTGGGGAAAAAAATCAATCCAGAAAGAGGAAAACCATTATTAATTTTTTTCCTAAAAGTTCAATGTTTGACTATTTCCTATATGGTTTAAAGTAATGTTTTGATTTAATAACAGGTCAATTGAAAAGTCCCCGGCCTGACACATAGATGACCCTTCTCGAATTAAATCCATATGTTGTTTAGTTAGCCCTAACCCTCAAAAGATGCGTGTATAAATTTGACAGCTGTCGGATCATTAGTTTGTGAATTATAGCATTTTGAGTGAAGCAACTTTTGTTATTGTGAAAAAAATGGATGAAAAGGAATTTCGCGTGTTGATAAAATATTGCTTTTTGAATTGAAAAAATACAGTTGAAGCACAAACTTGGCTTGATGCCGAGTTTCCGGACACTGCCCCAGGAAAATCAACCATCAAGGATTGGTATGCTAAGTTTAGAAGTGGTGAAATGAGCACCGAAGACGGTGAACGCAGTGGATGCCCAAAAGAGGCTGTTACCGACGAAAACATTAAAAAAATCCACAAAATGATTTTAAATGACCGTAAATTGCAATTGAATGAAACAGCAGACACTCTAAATATATCAACTGAACGTTTACATCATATAATTCACGAATATTTGGGTATGAGAAAGCTCTGTGCAAAGTGGGTCCCGCTCGAGCTCACTTTTGACCAAAAACAACGACGTGTGGATGATTTGGAGCAGTGTTTGAAGATCGATATGTGACAATGGATGAACACATGGCTCCGTCATTTCACTCCGAAGTCCAATTGACAGTCATCCGAGTGGACTGCACGCGATGAACCCGCTCCAAAGCGTGGGAAAACGCAAGAGTCGGCTGGCAAGGTTATGGCGTCTGTATTTTGGGATGCGCATGGAATAATTTTCATTGATTACATTGGAAAAGGAAGGACCATCAACAGCGACTATTACATAGCGTTATTGGACCGTTTGAAGGACGAAATCGCCGAAAAACGGCCGCATTTGAAAAAAAAAGAAAGTGCTGCTTCACCAAGACAATGCACCGTGTCACAAGTGAGTGAAAACGATGGCCCATGAATTGGGCTTCGAATTGCTTCCTCATCCACCGTATTCTCCAGATCTGGCCCCCAGCGACCATTTCCTGTTCTCAGATCTCAAAAGAATGCTCGCTGGGAAGAAATGTTCGTCGAATGAAGAGGTGATCGCCGAAACTGAGGCCTATTTTGAAGCAAAGGACAAATCGTACTATAAAAATGGTATCGAAAAGTTGGAGGGTCGCTATAATCACTGTATCACCCTTGAAGGGCCTTATGTTGAATAAAAAAAAAACTAATTTTGCCAAAAAAATATGTTTTACTATGGTAGGCCGGGGACTTTTCAATTGAACTGTTAAGGCTAAACTCTTTCAATCTAAGGTTTATCGAACAATTTTTCTTAGTAATTATTTGTTGGCAGACTACAACAAGAGCTTTTGAAAGCATTTATATAGTATTTATTAAAAATGAGACGTTTACTTAAGCATATTATTAATAATTTTAGAAAACCTATGAAACCTCTCTCCGATTCAAAGAGTTCTGACGACAGACAGTATTTCTACAGAATGTCAGTGTTATCACAGTATGTTTCCATCTGTTAATTGGTTCTGAAAAAAATTTTTACACTGCTTCGTAGGTTACTTTTGACTGTCACGCTGCGACGTAAAGCTTTTCCCGATTTTCTCTTCACTAACCTGGGTAATTTAATTGATTCGACTTGCATAAAATTTCAGTTTCTTATGAAACTTTATTAAATAAATTAGATGTAGATATAATTATAAATAAATTAAATACAATAAATGGTAAATGAAGGGTGATTGAAAGTATGGACTTGTGGTTAGAGAATTATTATTAAGATTGAAATTCTATCGTTAGTTTTGAGATTGAAGAAAGTTTCACTAACAGTATTAGCCTACGTTTCCACTAACAGTATTAATCTACGTAGTTACTGTCGTAGAGAGTTGTTGAATTAAAAACCGGTGAACTGGTAAGACACAGATTTCTTATTTAAAATCATATATTAAAATTGTGAGTTAGGCCAAGGCTCTAGGAGAGTGCTTAGATATTCTACAGATTAAGATACAATACCGGAGTAAGGTGACCAGAAATACCGCATTTAGCGGGACAGTCACGATTTTTAACGATTTATCCCGCGTCCCGCAGGGTCCCTATTTTTAGAAGGAATGCACGACAAACTAGGGCTATGTTGCTATTTCACGAAGATATGACCTTTATATTATTTTTGTAAATTTTATTTTGTTGAACTTTAATAATAAAAATAATTGTTGAGAACTGATTATCAGGAACCGCTTATCAAAGTTCGCCTCGATCAGTTGCTAGAATACGACCACCATTGTTTGGACTTGATGAACAGTGGCATTTTTCAACGTTGGCAGCGACGAAAACATTTTGTAGCAGTAAAATGAAGAGAGAACACTTTGTACGCTTCCACAGATTTTATTTTTATGGCGACATGTTCCGCTAGCGATGTAGCATCATCTGGAACATTGTTGCAAAGGAATTACGTCTTATACAAAAATTGGAAACAGAGGAGAATTTTAGAGAGGAGAAGGGTCAGGGTGTGAGAAGTTCGTTGGTCGTCCACGAAGTAACACCTTCGCATATTGAGTTTTGTAACTGTCTCTCATACGATACACATCGTACTACGTGCTAGTGCTAGTTAAACAACTGATGTCAACAAATAAGCTATTCAGATGATTTAAGTTAGTAATTTATTTAGATACCAAAGGTAGGTATTTTTTAGGTACCAAATTTTTAATCAAGACCTCCCCACCCCTCGTCAATGGTGTCCCACTTTTCGAATGTTAAAATCTGGTCACTTTATACAAGAGTCTTATACAATGGCGCAGATACGCCATCTGTTTATGCATTGCTTCGTATACGAGGAATAAAATATTTTGTAAATTTGAGAAAGCTATAGTCATCATTTTGAGTCACTATGTTGCCATCAGTGAGACTTGATCTCATTATTATTCACCAGAAACTAAGCAATAATCCAAACAATCGGTGGCTTCCGGTGAATCTTCTCCCAAGAAGACGAAGACGGTCTCATCGGCCTGTAAAGTTATGGCGATGAATTTTTGGGATGCGATGGGTGTCATACTCATCATTGGAATACTTTACCTCATTCCCTTTTGCCATTCCTAAAATGGGTACATTTTGAACCATTCTTGTTTATTAAGTTAGAAACGAATTAAGATGAAACATATTCCTTCGGAAGAATTACCATAGTCTTTCTAAAACATATATATATATATATGGAAAAAATTAGTACCTCAATTTTGAAAAGGAGAGAGGCAGTCCTGTTGTTAAAATATCATTTCATAATAATAAACGCTTGAAATTGATTCTACTGATTAAGATTGGGTATGAACATCAAACTAAGAAACTAAGAAGCAACACAAGGGCTATTGGCGACGAACCTCGTAATTTTGTAACTTTTTGTGTGAAAGACGATACCTCATTTGGCTACTCCCTCTCCAAACGTGCACGCTATACTAACGAGAAGATACCGGATGATATTTAAAGCACATCAGCCTTGCTACGCGGAAGGCCTTTAGAGGCATCAGACTCGAACTCACGACGCGACAATGTCCACTAGATTACCATTTCCTCCTTTATTCCTGCGAAGATAATTGTGCAGAACAAAAAGATTCATTTTCGTTAAATTCATCTAGAGTCTAGATCACAGGTTATCGACTTTTTTGTGTCTACCCCTTCTCGGAAAGAAAAAAACCTATGCTGACTGCCACTTAAAACAAGTAAAATATTTTTTTTTTAAAAAGTCAATTCCTACTTAAGTCAACAACCCCCTCCTTTATTTTAGTTAAATTTTATTAAGAAATTTAAATTAATATAAATATCTATATACATATGACAGAATCACAATATCAAGTGGGAAAAGAAAAGCATTTTTCCAGCGACCTACACACTTCGTCATTGACGGTATTTATTCCTAAATTTATATCCTGCTAAATATCTTATATAAGCGAAAATTTTTTTCTATTAATTAATATTTACAGTTGTATATACGCGAGTCCAAAAAGCAAATATAATTACGAATTGGTCTATTTTTTAGATTCCTGATATTTTTGGAAGCACGTCATACCCTTTTTTGAAGAAACACAAACCAACATTACAGGTTTTGCACATAAAATAGTTTTGTACGCCTTCGCTGTCGTGCGACAGTATGCGCATTTTCTGAACGTACCTTTAATTGGCATGCGTTTAATGTAGGATTGCTAAATGCGATAAGGTAAAAACGTCTTCATAATTTAAGAATACATTTGTAAATACGGAAAAATTACTTAAACTGTGCGATCCTTCACGCTACCTGGACATTTTACAAAACCTGGGGTCACTACGTTACACCACGCAGAGAAAACAGAAACCAGATTTTCTGTGTATCATCGAGTTTTCTTACATAACATGCAAGTTGCTAGAGTCGCAGTGTTCCCGCTTAGGGAACATCCCCCACTCCCAATTATTCAACGGTGCTACGTATACTTTTGGTAAAAAAATTAAAATAATATGAAATAAAAAGTTGACTCATTAGCTAACAAATTAACATAGAAATTGCTTATCCAGCAATAATTTTTGCACCTAAAAAAACTAGACAAAATTCCTTGGAAATAAAAGATTTTACATTAAGTATTGTATCTGAAAATTATGGATTAGTTTGTACGGTGCTATCATCTCTTATTTAAATAGAAAGGTAAAAGGAAAAGGGAAACTAATTTGTATCCTATGACGAATTTAATGGTTCGAAAAGCGAAATTATTATATATATATATATATATATATATAAATATGGCACAAGAACAGAATAGTAACGGACAAGCACCACATCACTAAATTTCACTCTTTTTTTTTCTTAAGTTTTTAGACACTTCAATACACAAGGCAAATTCTTGAATCTAGGAACAACCTTATGAATAAGCGAATAAAGCAAGAATAAAAGTAGTACTCAGTAAATTTACTAACGGTAGAATAATTTATTTTTTTCTCTCAAGTTCCTAACTTTATTGGTCGGAAAGAAGCGTAGCTATATGTGCATTTCATCTCAAGGACCTTTACAAAACAACTTAACTTCTACAAATTCGGCGACGAATTTAAGACTTTGAAACACTTCTCATTGTTGCCAAAAAGTGTTACAAAATTATATAAAAGTACGGAAACAGTAATGAATAACAAATAAAAGCAAGCATCAATATTTGATTGCATAAAATGTATAATAAAACAAAACAAGCTGTTTATAAAAATAAAATTCACAAAAGAAGTATTAAGAAAGACCCAAATAAACTGCTTAAAAATAAAATAATGTAATATACGACAAAACAATAACGTCTGCTTAATATACGCCAAAATAAACTTTTCAAAAGAGGAAATCTGGCGGAGTTTAGAGCAACTTTCACACGCCAGATGAGAAGCCAAACTTGGCATCAATAATGGCGCCATTCAGAATAATTGAAGAACTCATCCAGAATTTATTAAATCATTTAAAAATACATGCCTTTCGCCGCATCGAAACTTTGACGATCTTAATAACTATATTCGTAGATTTTTCTCTCACCAGAAAATAAAGAAACAGCACGATAACTGACAGGTAATTCGAAATGTAACATCATAAGTGTTTCTCTCATTAATAATGTATCATGTTTACTTATCACTTTTAGTCAGCTTTCTTTATTCACTCCAAAAATTATGTTTTAGAGGAATTTGCGAACCATTTTGAAAGCTTTTTCGCCTGAGGTACGTTGTAAATTAATTTGATTTTTAAATTTACTCAGCTGCTCGGCTTTTCATTTATGCTTTCCGAGTACTTAGGCGTATTAATGGATAAAGAAAGAAATGCTGTTAAAGAAAATTCTACATGATTAAAAGTTATCCCAATACTTATTTTTTCCGAGTCACCTATTGTTAATTAACAATGGCAAGTGAAGCAAACACGTTCTAAGTGTAGCGGATTAGCAACTTCCACAACAATGTTATTAACTGGATTTTTATGTCGCTCACGGTTCCATTAATTCTGAAACTAGTGCAAAGTGACAGTTGAATTTTTTCCTTGATAAATTGCGATATTCTTCATTTAATTATATTTCGAAGTAGAAAATGTAAGATGAATTGAGAATTTGAGGAGAGAGTTTGAAAAGCGATTTAAAATTCCGAAAAAAACTATGAACTAAATATGTTCGTGTTTGTAACATAGATAATTGTGGATAATTGGTTTTATTTTTGCCGGTACACTTCAAATGCTTTTATAATACCTTGTAACAATCACTATTTAATACCTTCACTTATCATTACTAATTTTAATTGAAACTTGTCACAAATAATCTAAAATGGAGAGAGATAGAAATACGAACTGGATAATTTGTTAATGAATACTTAAATTTGTTTTTATAACAATGAACAATTTATAATTTGTTTTGAGGAATATTTAAATTCCGAAACTAATGTAAAACGTTTCCTTTCTCTGTAGTTAAACAGTCGAAACGCGTCTTAAGAAAACAAATTTAATCTGCAGCGGCTCTCTTCAACAGCAATGCCAGAAGTTGGAGAGCCTTAATAACTAGCCCGATTGGGACATCTCTTTTGGTCTAGTTGATAAAGGCGCAGAAAATATCTACTGGTAAATTTTTCATTGGACCCAGTGGAACAGGGTTCGAAACGCTACCGGCAATACAAGGTAAAACAACTCTCCCCCTTCACTGAGTCGAAAATACCCGGCGTCGAGGTGGTGCCCAGGATTCGAACACCAGATGGCAAGGCAGTGATGAACCACTGGTTGCATATATGCCCCCGACGCAAAAAACTTGCCTCTGTGCGTCTAACCAATACAACCGCACAAGAGTCACAAATAGTGGCTACGGCTCACGTGTTAACGAGACCCGCCACTCAACTAGAGATTGCCGATGACGTTAAATGAAAACTGCCCAAAACAAAACTCAATACAAGAGGGTTGTAATGGTTGAAAAAGCGACCTTGTCTACAAATATCAGATAGTAAGTTTCTCTTCGTATCATCACAATGATATTGGAAGAGGAGTATGCTGTGGCTCCCTTCAACAACGATGCCAAAACTTAATGCCTAAAAACTAACTCGAATCACCCTTCTCTTTTGGTCTAGATGATAAAGGCATATCAAAAAGTGACCGGTCAACTTTTATTTGCACCCAGTGGTCAAAGGTTTGAAAAGCCGGTTCCCCCTTGACGTGGTCAAAAATACTCATCGTCTTAAACCTATCTCTTTGCAATTCACTCGGGTTTGAATTAGTAAAATAACTTGAGTTGAGCAACTCTTGCGGCGACTGTGACCGTTGAACGCAATTCTCTAGCACAATTATCCCTTTGACGTCACGCAGTAATTTCCAGGGTCTTGGCGGACAGTTGTGACGTTTGGCTGATCTGGTACTGATCGCCGGTTAAGAATTCTCATTTCAGTGGTCAGATCTCGAACATCCATAGCTTCCTACTCGAGGGCTATATTATGGAAATAATAATCTACTCGTTAGAAAAGGTTATATTCTGTATTATATTCAATAACAAAATGTCAGTATATTTATTTATTTATTTTTGAGTTACCGAGTTTTACGGAACGTCTTAATTTTTGCTTATATTTGTATAAAATAAACTTTTGATTTTAAACAACAAAAACAGTAAACTTTTGGCTAACACAACTTTTCTCGGGCGTTTTCCTAATTTTGAAACTCCCATAAGCACCTAAAATATCAATTTGTAAGTAAATTTTACGTCAATTAAAAAAAAATTCTTCTAAGTTGTACTTTTACCTTAAATTGATGGAATTTTATGTCCATTTTAAATATTATGATCAATTCGAACAACACTAAGAGAGTCGCGTGTTATCAATATTATATTTATTTATTTTTTGATGATTATATAATTTAATAGTACCAGGACATGCAAAGATTCAAAAATATATCAAAATCAATATGCCTTGTGACATATATTTTTTAAAATTATTAGTTCAGCTTAGATTTCTTTGCGTGCCTATCAGCGATATTTTAATCGTTCTATATAAATATAAAGGTAGTTTTTAAGTCAATAAGTTTTTTAGTCACCTAAGGGTCTATTGTTGTAGTTGGATCACTTATGGCGTAGCAGATCACTTTTCATTTTTTTTATCGTTTGCATCAAATTTAATTACGTGTATCTGATATAATGTTCAATTTAATAATTTATCGTTTCCATTAACTTTAGTATATGAAAAAAGTACTATTGTCCATTTTTCGAAATAACATCGTATACTTTAATTCTTAATTGACTAATTTAATAATAACTATAAAAAAAGCACCTTGGGTGGCTAAATCTGTTCTTTGTAAAACTTTGCATATAACTTTTTCAAAAAATTTTTTCATCTTAGTTTAATATGAACAAGAATTTTTAGACATATTTGCTTTAGTTTTTGAGAAGGTCACATTTTTGAGAAGTATTTCTTAAATTATGGAAAGCATATCTTATGCTGGTTTCTTCAGGAGATTATTTCTCAACACCCCTAATCTGATTTCTCTTTTTATCGTTTGGGTTTGTACTCAGGCTAAGAGTATTAGGCAATTTTAATAAATCTAAAATATAGAAATTTAATATTTCAGGAATGGCTCTAAAGATGCAAAGTTCCTTCCGCAAAAAGCACTCTCAGAATGATTATTAGACCCCTGGGTCCTTCTCATTGCCTCAGAGAGGTCATTTGCGTGCTCATTTGACTTTTAATCTCAGATTAGCAGGGGAAAAGGCCTTTTCTTTATGATTGAGATATCGCCAAAAAAGTTTTATCGATGCCAAAATCTTCCATTATCAATAGGCGCCAAAGTGCTGATTAGATTCATAGTGTCATAATTTTCAAGAATAGGTTTGTTTCCTTTTTCTTTTGTCTTTTCATTTTAATCTGGAATAAATAGGTTTTTCGAGAACGGGATCATAGAGATTAGGTTATCTTTTAAACATAGTTTTTATTGGGAGATCTCTGAGATCTTAAACTGAATGAAAGGATGGGAAAAATTTAAAATTCTTCAGAAGTATTGAAATAATATTTCATTCCCTTATAAGAATGATTTATTTGCTTATATTTTTTTATATATATTTGTAAAATTATATTTTTATAAAACTAGAATCTTAGCGAGATGATGTTATGCTTCGATCTATTTGTACTATTATTAATAATTTTTTATTTGTGTTTCACATATATGTTTGTGTTCAATTTGTTTACTTTTATAATTATGCATTTTCTATGCAGTAATTATATTGTCAAGTCACACGCCAGTGCCATCTATCATGTATTTATCTTACACTTAGATGAATTGTATTTTAATTATTTACTGTATTTCATTGTGTTTTATCTATGCATGTGTTCATTTTCTGTGTAATCTGTATTAATACATTGTGAGGACATCCGATTATTTGTCTCGTATGTTTTTTTCAATGTTCTTTTAATCAGGATATTTAAATATCAACTTGAATTCATAAAAAATAAAAGTAAATAAAATAGAGTTATATAATAATAATAATAAATTAAATAAAATAGAGCTATATTATAAAAAATAATAAATAAAATAAAATAGAGCTATATTATAATAAATTAAATACAACATAGTTAATTTATAATAAATAATAAAGTAAATAAAATAGGGTTATATTATAATAAATAATAAAGTAAATAAAATAGAGTTATGTTATAATAAATAATAAACTAAAATAAAATAGTTATGTTATAATAAATAATAAAGTAAATAAAATAGTTATGTTATAATAAATAATGAAGTAAACAAAATAGAGTTAAATAATAATAAATAAATAATTCATAAGAGATAAAAGAAAGTAGACCAAGTAAATAAACTCTGCGCAATTCCTGATTGAATGAAAGACTGTCTCGAATCCGATTAGGCAGTATTAGATAAGAGAAAATGTATAATAAATATTATTCTTGAGGTTCTAAAGCACTCTTGTAGGGGCCTGTTCCCCACACGTGATAATTTGTATATGGTTAGAGTGGAGTCATCACTTGTTACAGATATGTTGTAGGATCCTATAGGCTAGTTTAAAACTGACTCGGATACGGTTGGGCTGAGTCAGGCAAATGAAAATTAAAAATATTAATCTTGAGGTTCTGACGCGTTTCGGGTGCTGTTCCAGAAACATGATAATAAGCGTATTGTTCTTTGTTTATTGTTATCATAGGAAATATATAGTTAAGGACTGGTGTGGCTGTTTGAGAATTGCTGACAGTCTCTTGCTTGCTTGAAATTTATTAATTAGCGATGATATAATTATTTGATAAAAATACAAGGGTGGTGCAAAAATTGTTTGTTTTTAACATGCATCATGAATCATTCAGTCAAATTTCTGAAACTCATTTTCTCGCATCCGTGATCATTATGCCTTTCGCAACTCAACAATTATTCATCACAATTTTTCAGACCAATGAGACCATCCTCGCCTTCTTTGGAGCAGAATCACCAGGAGCAACCCCTTGTTTTGATTGTTACTTGGTTTCCGGTGTGTAATGAGGAATCTATTCATCATTGACGATGACAACTCGACGCGGTAGCAACCAAATTTTGATTTGAAAGCAAAAGGCTACCAAATGGAAACTAACTTATTTTACCCATGGCAAGTCTGTTTCCGATCCGTTTAATAGAGGGCAACACTCAATGGTAACAACAGTTTACCTCAATGATGCCATCTATCTTTAAATATAGATACTTTTTGAACCACTCTCGTAAAAAGTAAGGAATGCTTGAAAAAAAAACCCATGGAATTAAATAACAAAATAATTCGTAAAAAGTTTCAAATTTTTCAATAAAAATATTGAAATCTTAGGATTCTTTGAAATGTATCAGCCAAACAGTGTAAAATTGTGTTTTTCCCAAAATGCGACATCTTTTGTTATTAGTAATTTGAGAGAAATAACTCTCTTCTAACTTAATGCTTTGAGGGAGCCATTATGAGTCGAAATATAAAAATTTTTTTTTTTGAACGTAAGAAAATATTTGAAAAGTCAAATTCTGAAAAGTAAAATAATAAATTTTACAACGCTGATTCCTAAGAAACATAACAAAAAAAAAGGAAGTGTCCAAGCATTTTTCGAAACAAATAAAATTGTTACACACATTCCAACTAGATATTCAAATAAATTCAACAAAAAGAAAGAGGAAAAGCAAAAACTTATCCGAAATCATATTTTTTACATCCTCTCTCCATCATGAATGGAAAAAAATTTAAATAAATAAATAAAAAGAACAAAAAGGATGTAATATATTTTTCTCGCAAATTGTGTTCCCTACAGTGCTCGAACATAAATACATCCGGGAAAACTGTTTTTTTTTTTTTTTTTTTTTGTGTTCCAAGTTATAGAATAAAAAACAACGGGTTATTTCCTTCATGTTTTCCTACATGACAGTCGTCCAGGCCAACATAAATATTAACATATTCTCCAGTGGAGTGAAGAAAACAAAACCATAACCGAGTGTTTCTTTTACTATTGGATTAGAAAACCATTTTTTGTCTATTTTTTGGCTTATTCGTAATTTGATTTCAACCAAACTCTCTGTAGTAATGTGTAATTTTTCTCGACCATTTGAGAGGAATTTACATTCACACACGTATGTAGTAGTACCTCCCAATAAGTGTCACCCACCGGACCAAGTATTTCCTCCCTTAACCTCCTCAGACCCGACACAAAAAAACAGAACTCTTTTTCTTCAAAAATGATTATAATTTATGATTACCATCATAATATGTTCAAAAAGAATCGTTTTATTTCTCTATGTAGGGTTGGGAGGTTGGGGGGGGGAAGCAAATATCACATGTGAAGCTTCAGGGTTAAACTACTATAAAATTAAAAAAATTAAGAAATGGAGTATAACACTTTCGGGAGGGGCACGCTTTGGCGTAGGACATTCCATAGGGACGGAGGAGAATCGTAGGGAATTGTTTTTTGCGTCGCTGAGCCTAATTTGAGAGGAAAAAAAAAAGCCCCCCCCCAAAAAAAAAAAAAAAAAAAATCGTCCTAATTTTGGTAAAATTTTAGATTATTGATTAAGTGGTCATATATTTTAAAATCAACCTTTTTAATAATCTTTTTCCTTTAATTTACGGGAAAATGTGGTTAAAGAAGTGCTTACTTAGAAAAATAGTTTTCAAAAGTGCTATTGAAATTATTCCGAAGTTTTACCGACAAAAACATAAATGAACTTTAAAATTAATAAGAAAAATACAATAAAGACTATTTACGGGAAGTAAAAAACTCAATGAGAAGATTGAGTGTGGTAATTCTCGAAGCTCGGAGAAACTTTTGTCAGAGACGAACAAAACAGAAGTCCTGTCTTTCCGTCTCTGACAAAATGTCCACATCACAAACACAGGAAATATTTCCTTTGAAACCTTTTAGAAAATTAATCACACTCTCATCATTAGTTGGATCCTCGACCCTGTGAGTATATCCATCAGATAAACAACGCTTTCTCGCCATTATAAACATGAGTCTAGGCTTTCTGAAATAAAAGGGGAAGTGAAAGAAATACATCCGAAAGCAACAGTTCTGACGGTACAGCTCTAAAAAGAACGAAATAAAAATACATAGCAAAAACCAATAAAAATACATTCGGTGAAAAACATCAAACACGAATGTACAGCACATGGAAGTTTAAAGAGCCGAGTTCAGTTTGTTTACATTACGATTTCCTTCCCCCCCCCCTGCAACAGCTGGTGAGCAAAATTCTTAATTAAGACAGACTGTGATCAAATTGAAGGTCAAGATCGTAAAACTACAATTCAGTTCAAAAGTAATGGGCACAGGGAATTTTTTACAGTTGCAGGGCAATCAATAGTTATGTAGTTTTTCCTTTTTTGGACTATTGAAGACATATTTCTACTGGAAGCTCACCACTTTCTGCTGATAACAATACACCTCTGTTATAAAACCATTTCACTAGGTAACTTTTTTTTGTCGTACAAGTAACAGAACCATTGCCATTTCTTTTCATTTCACAAACTGTTTGTAATTCTGCTAATTATTGAACTCTGTTTTTCATTTGCGTTCCTGTTGCAAAAACTTCTCCATTGAGTTGCATATCTAATAACAATTCCGATGTATTATGTACCATCTTGATTATTTGGCGTAAATGTCACAAATAGAGCGAGGATAAATAATTGGAAAATGTAAAACCAAAAATGACTTTATCCCTATTGAGCACCAAAGTATCACAAACAAAATTTACAGTTTCCACGGGGTTTAGTATTTACGACAAATTAAGATTTATATATCTATACAGCATGGCTATATATCCCTATATAAAATTTATATTCTTGAAATGGATTACAATTTGCTAATAAATAATTATAAAATACTTACTTATTCGACGTGGATAACTCATGTTTACCACTAAAACTAGCTTGATAACATCTAAAAAAGAACTTCGATTGATGAACTAAAAATTAGAGACAGTACTTTGAACTATATCACATGCGATATTATGTTTCTCAGCTGATTTCCTTCTAGGATTCGTTTTTAAACAAATCAAAAGCGTGAATATCACATGTTTTGTTGTTGCTTATATCACGTGCTGTACAGTATCATCTCAGAAAGTCTATGAAACCGCAAGTTAGTTCCGAAACATGGCAGAGATTTGAGGGTTGCGGCTTCATTAGATCCGATGCTCCAGAGGAAGATGTCCGACATTCGCCCTAACAGATAGCAGTACCACTGCAAACATCCTCGAATTTTAGATCCTGATCAGGGTCCCAGGACAATCCTGATCCGAAGAAGTATTAATTTGCTTCGGAACTTGGAGGACTTTGCGATCGTATTTAACGCGTCATTGGCATCCATAGAGGATCTTCGGTTGCCTCGGGATTCGAACTCGCGTCTTCCGATCATAAAGTCGACGCTTTTACCGACCAGGCCACCACGACTTGTATCACACGTGCTACTTCTCAACCGAGGAGATTAAATAAAGATGTCCTCAATAATAGGTATAAATACGTATACTATTCAAAATGTCCGGACCGGGATCAACAAAATTGTTCTTTAAAGGTGTCCCATAGTAGATGTACAACAGTATATTATATATATTTATATATATTAAATGTATTTATCATCAAATTTTTTACTGCAATTTCTTAACTCGAAACCTTTAATTGGGCTTTAAAAAAAAATTGAATTCCTCTTTCAAATAACGTGTGTAAGATTACATGAGAACCCCATTTTTTTTTGGTCGAATCAACACATTTTTTTCAGTGATTTTCCCGTTTCCACCCCTCCTATATAGGCTGTCTGAATAATTTAACCCTATATTTTTCCTTTTTTCTCTGGCCATGTGAGCCACCACGCCAAGGGGGGCTCTTTCGTTCCGGCTGGACTTTATATAAAAAAAAATAGGTTGCTTCAAACATCACTCAAAGTGATATTATAATGACTGAATAATTCTGACTAATAAAACTAAACGCTATTGTATTTGACAATTCAAGATAACAAAAGCAACATTTATCGTAAACGGGCAGCATATACTAATATGTATACTGTTATATAGTATATATATGTATATATATTATATATATAATATAATTAAATAATATATATATATACATATTAAAAATATACGACTCCTTATAATATTATTATTCAAATACAAATAGTTTTAAAAAATTTCTTTATAAGTGACAAGTTTATTAAAAGAAAATTATTGTATTGAATTAAACATGTTAGTTATTTATTTAAAATTTACTTAAAAGAGAACATTTGTAGACTAGTTAAAATTCATATCTATAAAATCAAAACATACATTGAAAGTTTGTAGTGCCATTCTATAAGAAAATAGGAACCAGAATTGTACCAGAAATATTGTAAGACACGGTCGCCAAATATTGGAAATTTCTTTCTATGGAATGATTACTGACTCAAAGTCAGCAACCCTTACTATCTCGGAGATAGTAAAGGGGAGATACTATCTCCCCTTTGTAAGTACAAAAGGTTTACGATACCGCATGCTGCGTGGGGAGTGTCCGGTGCTCCCAGAGGGGGAAAGAAATTTTTTCCTCAATCCTAAAAGCGCCGAGAGGAAAGAATATTTTGACTTATTAAAATTATTGAAATATTAGTTAAAACTTGTCGCAAACGTCTAAATATTGCATTGTTAGGCGAGTACGAACGATTCCCAAAGTTTCAAAGCTCTAGCTTGATGGGAAGTTGGTTAAATTAACGATCGAAAATTTGATGACACACACATGCACCAAGTGAAATTCAGAAAAACGTTGTAATATATATATACATACATACATACATAAATACATACATATATATATATA
This sequence comes from Nephila pilipes, assembly GCA_019974015.1. Classification (NCBI taxonomy): domain Eukaryota; kingdom Metazoa; phylum Arthropoda; class Arachnida; order Araneae; family Nephilidae; genus Nephila; species Nephila pilipes. The sequence continues at coordinate 32,896 of BMAW01022852.1, forward strand.
TATATATATATATATATATTAGATTTTGTTATTGAATGATTAAGCTCACTTTAAATTTGATTTAAATTTAGGTTTCCAAATACTTTTCCTTAGATTTCTCATTTTTCGCCTGCCTGATTATATTAGGTTGTGCCTTTGATGAATAGATCTATCACCGATTGCGAGGGCTTTATCCTTAAAATATGTTTAAGAAGATTAAATGGAGTTCGATCTCTCTGCTTAAAGCCCAAGCAACGGCGTGTATTTCTAGTAAATAAAGCTTCGGCAACTCTCTACAATAATTATAAATGAAACTTTTGAATTTCAGTTCCTATTATGAATAATAATAGTTTTACTTCCAGTTTTGAATTTTTTTTCGCAATATTTCAAATAAAAATAAGAAAAATGAATAATAATAAAAAAAAAACCTTTGAACTTCTGCATGTTATTCACTTAAAATGGAATATAATTATAAGATTTGAATTATCTTTCATACATACATAGAAGACTGACAAAAATCACTAATAGCGTTTGTAATTCTTTTCTTTTTAAATGTATATTTATGTTACATACATTTCTGAGATTTGTTCCAAGTGTCTTTGAAAAATCTCCAAAATCAGTCAATAAAGGATATTTCTTTTGATGTGTAAGTTGTCACAAAAATTAATCATTCTCTTCATAAATCGTTTTCTCAGAGAACAGAATCGCGACAAAACAGTTTAATTCAGTTTCTAGTCCCGAATTAATCAATCTCGCTTAACCACACCATTACATCACTCTGTTCATCGCAACTTCTTCAAGATCACTTTCGTCCAGTATCTTAAAAGAAACAATTCCCGCCCTTTACAGTGGCTGATTCTTCTTTACACGGTTACAGCTATCAATTAATCACGTTTGCACAATTACCGGTTACAAAGTCCATCTCAATCCATTTTATTTTCGACTTCCGAAGCCATTCGATGCGACTTTAGGGCATCTGTTCCCTATATATTTGTTGTAATATTATCCGGTAAGGATTATATAAAATTAAAAATGATGTATACATGTTTTTTATTTTAATTTTTTACATTTGCTAACATGTTGTTGTTTTGAGAAAATGGTGTCAGCAAAAATTCGAGGGCATGAAATAAAGGGTCTATGGTGTTAGATTTTCAGCGTAGGACGTTTTTCTCTGAAAGATCGTGGGATGTTATTCTACCCGTGGAAGGGGGAGAGAATTATGAGTGACCAAAATTCGGCACCGTTGTTTCGAACCTTGGTCCAGTGGGTCCGAAGGAAAATTGACCGATAGCTTTTTGCTGCGTTCTAGCCAACTATGTTGAAAAGACGTCTCGTCTGGCTAGTCAAGCAAGACATTTTTTAACTTCTGGAGCTGATGCAGAAGAGAGTCGCTGCATTCTCCCCCTCCTGTATCATCGTGACGATATGAAGAGAAACACTGGTTTGTGCAGAAGGTTGCCTTTCCAGCCGTTACTGCAATTGATATACATCCCGTCCCTGTTGAATTTAATTTTGCTTGGGACAGTTTCCATTTTTGAATGATCGGCTGTCTTGTATTGAGTGGCGGTTATCGTCGACACGGGCGTCAGAACCGGAATAACACTAGTCGTGATTTGTGTGCGTTTGCCTTTGACATACAGAGCCAAGTGCTTTTGCGTCTGGGACTTATGCAATCATTTGTTATAGACTGTGCTGCAATCTAGTGTTCAAGTCCTGATTCGCTACTTCGGCGCTGGACGTTTTCCCAACCCCGTGGAGGGGGAAAGAGTTGTTGGCGCCCTTGAGTGCCCTTGCTGTTTCGAACCCCGGTCCATTGGGAAAGAAGAAAGTTGACCGGTCACTTTTTGAAGTGCCCCTATCAACTAGGCTGAAAAGACGTCTCATCTGGCTAGTTAAGTAAGGCGTTTCAATTTCTGGTGATGTTGTAGAAGTCTCTGCAGGTTCAAAAGATTGACATCATAATATATTATTATTATAATAATTACATTTAGTTTGCAAAATGTATGTTTACATTGTTAATTAATTTACAGTGAATTGATTTACAATTAATTATATTTAATTTAATATTTTATAGTCTGCATTTATTTTAATATCCGAACTGAATATTACAGTCTACTTTAATAATTTATCATTTGCCCTTATTTTAACCTTTAATTGAATAATTGATTTCTTCGATTCGTTGATTAATCCTGATGCAATAAAAGATCGGACGAGAAGCGAACCTGATTCACTTTCAATCTGTCGAGGATTCAAGTCCACCGGTAGGTGCGGTGTAGAAGTTAAGTGAGCTAGGTACCAGCTCAGGTGTCATCCTCGTCTCTTGACCAAGACTCGAGCTTACGAGGTTCATCGAGAACGTGCTCGTGTCGCTTCTATATGCGGAATAAATAAGAAATCACTCAATAAATTAACCCTACTCCGAACGAAAGTTTTTTTTTTAATTCAGTGGATTAAATCTTGGATCATTCTAAGTAATTAAAATTAATAACCTAACAAAAATATAAGAATATGTTGAGAGCGAAATTTGTCTTGTTAGTTCCATGACACGCGGGAGGAAATAAAATACCAAATTTTGGACTCTTTCTTTTTTGTGATATTTATGTTTTAAAATTATCAGAGCTAAGGATTTTGTGTGTCTAATAGTGATATTTGAATCATTTTATTAACCTATAAAACTATTTTTAATCAAAAAGGTTCTTTCCCCTTGAGTTGAATATGAACATGATTTTTCAGGTATATTCGTTTTTAGATACTATTTTTAAAAGTAATATTCCATAAATATAAAAATAATTTTACTCACCGTAAATAAAAAATGCTCAAAATAAAAGGAACCAAAATTTTTAAAGGTATTACTGTAAAAAGGAAAAAAAATCATAGAATTTTGCAATTTTGAAAATTTTAATATTTTCTTTTTTTCTTTTTATAAGAAATTATTTCTTAAAATTTTGATATTTCTTAGCGAAAAAATATTTTTGGTTCATTAGATGCATAAGTACCCTTTACAGAAGCATAGAAAATGTTTTGACAATATTATGTAACAGTGTTCTTTAAAATGATATCTAAATGCAGATATATCTCACAAGTCGTACCCATATTCAACCAAGATAGAAAAAAAAAAAAAAAAAAAAAAAAAAAAAATCTATA
>BMAW01022852.1:36028-48549 GCA_019974015.1 Nephila pilipes
ATATGTAATATATATAAAATCTATATAAAAAATATTAGTAATATCGAAAAATATATATTACAAAAACAAGGATTCTTAGAATTCGTCACATGTCCTGATAGTCAAAAAGATATAGTATAAGAAAACTTGAGGCACCTGTTATAAAAAATTACAAAGTTTCTCCTCCTTTTTTCGTGGTTGGAGATTAAGATGAATTGGAATAGATTGTTGTAAGCACTTAAGAAAGAATGAAATAATTACTAAACTGTGTTTTGGGAAAATTACATTACCCAAAGAAAAAAAGATCTCTTGTTGAGCAAGAAAGCAAATGAACACAAAAAGAATAATTTTTTTCCTTCTAATTGATGTTCCTGAATCTCTCTGGAGTTAGAAAGTAACAACAAGTAACTTTGTGAAAATAAAATACCGCTAACTATTTGCGGTAAAAGTAGCTTTTTTGAAAAAATTAAATTATATATATTTTTTTGGAGAATTTAAAGTGCATGTGTTGTTTAGTGCACTTTCTAAATGTTTTTTTTTAAAACAAACACGTGATGTTTGAGTTTTTAAATTTGCAACACCCGCTAATTATCACCTTTTTCTCAAAAAGATGGTCGTTCAATAAGTCCTTAGAAAAAACGGTCGCCAAATCCGTCGTTTGATAATTCATTAAAAATTTAAGTTTCTAACTCTTAAAATTGCAATAGATTGCAGTAGAAGTTCTATTTTGAGAAATATGTTTGTTGCTTTCAAAAAATAAGTTCGAAGCAGAAAACGTCCAACTAAAATAACAAAATTCATCAAAATAGTTGCTTTTCTCATATTAAAAAAAAATGATACTAAAAGAGCGATTGTTTTCTTACATTTTTTGTGCATTTGGTTTCATTTGATTTTATAGTCAATTACACAATGGGTTAAGTTCATTGATAGCCATTTGGCAACACAATGCAGATACGATCAAAACAAACAATATGTTTACAATTTTACGCGTAGTACTCATAGTTGTATAAGAGCATAATATGGCTGAATTTGCGATTTAGTAGGATTTTAAATTGCCAAATTTCTGTTTATTATAATTTATAACAAACCTAAATCGCGGATACAATTTTTTTTGGTTGAAGTGGGAAATAGGGTGTCCCCTAGGTGATTGGCGAAGAAACTTAGCGACTTCCTAGATAGGTTGCCAATCGTGCGTGACTTAAGCATTGAGTATTCTTAGGGTTACCATAACGAATGCCAACTTTTAAATCATTATCGCCCCACACAGTCGCCAATCACATATTTCCGACTTTAACCTTTTTTTTACTGATTCTGATGGAAAAAAGAAAATATTAACAGAAAAATTTTGGAATGCTTTTTCAAGGGGTAGTGAAGAATATGATGATAGCGATTTGGATCCCATGAGAGACTCTAATATTCTTCTCTGACTGCTCAGATGATGATCTGTCTTATTAGGATGATGATGTCCTTATATAATAAACAAATGGGAGAGTTGATCCCTTAAATAGCTTGATTGGAAGGTACAAAATAGGTATACGAAGTAAAAAGTGGTATTTTCGTATTTTTTATCATTTAGTTGATCTTGCTGTCGTAAATGCTTGGTTATTATCCAAATGTGTAAATGAGCAAATTAGAGGCACATGTATGGAAATGAAGTTTTCACAATTTAGAGTAGATTTGGTTGAATCCTTGTGCTCTTATGGTCAAATTCAATCAACAAAACGAGATAGTCCTACAAATGGAGAGGAGAAAAAGCAACCGCCGAAAGGAGGGAAATCTGTTTCTACAAACAACCCTCCAGTAACAGATCGGTTTGATAAAACTGACCGTTGGCCCGTGCATATCGAAAACAAACAACGTTGTAAAATGTCATTATAAAAAGGTTTTATTAAAATAAAATGTACCAAATGTGATGTTCCTCTATGCTTCAATAAAAACAATTGTTTAAAATCTATCATTTAAAATAAATTTCAAAAAGTACATGATTTTCTCTCTAATTTCTATGTAAATCTGCAGTACCTTATTTGCCTAACTATAAAAAAAAACTTAACGAACTATTCAGACATAAAACTACAAAATAATACTATTTCCATTTATGTAATTATAAAAATCGCCAGTACTTATTACAAATTCAAAACAATTTTTCATTTTAACCCACACATTTAAATTATATTTAAAATATTATGTAGTAACTATATACTTAAATCTCATATTCGGTTTTAATTTTTATACTGTAACTCATCGTGTATAAATATATAATAGACAATGAATTATAATAGAATGAATACAATTCAGATGTTAATAATTAAGCACAAAACAAAATGTTAGTTGATGTGTGTTGCTGCATGTTGTAGCCAGTCGGCACATTTTAGAATTTTTGTCAAAAAACGTAGTAAAACATTATGTGTAGTTTTTTTACAAACTTTTTTATTAAGTAATACTGTTATAGAAACCAAACATATTTTTTTCAAATAAATTTAAGAAATCATGCATTGTAGAGTTAAACTTTACGTATTCACATGAAGTACGAGTATTACGTATTTTTAGAATGTTTCTAAATTTTAAGAATAGTACTGCATGTGTTAGAACGACAGGTACTTATATGAAGTTTTGATCAGATTCTTCAACATTAGACGTAGATAAACCTAAAAAAACCCCATCTTTGATTTCTTTTGTTTTTAAATTAAACCAAACCGTCATGCTAATCATGTTTTTAATCAAATTTATTGAAGATATCACTTAAACATTAACATTTTCTTGTTTTTCTATCGTTAAGATACAAAATTATATTTTCCTCATCTTTCTCATTTGGATTATTTTCACCTTCTACAGTTGGTCAGTCAAACATGTTTCGAGAGAATGGCATATGCCCTTCCAGAATGCTATCTTAAACCAGTTTTAAAACGTCTAATTTTTGTTGTACATCAACATAAAGGAGTTTTTAATAATGACTCTATTATGTTATTTGAACAGAAACAAGTGACTTGTGTGTGTGTGTGATTTGTTCTCGTATTGTGGGTATATCTGACATTCATGACAAATATTCTGTGGGTGCATTCATGACAAAAAAAAAAAAAAAAAAAAAAAAAAAAAGAATATCCCTTAAGAAAACCTGATTTATAAGTGCTGTTCAGTAAAACCTTAGAAAAAGACAAAAAATTAATTATTTTAAGTAATTTTTTTTATTCTTTAGCATTTTAGCTCTGTACACTTTTCCAAGCGTTTCACCAACTTTTTAAAGCCATCCAAAAAGTAAGACTCTAAATGGGCATTTATGTTTGAGCGATGACCTCTTCGTTAAGCGTGAAACGTTGTCCATGGAGCCATTTTTTTAAGGTTTGGAAATAAAGAAAAATGTCACTGGGGCCCAAAATCGATAAATACGCGATGGGTGTTGTAATAATTCGAACTTCAATTCCAAGATTTTGGCCATCAAAACTCCACAGGTGTGCAACCGTGCATTATCTTGATGGAAGATTATCCTTTTTCAAATGGAAACGTTTTTTCTTGATTTCTTCGCACGAACGGTGCAATAACGGTGCATAATACTCACCACTAGTTATTTTCAATTTTTCCAAGTCATCAGTTTAGACGACCCCAATTGCATTCCAAAAAACTGTGACTATCACCTAACCGGCCGATTTTACAATCTTTGATATTTTCGGGGCCCTTTTGCCTTCAAACCACACAGTTTTGACAATTCCTTCGTCTCTGATGTATGGAAACCAAACGTATTCGATTTAAATACACCTTTCCCCCAATTTGTTTTCTGTGCTATTTGCTTTTTTTAAAATTGTTTTACTGCAGTTAATGTATGTTTTTATTCTTATCCTTGTATTTAATCATTTATTTGTACGTTACTTTGTAATTTTCATCATTTTTGGATGAGTTTATTTTTATAAACACAAAGTTTTGAAACTAGCTGAAAAGTTATGCGACAAATTTACACGATTTAATTTATTAAATCTAATAATAACAAAATTATAGCACATATTTTTATAATTTATGTAACTTTTAAATTTGTGAAGGTCTCAAAGCAATTAAAAAATTAGCAAAAAAAAGATGCTTTATAATATTTTTATTTTTATTTAATTTTAATTATTCTTTTGAAATATCTACAGCACACGATCAAGAAAAGTTTTTAAATTTACATACGAGAGTGGTTCAAAAAGTACTTGTATTTGAAGGAATTGGAATCATTAAGGTAAAATTTTATTACCATTGGGTGTTGCCATCTATTAAATTGAGCCGAAACAAACTTGGAATTGATTCATAGGTAAGTTTCGATTTTGTAGTCATTTTCTGCCAAATCAAAATTTTATTGATTGATTGATTGACCAGGAAAGGTGCTTTATTTAATTTTTTAAATTTAATTTTAAATAATTATTTTGAGGTATCTACAGCACATGAGCACGATAAGTTTTGAATTTTACTCAACCAAAGGTTAGTCCAATATCTCTTTTTATTTAAATACCTCACTTTATTTTTTATACTTAGCATAACTTAAACAGACATTTACAAAAACTTTAGTAGGAAAATTTGAAAATTATCGATAGTAAAAAGATACTTTTGAAACATTTTATTAACGTGTTGCCAAAGTTTTTTTCATATTCCTTTTAAAAAGTAGATTTTTATAAACTTTTTAATTCCTTATTAATGTAAAAAATATCTTCCTTGAGTGTGTTTACAAAAATCTAGTGGATATACTCCATCTAATTTACAGCAGAAGCTAGTATTATTTGTCGATCTCTTAAATAAAGAGAAAAGTTAAGTATCGTAGTTTAAGATTTGAAGAAAAGATATTTTTTTCTCTAATGAAAGATACTATAATTTTTAAAAATTATCTTTTTAAAAATAAATGATTAAGTATCAGAGTAACAGAATAGTATTTTTTTAAAACTATTCAAAGCTTTTTATTTTCATTGTTTTTTTAAAAAGAAGAATAATGGAATTCTTGAAGAATCTTTTTCTTTCCTAATAATCAATAACTTAAAATAAAAAGTAAATAGAATACATACAAAATGGATTTTTTACATAGATAAATCAAGCTTTAATGGTTATTGAGTTGGAAAATTTAGCTTAATTCTTATTCATGATAAGTATGAATTGTAGAGAATGTCACCTTAGATAGTTCATCATCTATCAAAATTACAAGCATATTTACTAACATTCAATTTTTGAGATGTTAGAGTGTTTATATATAATAAAACTTAAAACAAATTTTGAAAATTTTACTAAAAATTGTCGCTTTTGATAAAATTGCTATGATATATGTTCGTGAATTCCTTATGTTTATAATTATTATTTTTTTCTTATTCGTAAATCGGTTGTTTTGTACAGTTTATTTCATCTTATTTTTAGGCAGACGATATTACTTCATCTTATTTTATTTTTTTATGTAGTTTCTTTTATTTTATAAATATGCAAAAGATTTTTAACGCTTGTTTTATTCATTGTTTATTATTGTGTTTGTATTATATATAAGTTTTTCAAATACCTCATGGCAACAGTGAACAGAGTTCTAAAGTTTGTAGATCGTCGCCATGTTGGAAAAAAAGTGTAGTTGTGTTAAAGGTGCAATGTTCGTTTTACTCTTTTGATGCGTTCTTTTCAACTTGTGCAAATAGGTACAGATCGATCATTATTAGCGGAAAATCATAATTAGTTAAAAGCGTGATAATTTCGTAAATGTTATGTGTGTTCTTCGTACATGTTAGTTTGTGTGTGTGAATGTGAATAAATAAGAACATGTCAACTAAGAACTGCTTATTGCATATTAAACACCACACAGACTGTTTACAATATAGTTTTAACATTCATATCCCAATGAAAAAAGTTACTCTTTACTTCTATGGTACGATTAGACCCTATTTAGTTATGAAGAAACAAATATTTTTATATAGCATATTTTTTTCATTTAGTTTTGAATTAAATAATATAGACAGCACACTCTATTTCTTTTGTAATTCCCTGCCACAAACCTTTTTCCTTTCCTTCTAATCATCCAAACATCTGTTTGCACAAGGAGTTTTAAATACAGAATTATAAAAAAATAAATCCTCCGATTTCAAAATGCTATATTTTCACAAATAAATGAAACCGAATGAAAGTAATACATGAAGGCAAAAGGAAAAATGCATAATTTTTTCTTACAAGTACTCTGTATAACTTCCTATAGTTACACGTGTAATATCATTTCGATATGCAAATTCCTGCCAAACACATTGTAAAGTGTCAATGATAATTCATTGTATAGCAGCAAAAACCCGTTGTTTAAGTTCAAATACATTTGTGGGTAATGGGGAAGCATACACTTTATATTTTACACACTCCTGAAGGAAAAATTCACAGGTGGTGACTTGGAGGGCCAGCTGTGCAACATCAAATCACCTGATCCGCAGTGACCAATCCAACTGGGAGGTAGCTTCGTGAAAGCTTCTAAAACAACTTTCGTGAAATAGCTTCACAAAGAACACATTAGAGCAACAGTAGAAAACTTCCATATTTTCCCATTGTATTCAAGTTTTACTATCATTCTGCTTCGTTTATTTTTGAAGACAGAATTTTGAAATAGGATGAATCGAAACGATTTCCATGTACAGTGTCGGAAATAACACTGAAGTACATGTACAGTGTTATTTCTGAATAACACTGTACATGTGCGTCGTTCGTAATTCCCCTTTTGCTGGAGCGATGAATATTTCCTTGAAGTATGTTAATGCGTATGAGTCGTCACTTGATTGTAATACAAGATTTCGATACTCGCTGGCTACATATTGATGTGTAACTCAATGTCAATCTTATTTTAATCCACGTCGTTTATTTTTGAAAATATGGAATTTTGAATTCGTAAACAGAACTCGAGAAAATAATGATGTTTTGCGTACTTTGAATTCGAATCTCTCTCTAGAAAGATAATTAACCTTATCTTCTGATTTGAACTATTTATGTCTATGTGGGTGTGTACGTCCAAATGAAAATAAACTGCTATAAAATATTTGAAACTCTTCCAAACCTTTGAATTCGAAGATCAATCAAATATAACAAGTATGTTGTTACGTATGGGTCGTCACTTGATTGAAGTACAACATATCGCTGTGTAACTCTATGTCAGTCTTATTTAAACCTGTGTCGTTTATTTTTGAAAATATAGAGTTTTAAATTCGAATGAATCATTTTTAATAATCCTGCTTATTAATTATAAGTGAAACATTAAAAATTATGCTTCGTTGTTAAAGCTAATCAACACATTATATATAAATATAAAACAGAACAAAGACTTGTTCACCTAAATTACTCAGTCATATAAATATCATTGAGATGAATGATTCCTAAAATCGAATAGTAAGAAATCGAGAGATATCACAACAATAATAACTTTTTGCTAGTAATTACTAAACGTATTCGTTGAATTGAACAACCTTCTATTCAAAAAATGATTTAAATTAACATACCATAATTAGAACACTAAGGTAGATTAAAAAATAAATAAATCATTAAAAGTTATATTTTGTTATTTAAACTAAACAACTGAATTTTTGTACGAGTTAAATTAAATTCTATCAAGGAAGATTCTGTCTTATTATCCTTCCTTTCGGGGAAATATAGAACATTCTTTAGACTAACCATATTAGAACAAACACGGCTTTTCAACCTTTTTTCGAACACTTTGCTCTTTTGTTTATGACCCTATATACTCAAGGTACATCATCGAAAGTGTGCGTGTTGGTTGGCAAGGATGATAAATTTTAAGTTTCCTGCATTCAAAGACGAAAATGATGATGATGTGTATGAATTATTAAGTCGTTTCCGTGGGGCATTGTGCGAACAAATTACATTTCTCTTTTACGCTGTGAAATATAAATTTTGAAAAAGATGTGTCTTATTTTTCGGATTTGATTATTATAAATGATTGTTCTTTGAAACTTTGGTGGCCCAGTTTTTTATTTTCTTGGTGTTAGCAAATGTTAAGAATACATTACTGGATCGTATTTTTGCTTGTTTATTTGATTATTGTGTTTTCTGAAACTTTTGTGAATTCCCTTGAAATAAAACTTCATTATTTTAACAAAAGCCTTTCATTTGAGAATTTCCGTAATTTAATTCAGTTCGTTATGTAATTGATCATACCAATAGTTGATATTTCAATAATGTTTTGATGAATAATTTATTACAGCTTCTTTCATGTTAGAAATGTTAAAAATACATTACTCAACCATGTCATTATACGTTTTGTTTATACGTTTATTGTATTTTCTGGAACTTTTGTTAATTCTTTTGGAATAAAATTTCATTATTCTAAAAGTACTTTTCTTTTTATAGTTTCTAGAATTAAATTTAAAGGCATAACACAATTCATCGCAACTGTGGTTGATATATCAGAGATATTTTGTTGAATCTTTAATAAAACATTTTTCGGGGTTTTGCAATTATTAAAAATATATTACTCCACAAACTTTTCTTCTTGTTTATGTACTTATTAAATTATTCGGAACTTTTAGAAATTCTTTAGAAATAACTTTTAAGGTATCCGTACACGTTTGGAGAAATTTTTTTTTTTTTTGAAATACATTTTTTTGATATTTGCAATCCAAATATTTTTAATGCTATAATATAACCTAAAACTATCAAAAACACATTTAATAATCTGCTTTTAGTTCAAAAAATAAATTTGTAGTGGAAAACACGGGGAAAATAGTACATAAATTGATTATCAGAATAACGTTCATAACTCAAACGTAAACCAAAAATATCATTATTCTATAAATTTTATCTTATTTATCATAGTATATTTTGGGGCTGGTACTACTTTCAAGATGAAAATCATATTACTACAATTTTTATTGTGTTTCGCCTCAAATAACAGGGAAATATATATAAAAAAATTCTAACAATACATGATTTACACCTTTGTTATTAAAAACATATAAATTTTACAACCGTGAAAGTAGTAGGGGATCTTAAAAACTATATAAGGGAGAATACTTGCAAAATTTAAATTAATTTGGTTCATAACTGTTTCTGATATCTACGCTGCTATATGTAAATATGCCGAGAAAACTCATTTTGAGAAAAATCAAAAACACACTTTTAAATGCAATTAAAAATTAGCTACAGAGTAAAATTCAAATCCTTGTAACTTAAGTTCTAAATTAGGTGTAAGTAAAATTCAAACATTGTGTGAAAGAAAAAAGTTTGACAAAAAATGACGTTTTAAAGGTGTACGGATACCTTAATTATTTCATTATTTCAGTTAAATGCTTTCATTTTAGAGTTTTCGTAGTTTAATTCGATTCATTATATAATTCCTTGGCTGATATTTCAATTATATTTGATAAATCCTTTGATAAATCGGCCTTTTCAAAGGCATCTTTAAATAAAACTCTTGCTGAGATAAAATTTTAAATTATGTTTCTGGGAAACAAATTATTAAAGTGAAGCAAAATTAGACTTTTATTTCGTTAGAAGAAATTAGCACTAGAAGAAAAAAAATTGTTTTTCTAAAATTTTGTAAGATCATTCGAATTGTTTTTATTTTATTGTAATGAAGACATTTTTTTGTTTTTGTTTTATTGAAGAAAAAACTGCTTTATAAATTAAACAATTCGACTTCGTACCGTATGTCATATGTATATCTGTTTTTATATAAAGCTTATTTAATTATAATGAGGAATTCTTTTTTTTTTAAGTTTTAAGTGAACAACGATTGTTGTCCACTATAAAGATAAAACGTATAAAATGTAGTTAATATTACTTCTTAATTAAACCAAGTTATATGTGATAAGTAAAGGATCTTTTATAAAGATGAACTATAGGATAGAATCAAAAGAAGCATTAATATTACATATTTACTATATTTTTGTACTAAATAAATATGGATTAATATGAAAAATTAATTTTTTTTTATTTTTCTACCACCATAACGGAATTTTGGTTCTGTTTTACATATACTTTAATGCCGAAACTTTTTTATATTTTATATCACTATATCAGAGTTGACCCTTTCATTAGCCATACTACACGAAGTAAAAACTGCGCCTCTACGTCCAATGCTAATATAAATATGCTGTTTTTTAGCAATAACAACAAAATGCTGAATAAGTCACTTTCAAAGTTGAGAAGTCGAATAATTCAAGCCTCCATAAAGTAGGAGACTTTTAACCAGTTAGACGTCATCTTCCATATTTTGTTTTGGACTTTGTTGTCTCCCCAGTAGAACGATTATTGTGGCTGAAAAGATTGTTTTATAGTCAAGGAGAGAATACGCCATGAAATAATGTCCAATAAGTAGGAATGACGTTGGTGACAAACCTGACAAACAATTTCGAAGCCAAATATCACAAAGTCGCCAAATTTGGCGACAAAGATAGATGCCCCTAGACATCTCAGGAAGCTTCTAGAAGGTATCTTGAAATAGTACATATGTGATATATCAGTTAATTATTGTGAGTTAATATGTGCTACACGTTAATGTGATTATGTGTTTTGAAATGCTGTGTTTAGTGATTGTGTGATCCCCGAATTGGAGGTATTGCGCATTCATAAGATTGTGTATAAAGACTCTGTCTACCGGTCATTTTGGTTCGAGGAACGTAATGCAAATTATATTTTCATCTTCAAATATAGACTATTTTATCTTTTTGAATGCAAAAAATTCTGAAGGCTTCTGAGGAATTACAAGTTTTTACTAATTTTTAAAAATATTGTTTATGCCTATTTGAATCATTCGCTTGTGAGTTTTCCAGTCTTTAAGAAATGTTCTATAATATTTTTACAAATTGGAGGAAAAATATAATTTTTCAGAAACCTTCATTATTTTTTCTCTTTCGGATGCACTTTTTTGCAATCAAAAGGATAAAATAATAATGATTTGAGAGCTAAAGTTGAAATTCCATTAGATTAACATTTCATTCACAATATCAAAATGGCAAATAGACAAGAGCCTTAAATGCTTCTTGTTAAAAGGAAATTATAATGTATTTGCTCTCTAGAGAGTCTCAAAATAAAAATTCAGATCTACTCCGAAGGAACTTGCTTATTAACTGCAGTGACCTTTCCTGCAAAGTGAAAACCATTCAACTTCGTAATGCTATTCTATCAATATTTAGATTAAAGATATCCTGATACTTGATGTTCTGAAAGTTGTCTCACTGATAATTCATGAATTTACTACACGCCCCCCCCCCCCACACACAGAAAGAAAACTAGAAAATTTTTATGCTAATGATGAACAGCACTTCTTACGTAACACAGAAACAAAATGAATTTTTATGTAAAACGAATGTTCAAAATGGCCGCTCCTTTATTGGAGGCAAATTTGAATTTCTTTCGAGCATACTCTGGGAAATGCGTTTCAAGGAACTGCTAAAGACTTCTTGTATCCTTTGAATAATGGTAAATTTCAGGCAATCTATTGTTTGGGGCGTATATTTATGAACTTTTCTGCATTGAGTGGTTTTGTGACCTCGAGGAGTGAGAAAGAGTTAATTTTGGAGAACAGGCGTCGTTTCGAACCATTGATCACTGGGCTCAAACAAGAAAGCTAATTTTTCAATCAATTCACAAGTTCGCCTCTTTTTGCTGCACCTTTATCAACCGGAGGAAATGAGAAGTCCCTTCTCAGCAAGTTATTTAGGCGTTTTAATATCTGGTGTTGTTGCTGGAGAGAGTCACTGCATTTTTTTCTCTCCAGTATCATCGTGATTATTCGAAAAGAAATATTCTGAACGATATTCATAGTGAATGTCACTTTTCCAGCCAATACTGCAATTCATATATATATGCCCTCCCTGTTGTATTGAGTTTCGTCTTTGGGCAGTTTCCATTTGATGTCATCAGCTGTCTCGGGTTGAGTTGTACCGCGCCGTAGCCGGTATACGACCAGATGTGTATAATTGTCTAAGGTAGATAAAAGTAAGTGTTTTGAGTCGAGGACCTAGGCAATCAGTACTTCTTGCTGTCATCTATTGTTCAAGTCCTGGGTCACTACTTCGGTGGAGATGGTTTCCGACCAAGTGGAGGGGAGGACAGTGGACCTTGTGTTTTCAGTGATGTTTCGAACTCTCCACCACTGTGTCTGAAGAAAAGTTGACTGGTCTCTTTTTTCTGCGCCCTTATCAACTAGACCAAAAGAGATATCCCTTTTGGATTAGTTATTAAGGCTTTTTAACTTCTGGTGCTGTTGAAGAGAGCCGCCACAACTAAGTTCTTATAGTTCAATATAGGTTTTAGGTAATCTATAGTTTGGAGAGTATTTTCCTTAAATTTGTTCTTTACACAACCTCTCTGAAAAAAGTCAGGGGATGCTCAGATCAGGGGATCGAAGTTCATAGTTCAAAGATGACGGCACAATTAATGAGACCATGGACATATTTCAAAACCTTTTTGGCGATCGACGCATCTCAAGAAATCTTTGGCCACCTCGCTTCCCATAACTGAGCTTTACTTGACTTTTTTGTGAGGTTATGTAAAGGACAAATTTAACGAAAATATTCACCAAACTATAGATTACCTGAAACCAACTCTCCAAACTATAGATTACC
>BMAW01022852.1:48559-80947 GCA_019974015.1 Nephila pilipes
CAAACTATAGATTACCTGAAACCAACTCTCTAAACTATAGATTACCTGAGACCAACTCTCCAAACTATAGATTATTGAAACCAATTCTCCAAATTATAGATTACCTGAAAATCATCATTATTCAAAGGATACAAGAAGTCGCTTTCAGGGTCTTGAACGCGTTTCTCAAAATATGCACAAACGAGTTCAATGTTGCTTTTGATAAAGGATTTGATATTTTGAACATTTGTTAAAAATGTAAATTCAGATTTTTTTCTGTGTCATCATTAGAATAAGAATAATTTTTTTGAAGTTCCAAAAAAATTATTTAATTAATTCATGAATTATCTGTACGGAGAAATATAAATGTGCTAAGATGTAAAATTCGTATAATATGATGATTAAAACATTGCATTCCAATATTTTGGAATTTAATTTTTTGATGAATATTGACAGACATTAGGAAAAAAAATACTTAATATTTATTGATGTAAAAATTATTTGAACTCTAAGTACTCTAGATATTTAATATGGTTTGTGATAAAGTTTTCTAAAAAAATCATCTTATGAATATTCAAAAAAAACCCAATCCAATCTATGATTATCAAAGTTGAAGTTATTAAACCAATCTATGATTACTTTAAAAGGGCTTACTGATAATAAATTAATGTTACTATAGCGAAAAAAAAGCCTTTTTACTCTCAAATAAGTTTATATACTTTGAAAAATTTACTTAAATTAAACCAAATGGGACTATTTATTTCTATATTTTCTTGTTCTGTTGAATAAAATTACCTTTTTTAAACGTGTCTTTACATGAAAACAAAATTCAACTTAAATTATTGTAAACTTTTTGCAAATACAAATTGCATCTGCAATGGTTCCAAGCAGTTACATGAAATTAAATAGTCTGGATTACTGTGAGCAAATATTTTTTTTTATTTTTCTAAATACCCCCCTCCCCCGAAAAAACAATTTTCCTTCACACAGAAACGTTGCTTAACTTTATATAATTTTACTCATCTTTAGTGTAATTTAAATTCTCGTTGATTTTTTCGGCGTTAATATATCCTCCAAATTTACAGTCCTTAACCCCTTGAGGACCGGCACACCGGAAATGAAGTGCACTTCCTGGACCGAAGGTTTGGAAACGGAGCGTCACCACCGGCTCGAGCATTTAAAGCAGTTAAGCCTAATCTTGCAAAAAAATTCCTATAAAGTTAGCATTAAATAGAATGATTGCAATTTTACAAGTTATATATAAATAATATACTACTACTTAATATGTATTAATATAAAGACAATAACATTAATAGAAATAAATTAAATATACAAAATACTATAATTTAGTTAAACTTGCGAAAACAAATACTACACACACGAAAAGAAAGTTACAAATACTATACATTTGAAATTAAAAAAAAAAAAAAAAGGGATATTAAGGAATAGTAATCTAAAAATAAAAATTTCCAATTTAAAAATTCTGCTGCGTATTCTTCCGGTATTCCTATAACTACCACGCACACTTTTGAAGAGCCGTGATTCTCGGTTTCTTTACACCAATAAATCTATCAAACATAAAAAAAAAAAGCGCAGAATAGAAACTAATATCCTATTGTGAAGGTCAAATGATGCGAGATTCGACTGATGTGAAAACAGTTGCAATTTGGCGCTATCTAGCAGCTTTTAAAAATTCAAATAAAACGTTGTTTCCCAATTACGCTGACGCGACGCTGGGCTGGTGAGAGTAGCAACGTTGCGTCGAGCAGACGCTGGTCGCGAAGAGGTTAATAATGTGGCAGCTGTGACTGATATGTGCTTTCTGGAAGGTTATGCTTCTCTCATACCGTAGAATGTGCTTCTGCTTCAGAGCACCGATGTGCCTAAATTCACGGAATACCGCTTAATATCGTGTGTGGGACCTCCGTTTGCTGTAATTCGACGTGACATTGACGCTACAAGTCGTCGAAAGTCCTCTGAAGAAATATTCACCCATGCTGCCACTGCAGGTGGCTGTAATTGCAAAACTGCTGCCAGTGCAGGATTTTGTGCATGATCTGACTTCTCAATCACGTCCCATTTATCTATGGGATTTATATCTAGTGATTTATGAGGTCGAATCATTCCCTGGAATTTTACAAGAAGTTTCTCTAATCAATCACGAATTATCGCGACCCAGTGACACGGCGCATTGTCATTCTGGACAATTCCATCATGGTTTGGGTACTTAAAAGTTTTTGAATGGCTTTAAATGGTCTCCAAGTAACTGCACATAACTATTTCCTGTCAATGGTTGATTCGTTTTGCTCAACTGTCCTACTCCATGCCATGTAAAACAGCTCAGATCATTACGGGGACACAACCATCTTGCTTGTCTTGTAACACTAATTATTTTTAACCCGATTACCTTTCTGTTAGAGATCAGTGATATAAGTAGACACTGTCGTCACTGTTCAGAATTACGAGTTCCGTCGCCAATAGCCCTCGTGTTGCTTCTACTGCGACGTTAATAAAATCAAACCAATTGAAGGATGACTAACCTCTTGAAAAGTATTATAATAAAAATACATGTTTTATAAGCATCCGAAGTTTACGTTTTTCATCAAGATTACTTCCCGTTCTGATCTATAAGTGACAGTTAAATGTGATTAACTGTAACTACCTCAAAACCCAGGGCTTGTAAAGCGTTGAAATATTTCCGAAGTAACGGTAGCATATTTCATTTAATTTAGGTCAATTGTTTCGAGATATCACTTTTTTCGGCCACAAATTACGGCGAAATTTTCATTTTTTTAAAAAAACACTTTTTAATTTTTTTTTATAAAAAAAATTTGTTCAGTTCTTTAAGTTACTCTTTCCTCCTCCTCAGTTTTTATATTTCTTTTTTCTTTCTTATGACCCTAAGCTTTCGTCTGCAACTTTTTTGCTGCTGACAGTAAGTGACGATTCGAATCTTCTTACTATGAATTGATAGTTGTACTTGTGCATTATTAATGTATAAAAATAATACTCCCATTTAATTTAATACAGATAATAAACATTAAAGTTATTATTAAACCACACAAATGTATAATAGTAAGCACCCATCGCAGTTTTTGGAACTCAACCAATACATCTTTCGGGGATATCTACCACAAATTGCATTGAAAGATTCATTTGTATTTTGCGTTTTTCCAAGTAGGCATTTTTTAATAGATTCTGATGATAGAAATCCATATAAACTGTCTCGATAATATCAATAATATTTTGTGGTGTCTTTGCAATTTTTAATGGAATAACGTATTTAAAGCCAAATCTCTTTGAAATTTATTCCAGCTTTCAGATGCGATAGGGCACTTTCCAGGTATTCTGGAGCAAAAAGGAAGATATTACATCATATTGCATTACTCTATCGGGCGCATATGATCTGTCAGATGCAAGCCTTAAACATGTTTGTTTTTCTTTCGGAAACTAGATTGAGACGGCCTTGAATTTCACAATTTCTTGAATTTGGGTCTAATTTCCCTCTTGAATGTTGTTTTAGTGTCATAGTTATTTGGCTGCGTTGAATGAAAAATATGCGATACTTTTATAACTATTTACACTATATTTGTTGCAGTTAATTTAAAATACTTAAGTTGATATTTACAAAATAAAGTGCTTATCGCACTTCTGCTTTCTACACATTTTGGGGCGTGCATCGCACGCTAAAAAAGTATTGCAATGTCCTTGGACACGACGTTCTGGTAGAACGTTTTGTAAAGCTCTGAATGCCTCTTCTCTTTGAAAATTTTAGGTCTAATGGAATTGACCACGCCTCTTCCAAAACCACGAGACATATTCCTTTGCTTTGGTTGGATAACTGAAAGTGATAAAACAGTTATCGTTCCTGAGCACTCCAACCTTGCCAGGAATTGACACCTGCTAAACTGGACTCCTGAAGTGGGGGTGTTCTCGGTTCCCAGGAGAATTGGACTCTATTA
This sequence comes from Nephila pilipes, assembly GCA_019974015.1. Lineage (NCBI taxonomy): Eukaryota > Metazoa > Arthropoda > Arachnida > Araneae > Nephilidae > Nephila > Nephila pilipes. The sequence goes on from BMAW01022852.1 coordinate 52,501, forward strand.
GGGTCAAAGTTCATGAGAAACGGAAATGGTGTTAAACCTTTCTCTCGAGTCCTGATGTCTTTAATGAGGACCTTGTCCAGATATAAAGGGGACCACTAACGAGCTTGCTAAGTGTGGTCACCGCATGGGGCTCTTTCTCCGAGGCATCGGGGAATGTTATTCTACCCCGTGCCTCGTGGAAGGGGAGTGAGTAATTGTTAGCCTTGATGCAGAAGCGGTGTTTCGAACCCTGATCAGGTGGGTCAGAAGGAAAGTTGCCCGATCTCCTTTTGCTGCGCTCTAACCAACCAGCCTGAAAAGACGTCTCACCTGGCTAGTTAAATAAGGCATTTTAACTTCTGGCGTCGTTGTTGAAGAGAGTCGCTCCATAGTCATTCTTATTTTTCTGCAATAGAAGCCCCCGCTTCTGTCGTTCATTTGAAGCCGTTCATCTGTCAGTTGCATGAGTCCTTTAACGCTATGTTGTCGATTAGTTTTTACAGCTCCGAGTATTTCAAATAATCATGAGTTCAAAACGATACTTAGATTTAAATAATCCCGAAGACTTGGAAATCTCACCAAAAATAATGAGTATATTTTGTGATATAAGCGTAAACGGTGTTCTGCATAACATGAAATTGAGAAAAGCAGAATCGCACAGTATTCTTGTAAAAAATGTAATGAATAGTTTTGTTTACAGCATGCTGTTATGATGTACAAAGATGATAAATCAAAGAGTTTAAAATGAATATGAATTTGACAAAAAATAAATGAGTGTATTTTTCCATTTCCATATCATCGTCTTGAACAATTTTGTTTTGTATTTCCATGTATACGTATTCTTAATTTGTAACTGAATATTGTATTTTAAATGAATTTTTTTTTGTATTTTTATATGTTGTATTTTATATTTTAACTCTAGAAGGTTTTCATATACATTGAACAATAAATTAAAAAAAAAATTAAAAAAATTAAATAAAAATGGAGGAAATATCCAGGTTTAAGGGAGGTGTTGCCTGATATATATATATATATATATATATGCTTTAAAAGTCATACGAAATATTTTATATTATTAAAATACGAGCTGCAAATCAAGAAATGAATAAGAACGTCGATCAGCGATCGCCAAAAAAGTTCACAAAGAACAAATGGTTGGAAACAAAAATAGACGATGGCATCGTGATATAAGCTAGAGCTTAAATGTAGCAATAATCTTACTTAGCAACGAGAAAAAAAGATGACACCTCAATAATTGTCTACGTATATAAAATTTTTTATAAAATCCCTTAAGACCTCCGTTCTTTACCTACAGGGTCAAATATTCATTACGTTTGCTATATAAATACCGTGTGCATGAACATATACACACTTTCTTTTATTAACATACATTCTGATAAAAAAAAGATTGTTGTGGTTATACATTAAAATACATTCACTTTTAAATAATTGCTTCCTTCTCCTTTACTGTTACAAAATTATAACAAATACATAAATATATAAAAATTAATATTTTGGTTGCAAAAATATTTTAAAAATGTGTAACCATATTCAAGAATTGGATTTGTTTACTTTTTAAAAGTAGTTTCGTAATTCTTTCCACAGAATAAATAGCCATCATGTATCATACTTAGGGATCAATCGAAAATGCTTTAATAATCATTTTCAGCGCTAATGCATTTCAATTTTGTATACCTCAATTAGTTTATGCATCAATCTACATGAATATCGAAATAATTTATTGCTATCCAACGCATTGATTGATGCACTTTTCTGTAACCGTGGCTGCCAATTAATCACGAGCACAATTACCAGTCCCTGAATCAGAATCAGTTCTTCATGCTAATTTCCATGACAACTCACGGAAGTTTCCAGAGTTTTGAACTTGTCCTACTTCGGCAACCGCTCTTTGATCGAAAACATACATCAGTCTTTCGAATTTGCATTCGGTTTATCGAACGGTCAAATTTTAAGAAATTATCTCCCTCACTGGAATAAACCCGATATTGTGTTTTAATTTATTCATTGAAAATAGAATAACGAAAGTAGGATTAGATTATTTTAGTTAAGCATTTAATCAGGTCAGTTGAAAAATCTTTCAAAAATAGAATAACTTATAGAAATTACTTTATTAATATCCTGTAATATCCATCACATATCATTATATAAAATCTAGTATATTATAATTGTATTTATACTTGTATTATACTTTGTATTTGCGGATTTCTCACGATTTTCAGTTAAAAAAAATGTTAAGTTATTTTGCAGATTTATTTTTACAATAATGATAATATGTATATATATATATATATATATATATATATAAAATAATAGTCTATCGCGAAGTTCGGTCAATTTTCCTAAGTTAAATTCAAACATATATTTTTACCAGTTTTTATTATTTAATCAATGATGTAATCCCTCTCATTATCATCAACCTTTTGCCATCTAGTGAGCAAATTTTCAATGCCGAGTCGATAAAAATCAATTGGTTCTTGGGCAAAATATCTGGAGAAAGTATTTTGGACATCATCCGAATTTTCAAATGTTCTACAATTTAGAAATTGTTACAATGATTGGAATAAATGAAAATCCGATGGTGCAATATCGGGTGAGTATGGTGGGAGAAGCAATATCTATTATCCCAATTCATTAACTTTTTCCACGGTTCGTCTTGAGCAGTGCTATCTTTTGAATTCTAAAATGTTTTTCGTTAGCCTTATAAATCTGATAATACCATTAATTAAAAATAACGAATGATTAATTTAAAATTTGACTTTAACCGCGGATCTCATCCTATTGTTTATTTTATTGTCATCTTATGGTTACATTCCATACATACAAACTTCTCAAGTTCAAAAACAATGCCAATTTTGACAACTAAAAACATAAAGCAAATATAAATAAATTAATTAAAAAGCAAAACAATTTTTATGCTAAGTCTGAACAGATCTAGACATTAAAGTTGCTAAGTTTATAAAAATAATAATTAAATTATTAAATTAAGTATTAAAATATAAAGGCAAATGATAAAATAATTAATGAACTATTCGATTAAATATTAGTTTTAAAACAAACAATAAAATTTTGAAGTGGGAAATAATACTTTATTCAGGTATTAAAATTAAAACAAACGACAAATTATTAAATTGCATACATTTTAATCTAAACATAATTGTTGTTGCCCTAAAATGAAAACAAATCACTTGCATTTCTTACTTTAATTTGAAAAATGGTCGGGTGCCCAACTTATACATTACTTAAAACAATAGCCTTTTGGAAGTTAATGAAAGCAAACCTTTGCGATAGAAATCATATTACTAAATTAAGTTTTCAAATTTAAGCAAATTATAAAATATTAAAGCAGGTTATATTATTTTATTCAGACATTGAACTTAAAGCAAACGATAAAATACTAAATTTGACAGTAAATTATTAAAGGTATTGATAATATTCTACCCTAAGATTAAAATTAAAGCAAATGATAAATTATAAAAATAAATATATCTTATGAAAAATATAATTGATGTTGCAATAAAATAAGAATGAAATAAAACAAAGCCTTACATATTAATCAATTCTCAACACTATCAAAGAGAAATAAATTGGTTCGAAAAACGTGGTATTTAATCATAGAAAACTGAAAGGAAACTCATTTCCATAAATTTCAAACTACTTTCGGAATATTATAATTATTTCACAAATTCTAAGTTTATAACTATTAAAACATTTTGCTTATTATTCCAGTATTTGTGTTTTTATCTAGTTTGTTTAATTTTTTTACTTCTCTCGTTATTTTTAGAATTATATTACAACCTATTCTCATTTTTTCGTAATGTAAATTATATTTTGCTCAATAATATTAACCTCTGTCTCAAATCCTTTTTTAAAACAAGTATTATTTTAGAATTGATTTAATTATTATTAATATGATGATTCATTTGATGAAAGTAAAAAAAAAAAAAAAAATAAGGTTCCATTTTTTTCCATAAAATAACAAAGTTGAATTGAATTTTGTGCAGCCAAAAAATTTTGAAAAAGATTTTCTATTTTTTATTCAGTCTTTAATTTATCACTCCATATTAAGTATAGAACATCAGTTACTTTAACTGGTGTCAGGAGCCTTAAAATTTTCAAGAAATCAATTTTTTGAAAATAATATTTTTATGTATAACGGATTATTCTGAATAATTTGACACCAATCATTTTTTGATATTCCTATTGGTTTCAAAAATATAGTGTGTTCGGTTTACCCCCTAATTGCTCGGAATTCAAAATTAAATATCCGTAATAAGTTGCTTATTTATACTCTGTTTCTCAGACCTATCCTAACTTACAGCTGTCCCATTTGGGGTTTCGCTGCCAAAACACATATTAATAAACTTGAAAAAGCTCAAAATAATATCATCAGACAAATAGTAAACGCTAAATGGTTCATGGGAAACACAGACATATACTCCTCTATTAACTTCCCAACAATCAAACAAATCATTCAAAAAATTTCACTTAAATTCTTTAATAATCTCATGACCATCGATAATAAATCTCTCCTTAATATCTGTAACTATGATCCTGATTTAAAAATTAAAAGACCAAAAAACTTTCTATTAAACCTGTAAATAACAAACACTAGTCTCCTCACGTAAAAACTTTAATTTTCATTCATTTATTTATGTTTTCAACCACCAGATGACTCTAGCTATGCTAGAAACTCCTACCTCGAGTAAATCACATACACACACTGAATGGCAGCCTTCCCATTGGTCGTCTGATAAGTCAGATATATACCTCCACTCCCCTCTGATCAACTCAGGTCAGCCACTCAGAAAGTTTCCAGCCTCTGAGTAACCTTTCATCTTATTATTATTCAACTAAATACTTTCTTAATTAAATTCATTAATTTCTTTTCCAATTCTTGTACAATATTAAATTTATTTAATTCACAAACGCAGTTCTGGGCAGGAAAAGCCCTAAGTAAAGCTCTTTTTTAAAATTCTATACCTGACATGGAGATTAAGAGCATAATGCTCATGTGCTCCAGTATGATCCCGTCAACTGAATTTTGATTATAAAACTAAAACACTAATTCTCTAAATACCACATAAAAATACTTTTAGAGCTAAAAATTTTGTTTACACCCCCACCCACATATATATATGTGTGTGTGTTTAATGATTTCCCTTCAATTTAATTAATTTCATTTATCCTTTTTTATAATTGCCATCGTCAATCATTTTGTGATCTTATTCCTTCCTTAACTTATGCAATCCCGAGATTTCTCAAAATGCTTAGATTAGCAATTCCCACGCTCTGAACCAATAGGGATATTCTCTATCAGACTCTCAGACTCGATGTAAAATTTCTTAAGATCTCTACACCTATTACCATCTGTTCTTTATAATCCTTAATTGAGTTTTTCTGGAGACTTTTGTTCGCGCGCACGCACGCATACACTCTATTTAACTCTACTTTCAACTTAGCTTATTATTAAAAAAAATATAGTCTTAGCTTGCCAAATCATTTGTACAGCGTGAGACACTTCTTGATAATAACAGATTCGACTCATATTACTCTGCCAGGAGTAGATTTTAACGAATTTCACTAACAATGATTAATTACAATAATTCACTCCAATTTACAAGAATCTCTATTAACCAGTCGTTACCATCTCTCTCCCTTCCTATTGTTTTCATTTCTATTTCGCTTAATATCACAAATTCAGTTCATCACACTCCTTATCTTCATCTAATTTACCTAATCACGTTTTATTTTGGTTGGCAAGGAGTTGACGTTTATGCAATTCCAATTACAAAGAGCCTGCAAAGGTAATGAAGGGGATATTTCATCGTCACAAGACTATTTCTTGAAAATAGAATGCATAAAAATTGCCCTTATTCATTGCATATCTTTACACGAATTCTATAAATACATAAAATTCTAACATTTAAAGAAAATTCTATGTATCTTCAGAGGAGAGCTAAAATATTAATTGAATACACTTGTCACTTAATTGACAGAGGCAAATGAATGATGTATTTAGTTCATTATTTGTCCGCTACATGAGTTACGTTGCCATTCACAAGAATAATTATACTTCTGGAAAGAGATGGTGAAAGAGGCGAAGAGCTATATTGAATAAGAAGAAAGAACATGCATTTGATTTATGGTCCGGCACACATAACGAAAGACGGTTTTGTGTATCTTCTGTTATGTATTTTTCTCTTAAGGATTATAAGTTAATGTGTAGTAATGATGTTTTCAAGAGAAGTTTGCGGATTTGAAGAACTGTAAAAGTGAAAAATAAATATCCACCCCTTGCCGTTCAACAGAATCGAATAATAATTGAGAACGCTTTATAGGAATTTAAGAATTGCGAACGTATGCACATATGTATATATAAAAGATTTATCATTTTTACAAGAAATTATACTATTATTGACTCATTAATGAAATTTTTTATTTGACGGAACAGATAAAAAAATTTTAGAGGTGAAAAATGTGTATTCTAAATATTATTGAAATTGAGAATTTTGGAATGGAATATTTTGGCACTGGAGAGATAAAACAAAAGATTTTGATGCATTTACTCATGAATGTCAAATAAGATTAAATGACACTAACTGATGTCATGAAGAGTACATATTTCATATTCGGTATTTTGAAAATTTTAAATATGAATGTTAAATACGAGTTTTAAAAATAAATAAAGTAGATAGTATTCTACTTACACTGACAGTACAATAAGATTATACACACTTAATTAATTCCTATGTTATAATTGCTATCGTTAATCATTATTTCGTAATCTCTTTCCTTTTAAATCATTTAACTTATGCTATCCCGCGATTTCCAAAAATGCTTAGATCAGCAATTCCCACGATCGGAATCCAATAGGGATATTCTCTACCAGACACTCAGACTCCTTGTAAAATTCCTGAAGATCTCTACATCTATAACCTTGTGACCAGTATAATCCTTAATTGAGCTTTCCTGGAGTGACCAACAGGGAAAAGTTTCTGTCACTTCCCTTCTAATTTCAAGACATGGGGGGGTGCATGTGTTGCGCCCACCACTAATTCCAATACTTCCCTTTTGTATGAAGATAAAATTAATTCATTACTCATTAACACAATTTTTTTTCTTGTTGTGCCACATTATCAACACAAAGTGTTTTAAATTCAATACCTCCAAAACGCCGAATTAGTTATATATATATATATATATATATATATATATATATATATATATATAATATTCATGATGATTATATACTAAACTTTCTCCGATATATGAACTCCTATCAACTGATTCGTTCAACTAATCAAAATGAAATTTCCCATATTTTAAATTTGAAGATAGGTGATAGAGATTGTGATAATTTAAAACAAGAGTTCTCTGCCTTTGCAGTTACAGTAAAGCAATTTCGAAATTTTTGAATAGCTGCGTCCACTTTTTTCCTCAACAAATTGATCAGTGTGTTGAAAAACCATAAATGGGGTTGGAACCATACACGTATGGTGAAAATTACTTGCGTAAAACATTTACAGAAAGCATCATTTTAAAAGAAGATTGGTAACACAAGAAAGGAGAAAGAAAAATCTTTTCTAGGAGAGAGAGCAACGAACAACAAGTGATCTTTATTTCGAAATGATATGTATATTACAGAAAGAGAACAGCGTCAGCTCAGTAGGTTTTAGGACCACCACGATACATGCAGCCACACGTCTAGGTACAAAGTCACGGAAAGTGCGGATAGCATCCTGAGGAATAGCTCTCCATTCCCAGTCAACCATTTGTCATAGTTCGTCTTCTGAACGTGGCAGTGGAAGGGTCTGAAAATGGCATCCGATCACATTCCAAATGTGTTCATTTGGTGAAAGATCAGGAGAGAACGGTGGTTAAGGAAGCATCCGTACACCTTGCTGATCACGCTGACTGATGCGAGTAGTGTGCGGTCGGGCGTTATCCTGCTGATAAAGGACATCACTGAAGTTAGGGGAGTGTCACCGGCCACAGCACATTATGAATGTAACATTGGGGAGTCATAGTGCCATGAATATGACCAGAACTCGTAAGCAATTACACCTTATACCATAAAGCCGCATTGTCGCGTGGTGGGGAGTTCCATAATCGTTGCTGGATAGGACCTGAGTCCACGTCTACGCCCCTCTCATACGAGGTGACTATAAATGGAGAAACAGAAGCGTGATTCATCTGAGAACACGACCCTGTACCGTGCTCTCGTCCACATCGCTCGAGTCTGGCATCATTGCAGACGTTCGTGTCTATGCAGTGGTGTCAATGGAAGTCTTCTTTACGGACCCTATGAGTACAGTCTACTAGCAACCAATCAACGAGAAATGGTTTTGGTCGATATGGGAACATCCAGGGTGTCTTCAACATAGTGCAGAATGGAGGTAGAAATGGATTTCGGGTCAGCCACTGCTTATCTACGTATGTGTCGATCCATGCGTGCTGACATCACTCTAGCTGCACCGACACTCCCCCTTCCTGCCTCATTTCCTTATTCCAACCATCTGCGCCTCAGCCAGTTCATTGTGGACGCATCCAGGTGTGTGTCAGCTGAAACTTGCCGTATGACTAACCTGCCCTTCTCAGTCGGATCCCCATGCTCCTTTTAAAATCACGTGTCTGCTGGAACTACCTCCGTTGACGACGGCCAGTCATTCTCTACTGTTATGCGCATCCTCTGAAACAAGAACAAATTTTCTGCGATCTCTACGAAAGTGTAATATAAAATAAATTACCATTGACACATCATCAGAAATAATGCTGAAACTTTTCGAAGCCTTCAAAAAGAAATGCAGAAAGAAATTAATTAGTTAATTATATATAAAATGTCTTAACAAATTGCAAATAAAGCAAAAATTGCTATTTGAAAATTTAAAATGAAACATATGAGACATTACATAAATTTCGTACGTATGCTTTTACTACTTCTTCTCCGGTCGGTACAGCTCCATGAAAGAAATCATCGGAAAAGTAAAAACTGATTATTTGATTTAAATGAAACCATACCAATAAATTGATATTGATTTAAGTAAACAAAAAAAAATTACTTACTTAAAATTACCAAGCAAATTTAAAGGAAAGACATTTAAGAAACATTTTACACACGCACGCACGCACACGCACACACGCACGCACACACACACACACACACACACACATGCTCATTAAATTTGTTAATTACGCTTTCCCACGGTCGTAAATCTGTCAGAAAAAATTCCTGCTATACTCTCTGACTGAAGTCCCAAGAATCTCTAATCCTGTGCCACGTGTTCAATTACGTCTATTGTGGAAAATCCCCACTATAAATTCAATATAAGTAGAAATTCCCACTCTTCCATCTTCTTCGCTTCAGTCTTGGTGGCCGAAGCCGTGCTGTGTTCATCACCATGTAATACTAACTGTAACTGCGAAATTAATAAAAAAAATTGCATCTATATTTACTTTATGAATTAATAATAAAATTCTCTATATATATGTACGTGTACGAGAGTTTCATTAAAATGTATAAATTATTTAGCATAAAAAAATTTAAAATTGTAGCATGCACATATTCTATTTATCGTTTTTTCTTTATAACATGTATGTTAAATAAATATCCATTTAAACTGATCTGTTATAAAATTAAATCATATTATTTTCTTCTTTTCACCAGTTTCTTAATATTCCTAAGAAATACATGTATACTTCTTAGTTATTCTATATATTGCACCGATACAAGTTAAATGATGATAATTTGTATTATTAAGTCAATTTTGAAGTTTTATAGGAAATTCTTCCGAATTATTTTTAACATTACTTGAAGTTATTATATTGCAAGGAATGATAGATTAAAAATAAGAGTCTTATCTTCTGTCTTACGAGTGACTTCTGACATTTAAAATTCTTCAATGTCAGAAAAGTAATTTCTTACTAAAAGGAATTAAATTATATTTTTCTGCATTAGTTGGAAAAATAATTCTACTTTAAACAGGGGTTGATGTTCACACTAATTGGTTAGAATTTTGAATCGAATATAAAAAGAGCTTCATTTACGCATGAAGAAAATTTGCTTGAATTGGAAAAACTTTTAATAGGTTGAGGCATATTTTTGAATAGATCTTTGAATAAAATTTAAGTTGCAATTTTATTTTCTTGCTCTGTTTTAAATGGCGTTCAGATAACAGGTTCAAGACAAAAATCATTACATTTTATCATTTTAATATTCTATTAAGTTAATTTAAATAGCGGAGATTCTATCACATTTCTCCTCTGGGACTTTTCATGATGTTATTTAAATTGAGTAACTCTCCTGGTAGATGAAACGTGATTGATGTAGATTGGATTAAAATTATTGAATTGTAATGAGCGGAATTGATGAATCTATATATATATATAAGCGAAATACCACTGACTGACTCATCACCAGATCTCTAAGACTATTCAACCGATTGACTTGAAATTTAGCATAGTTACTCATTTTGCGATGTAGACGCTCACTAAGAAAGGATTTTACGGAACTCTTATCCGAAATGTAATTTTCATCCGTTAATCTACTCTTATCCACTCTTATGGTATTTTTGGCGACTTTATCTCCCAAAATGACATGACCGACACCAAACGGAATAAATTTCTTATATGTATACCCGTGTATCGTCACCCATTAAGTTTACTTGGGTGAGATTTGCGCGTGCGGAATGGAAAAATACCAAATAATTTAATATTGAAGCGCTGCAGGAGGATTGGCAAGATTTTTACAAAGGGGCTCTTTATGTGAAATTTCGTACATGTCGAAAATAGGAAACGTACATATTTAGCGATAGAAATAAATGAGTTTGGAACCCCACGGTTGGTGAAAGTGTAATTTAGCTCCTAAACTTAGCGGGATTTTGGAAAATACTAAAATGGCGACTTTTTAAGGAGTAGCGCACATGCAAGACAATCTATATATATAAGCGAAATACCATTGAGAAGTTCTGGATAACCAATATTACAGACAATCAATTTTTTAAAATTTTAAATTTAGATTATCATTATCGTTTAAAATTGAAAGTTTTCTTGGCATTTTACGTATAGGTTCCAAAATATAATATTATCGTCTTCCCAGCGAAGCGGGCTGGTATCAGCTAGTTTCGTATATATCGCTGGTATCAGTGAAGCATTGCTTGCGAGAAATGGCAGTTTAATTAAATGGTTGGTGGTAAGGATAGAAAGCTGAAGTGATCAAGCGAGACATGCGTATCAGATCTGTGTTGGGAAAGGAGCATCATCAGTGGAATCAGAAAGAATATACAGAGGATAAAGGATACGAGCCCTATCTATAAATCTTCAGATGACTCGAACCCGTTTGGTCCTGTAAGAGAAATATTAGTATATTATATAAAACGTTAATTCAGACGCGTGTCAGAAATAGAGTATTTTAGGGGGTGAATTTTGACGAATCATTGATCCGAATTAAATAATGTTGGCTCATGGTAGAGTATTTCTTTCCGTTCTTTTGACTATTGATTTAGGACTACTTAAATAAGTTTAATAAGGTTCGAAGAAGTAAGTAAAATCGCGCGTTACAAATTTTTTCCTCAATAAATTTCTTATGATGGATTTTGCAGTTGCCATATTTAACAAGTTCATGAATGTTTCCCCTGACAAGGCCATCATTAAAGACTTCTGGACCCATGTGAAAGCGCAAGTGACAAATCTGCTTCCCTTAAGCTTTGAGGTCAAATCTTGACCTTATACGAGTCCAATCTCCTAAGAACCGAAAACAACCCCCCTTTGCACCATACATATAGTTTATAGGTGCTACAGTTACAGAATTTTCACTCCCGGTTGCATGTGATAATTGACCAAAAGCTGATAAATTTATAAGAAACTTAATATTCACGTCAACAAGAAGACTTCATTTCATTTTGACACTTCTTTCTTCTTCAATTTGCAAATTAACTTATTTTATAACAATCTTATCTTACTTTTATTGGATTTTGATATGTATTTAGAATATGATTAGTTATTAATTTGTTATAATAGTAACTTTTATTAGTTTTAATTTTACTTTTGAATTTGATTAATTTATTTTGGCTGTAGTTTTGTAATTTATTACGAGCTTATATCTATGTTCATTTAATACATCTGTTGAACAATAATAATATATTTTTAATTACGCATATACAGTATGTGTACATGTATGTATGTATGTATATATATATATATATATATGTATATGTATATATTATATATATATATATATATATATATATATATATATATATATATATATATATATTTAAAATTAGAAAATAACGAAAGTTTGAGTAATACATAAGATGAAAGATATTTGTTCTCATTCCTTCATTAAGTTCTCATATTTGAGAGTTCTTATATATTAATATATTCACAAATTTAATTTATAACCCGGTTATAAGGAATGTTAGATTGGTGTGCAAAACACAGTATCTATACAATAACATGGATAAGTTTAAGAAAACATGTTTTGATGCTAATTTTTCTATTAATTTTATGAAGATAAATTTAAAACATAACTATAATTTTTGGCTAAAACATAATAATTATAATTTACACCCCCCCCCACACACACCGGTTTTTAATGTTTGGGTCTTTTGAAATATTTTATGGTTGTTCCATATATTGAATTCTTAGGTCTTAAAAATCGATTACAAAACTTTACACTTACGAGCGAAAAAAGACGAAACGTCATTCCATTACCTTCTTATTATGGTTCTAAAACGATACATTTAATATTAAAAATATACCTACATTCCATTAAGTGTACGATATTTGTTCTCCGCGTTTCAACTTTTAAAATCCCAAAGGTGCCATTTTCAAAACTAGCTTAAACTAAATAAGAAGGAAAATACATAAGGAAAAGAAATGAGCCTTCTGCTGAAGATATTATCTTGGAAAATTATGGAACCATGGTCAGCGCTTTCATTCTTTCTGAAAATGAGAGACTTGAACGTCGTAAAAACTTTTTTTTTGAAGATTTCTGGTTCAGTCATAAAGGAAGTGCTTTTTTTCATCCTTAAGTGAGATTAACAGTGGGATGAGTACCCAAAAGACCACTCTACAGTTCTGAGAAAATCCCAGAAGTCTAATAATTCCCAAAGCACTTTTTGGGTAGAGAGCTTAGCTGGTGTTAGAACCACTTCCATGGCATTGGATTTCAAGGTTGTAGATGTATTAAATTTATGTAATTTTCGGTGTTTATTTCAAAAATTACCAAATAAAGTTTCTGGCAGAAATGTCTTTATTTTCTGCTTGTTTTTCGGTTTTCAATTTTTCACTTGTTGTAACCGATGTTATTTTATTTATATGATTTTAAGGAAAGATTTGTAGAAAAATATGATTTTGTAGTGTTTCTTTCGTTCTGAAACGTAAATTGTTTTTATCACATTTACAATTACACTTAAGTTATATCGTCTTCCAAAGTATTATTTTCTTTTGTACAGGTTATAAGAAAATTTTGATGTTGGGCTATTCGTGATTTTTTCTTCAGCCTCGGGGACATTGCGGTCATTTGAATGGCATGCAATTTTAATTTATTTCCAACCAAAACGAAGCGCCATTAGGTAAATGAGATGAAGAAAAATGACGTACAGTGAAATTAATATGAGATAAAGACGTATAAGTAGAATTAAAAGGAAAGAGAAGGGATGTACGGGATAGCGACAGGCTGACATATATTTATAAATTGAATTGATTCTTCACAATTGAATTTTTGGATTGAAATAATTCCCATTTAAATTATTAAGATACGATTTGGTTTGGTTTTATTAACGTCGTACTAGAAGCAACACGAGAGCTATTGGCGACGTACCTCATAATTTTGAACCTTGATCAAGTGACGGTGACGACACCTAAGCTGGCACTCACTCTTCCAACTTCCACTCCAGCCAAAGGGAGAACTTTGGGGACTAGAAAGATTTAAAGTCGGCTGCACGGTGGGGTTTTAGTGGCATCAATCTATGACTCGACGAATATCGCTAGCTGCGAATCCATGACATGACCACTAGGCAATCGCGGCCACTTTACGTGTTGGAAAGGGTTTCAAATGTAGGAAATCTCCACGCAATTAACAAGCAGGTATTTTTGGAGTAAATCGAAATTTTATTCTGAGACTCTCTAGCAAATATGATATATGGACCGTTTATTTTGAAAGTGTTGCAAGTCCATTGTTTAATTACGTACCAAAAAAAAAATTTGCGTTAAATTTAGCGTAAACTTATTATTAGGTGTAGTAAGCAGTTGTAAAGCGAGTTTTTATGACGTCTACCGCGAAATAGTAAACCGAGCAGCTCTCTGCATTTGTATCATATGATAGGAATAAGTTCAGAGTTATCAAAATGACGCAGAAGCTGGAAGAACAGTTTATGCAAAGTTGAAATTTCGAAGGTGATACACTTCGTTCGAGAAGTCATTTATTGGTAATTCCATTCGTTATAAGTTTCGCCAAGGAAAAAGTGCTACAAAAGCCTAATAATCAATCTGTTCTGTTCTCGGTGTGGACATCGTTTCTCAAAGCACAAGAGAATTTTGCTTTCGGCGTTTTAAAGATGGAGATATTAATATTAACGTTCGTGAAAACGACGAAACGTTCCATTGATAACTAGACATAAAGATTTTCTAGTACTGCAAGAAGAACTGCATCTCAAACTCAAAAGAAACGTACCGAACAGTATGACAAATTGAACGTCGTGGAAGTAATTTTTTGTTTATCTAATTGATCTTACCGTATTGTTTCGGAAAAGAAAAGATAATTAATTTAGGGAATATCTCAGATTTTATAATAAACAGGTCTAAATAAATATAGCAAACTCAAAAAGTCAAACTTTGTTTTAGTAATAGCTATATAACTGAAAAAAAAAAAAAAAAAAAAAAAGAGAGAGAGAAAAACACTCCCACTCCTGTTCAATCTGAGTACTAGAAACCGCATTCCACATCAGGAACTTCCAATTTCCCTACAGCAAAATAAATGCCTGTTCGCCTCCAAATCATCCCAGTATTCTTTTCAATTGTATTTTCTTTCCGAGCCACTCTTTTTCTTTGTGCTTCTTTCTTGTTCTGGCAATGCTGAGTTAAATGGCCCTAATAAAAGGATTCCCGGAATAGCACTCTTGTCGCATGGAAAACAATGGCTGTTGGAGACTTATTCGAATGCTAAAAAAAAGAACGGAGAGTAGCTTTTTTCCCAATGGAAATCAAAGATTTCAAACTATTCACACATAGTGAAATTCCAGAACTATGCAAGCATTCATTTAAGATCACAAGTATACCTTTAAAACACAATTTTTAGTCAATGTACAATTTTTATGATTAAAATCCAATCTTTTTTCTTCAAAATTCTGTTTATATTTTGTTACTATCTTATTCATAAGCTGAGATGCAGCATTTTAATATTACTGAAAAACGACATTTTTTATTACTGCAAAACACAATATCTCCAAATTTTATGCATCAATGAACCTGAAATTGTATGTAATATAATTTTAAACAATAATCTTCTGCCCTAGTGACAACATTTCTTAAGAATCTTAATCTTATCGTTTGTTTTTATTTTAATATCTCAACACAAAATAATATTTTCTGCTTTGAGGTCTTATCGTTTGTTTTAATTTTATCTTTTAATTCAGTAATTTGATTTTTAAAAGCATAATCGTTTGGTTGTGGAATATGTAATATTTGTTCAAATGAATCGCTTACTTTAACTGTTTTCGTAACTAATTTGAAAAATGTAATAGGTAAAAATATAATTCTACTATTCGAATTTTGTCTTGGAGTTTGTAGAATATAACAAGCTATCGCTTTATATATATATATATATATATATATATATATATATATATATATATATACTATTCTTGATATTTTATATTGAGTAGAAGTTTTTTATATTGCAATAAAGCGAAAATTACAATGACATAAAAAATTTCAATGTTCAGAAGTCGAACTACCATAGCTCCCTTCGTAAGGGCTATATAATCAAAATAATTGTGTATTACTTAGGTAAGGTTATATTCTGTATTATATTCAATTTACAAATTAAATATGAATATATTTAATTTCTTTTTAATTAACATGCTTTGCAGAAAGTGTTGGCTTATATTTGTATAAAATGCCCTTTCGATAGCAAAATATACACTGATAAAACTTTCTTTGGGTGTATTTCTAATTTTGAAGCTACGTAAGGACATAAAATAAGCATTTGTAAGCAAAACTTACATTAGTTAAAAAACTCTCTGCAAAGGAGTACTGTAACTTTAAAATGCATTAACAAATTTCATTTGATGTAATTACTACGAATTAGAATATTACCCAAAATAAATTATGCGCAATGTTGAGAAAATTCGATATTTCTTGCCGGAAACTACTAATATTTTTTAAATAAAACGATAAAATTCTTGTTGTCATATACTCTCCGAGAAAATCGTATTAATTTAAGAGGTTGAAA
Source organism: Nephila pilipes (assembly GCA_019974015.1). Classification (NCBI taxonomy): domain Eukaryota; kingdom Metazoa; phylum Arthropoda; class Arachnida; order Araneae; family Nephilidae; genus Nephila; species Nephila pilipes. Next base: position 68,954 of record BMAW01022852.1, read on the forward strand.
TGTTTACATATATCACATATCAATCTTCAAAATTAAATGTTATATTTACCTAATGAGCTGCTTTCATGTATTCTTAAATATATTCAAAAATACAATTTGTAGCTAGCTTAATTCGTTCAAAGTAACAAATAAATCTTAAAAATCAAGCAGCGTTCATAATCTTTTCAAGCCTTCCCAATTTGTTACTCCAAAAGTACTTATTCTTTTAACTCGATTAAGACCATTTCTAAATACCTCCAGGCGAAATTACGGGATCGTATTGCTTCTAAATAACTCCCTTGACGTTTTAGGCCCATTAAACTCTCTATGTAAGTTGAACGCAGAATTTAACTCCATTCATTTGGACAGATGCAACTGAAATTTCCAGATCGGAATTAAAATAACAGGATTAAGAAACACTGATTTCTAGAATTAGTAAAATAAATTGAAGTTGTTAGATAAAGATTAGTTAACAGGCGTTAGAGAAACCGGAGATAAATGTAAGGATTTGTGTGATTTTGACTGGAGATTTTTTAGGGATTCCAAGAGCAAAATGAACAATAGAATTCTTTAAAGATTACGGGAGTTATAAACATCTAGAGTTTATTTTGCTCACTTTGGTTTGTTGTTTGGATTTCGAAATAATGTCCATTCTATCGTCTCATTTTCCATTTTTATTTTTAATTCAAGTATTAATTACAAATTTTACTATATAAATGCTTCAGGTTTTAAATGAAGAAACTAAGAAACTTATTTTTATATTCTTGATAAATATTTTAACCTGTAAGCAGTTTTGTTTCTTTGATACACAGTTTTACTTTGCTATATCATTTTAGTTATATTTTTCTGAAATTTTAATATTCATGCATTTTAGTTACATCATCAAGCTTATGTTTTTGCCTTTCATTTTATATTGCATTTCATTTTGATGGTGATTTTAAAAGTCTCATTTACAAAAATAAAGAACACGAATATGAAGTTATTTCCTATAAAAACATCTAGTTACATTTACTAAATTAAAAAAAAAAATTTAAACTTTTTAGCTGTAAACTATTTTTATTAAGAAAATAGCATACGAGTATTTACACAAAAACGAATGAAATTTCAGAACCCAAATGATATTCGCTTGTTTCTTGATATACTCGTAGAATATTCGAATATGAAAAGGAACTACCGCTGTTTTATTTATTTAAATTTTCATTTATTTCTGTACTTGTTTGGAAGAAAAAGACAGAATCACGTACATTTTTAGAATACAAACAGTAAAAATTGAAAAAAAATATTTTGCATTGAAGAGTAGAATTTTCTTAACAGAATTTTATTCCATGTTTTGGCATACAAGAATTTAAAAGAAAAAAAACATAAAATTTCTTTCTTCTTCAAATATCATGAACTTCAATTATCATAAGGATGCTGAGAATAGATGAAATCTTCAAATATCATAAGGATGCGAAAAATTATTTCATTTTAGATGGAATTTAGATAAATAGGATACGAATTACATTATGAATGTGAATAAGAGTCGGTTCTCATTGGTATCTTAAATGATTAAAGTTGTTTAACGTACATTTAATCACACAAATCGACTGCCCATGTACACAAAAATGACATACCTAAAAATCGTTGCCAATTTAAAAATTAAATCTCCCGTAACAAAATAATACAAATATCCCGAATATAAAGCAAACTATAATTAAACTTAAAAAAAAGCATAAAAAATGGAATGCTTGAAAAATGACACACACACACACACACATATATATATATATATACACATATATATAAGAAACAAATTTATAAATATTGTCATAAAGAAATGTATCAAAGTTAAATGTATATTTGTGTGGGGATACCATCTAAAAAGTTAATGTGTTACTAATTATTGTTTCTTTTAAAATCTACACGTTTGTCTCCATATCTGGATAGCTATTCATTTTCTGCAATTGTCCAAAATGTTTCTCAAACTAATCGCTTTGCCTAATGACATTTTCATCAAGGAAAATTTCACCATTGTATGAAGTTCCATGAATGGAATCTTTTTCTTTGTATCTTGATAAAAAATCAATCAATTCTTGAACATTTCTGAATAGGAGAAATAAGATTAATATAGCAACAATTGACATAGATTCTTTAGCTTTTATCAAGCGATAATTTTAAACCAAAGAAATTGCTCCTGTCATAGTGAGGACGACATGTCTCCCCTCAAAATTAATTTCTGGGTACGCCACTGCGTCTAACTCCAAATAGAATTCCGCGTTCAAATCGGTTAATTTATGTCATGCAGCTATAATCAGGTCAGAAACTTTTCACGTGAATCGCTTGGGTACAAACGAAAGTTTTGGAAATTAACTGCTCGTATATTCATTTTTTATATATGTCTACTGCCAATTTGATAATTGCTTATTGCAATAGCATGACATTCGGTACTTTTATATATATATCTATCTAAATCCCAGCATCCCAGTAAGGCTCTATAAGATTGAAGTCTTGCGATCTGGCTGGCCAACCCATCTCGTGATTATAATCACTTTCCAGAAATTCGTCGACCAGCTGAGCTCCATGTGACCTCGCGTTGTCATCCATTAATAGCGTATATTATACTGTGCTATTATATCTTTGTGAACGTTTATTTTTCTCATTAATACATTTGTTTGTAAATAATCGTTTTGTCCGAAACGAACTACTACTCGATTCACATTAAAATAACAACAATAACTGTTTTGCAAACAAGTAAGACTAAAATTGACCTATCTTAAATGTTATTGATTGTTGTTTTTTGCTGAATGTTATCACTCAAATGCTATTTACTGAATATTTCATTTTAGATTTTCAAAATTTTTTAGTATCAATATAAATAAACACATCTAAATATTCTTGTTTTATTCGTCATTATTACATACAGTTTTAAGCTAAAATTTTCTTTTTCTAATTTTGATACAAAATATACATTTAATTTTGTGAAACTCTTTCTATGAAGAAATATATGGTCGGAGAAATATAAAAGACCTCACCAGTTATATTAATTTAGTCAAAATCTCTGCAACTTCAAAAAATTCAAAATGATTTATTACCGTTTTCTTTAAAAAAATATATATTTGATTAAGCCTTCATCAGGCCAATTTTTTTAATAAGCGTTCTAGTGTTCCATACTTTTTAATTATTTTAAATTTCTAAAAGATATATATGGCAACATCTTGAATGGAAAACAATTCTTCATTCACGCTAAAATTTTACTTAACTTTTGCAGAGAATTCTTGTTTTTGATGAACAAGAAAAAGCTTTGAATTTATAGTGAAGTTATCGAACATAAACATTAATATTAGTTAGTTTTTTTCGGGTCCAATAATAAATGAACGAAGTTAGGATGAAGTAAGAAAAATATTTTTGAGGCTTTATATATATATAAGAGAGCATATATATATACAGCAAGCAATGAATGTCAAAATTTTGAAAAATAGAGATTATTATCTTTTTGTTAACAACCATAAAAGGAAAACTTTTAAAAACTTGATACCTTTTTTTATCTGAAAAAAAAATTTAAACTAATAAGCAAAATTAAAATTAATTTTTTATACCATTTGCTCTAAGGCAAACCCAAAATTAAGCATAGGTAAACATGCAAAATATTGAAAATCTGACCCAGGCACAGTCAAACAACTAACAATAAGCTCTGAAAATTCAATAAAATCTTGAAACACCTGAATTCCTAAAAAGCATTTTAAGCAATTTACTTAACATTAGAATGAAATAGTTCTATAATGAAGCCTACGGTCTCCTATTTTTCTTTAACCTAAGAAAAATCCGTCTGTATCCTATAAACCATATCCATCTTTATATAAGAGGAGCATATGTATAAGAAAGATATTTAGCGTTTGTTCAACATGAATGAAACAGTCTGAATACATGGCCGAAATGAACAGTCTTTCTTCCATAATCAGATTATTTATTGATTCCAGGAGAGAGAGAGAGAGCGTTACGTTCTGATAACTTTAGCTCGTCTTCGGCCACCAAGGCCGAAGCGAAAGACCATATGGATATCACATATGAGCAGAAGATGTTATAGAGCAAGAGTAGGAGTGTAAGAGAGAGTATATGAGAGCACGTATATGTAGCACGGATTTTTCACAATAGTCGTAATAGAACACATGGTACAGATTTAGGGATTCTAGGCAATTCTAACCATAGACAAAGAGTCTAATAGGGATTATTTTGGCAGATTTACGACCATGGGAACACGGATTAAACAAATTTTATGTGTGTGGGAATCTAATTAATGAAAGGATAATTTAGAATTCGATCCAGAAATAATTCTTTACTTTTGAATTAGGGAATGGGATATTATAGAATATTAAATTATTGTAAAGAGAAATTATTAAATTTAAGTTAAACCATTGCACACACACACATCTAAATATATATATATATATATATATATATATATATATATATAGTGGAGCGGACAAGGTGAGTCTTTTCTCATTTATTTTATATTGCAGCGTAGAAAGAGAGTTATTTGTTCACACAAAGCATCCATCCACCAAGAAGTAAAGTAATTTATGAACATCATCATCATTTTCGCCTTTGAAAATCTAAGAAACTTGAAATTTATCACCTTTTCCTACAAACACGCAAGCTATAAATAAAATGCCTCAAGTTGATGTGGTCATAAAACAAAAGAATATAGTTGAAAATATGTTGTTTATATAAAACGAGATTCATGCCTTTGTTGTTGTTGTGTTTCGCTTTGCCCCTTCAGGTTGTTCCATTTTGTTCCAAATTTCAAAGAAAATGAACTGAACTTCTGAAATTGAATCCATTCGAACGAAGAAAAGCATAAGTTAAGTAGCTTAAATCAAGATATTGGAATTAGATTTTATTTCCGGGGAATTTTTTTCGTAATCTTGAGTTAGAATAATTTAGGTCTTTTTTGGTGCGAATACCTGTTCTGTTATATTAATATTGAAGTATGTTTTAGCAATGAATTACCTGAGTTAAAGAATGATTAAAGAGGACACAAAATAAATTTCTATTTGATTTTTTTGTAGGTATAAAATTTTATGTCTATCTATTTCGGAAGAAGTACATTTATGAAAAAAAAATTCAGTTGTTCTGAAAGGAGAAAGAACTGTATTTTTTACTACTTAAAATAGTTTATAATATTGTTTAGACCAAAAGTGTTCTGAATCCTGAGTAACCGATTAATCCGTACCGTAGAAATCTGCAAATTTAAAATGTGAATATCCTGAACTATAAAATAATGACATAAAATTACCTCAAACCTATTTACTTATTTTTACGTATAGGATAACTCATTTTATACTTCAAGAGAAAAAGTCAACTAAGTGTTTTTAAAGAACTGAAAATTGGATTGAAATACACTAAAATTATCTTTTGTTCATAAAAATCGCCAACTTCTTACTCGCCATGTCATACTATTGAGATATCAGTACGTGAAGTTGGGTTATTATGGAGTTTCTTATCACTAACCTTGGGGACCTTTTGGTAATTTAGATACCATACAATTATAGCTCCATGCCAACAACCAAAACAAAACGAATTTAGATAAATTAGATGAAGATAAGAAGTATAAAGAAGTGAATTAGCAATAAGGATGTATAAGTGAAATAGATTTGAAAGGAAAGAAAAGAGAGACCGATGATAATAAGAATTGTGTGATATACCCACCTCACTCCTAGTGATTTGGTAAGCTAAGACTTTATTGAAAGAATATAATAGATTATATCCTTATACTATTTTTGGGATGAATTAAGTTAAGGGGATTTACGAGAGAACGATCTTGCATAATCTATGTTGATATCTAATAAACTGTGTTGTTTTTCTTTGCCGTATCTTCAATTGGAATTTCGAATTTACTGACTTAAGAACTTCACGACTGAAGGAATATATCACATACATTGTATTAAATATTTTACAGTCATATGAAATATTCATTTGGTTCTTAGAGCATGTTTTTCTTTCATTACTTTTACTAATTTTACAAAAATAAAAATTTTACAATAAAAAAATTGTATTAAAAAAATTTACAATAATAATACAATTGGGAAACGCAACGTCCTGAAGACAAACAATGAAGTTTTTCTGAAGAATTACATTTTTCTTCCTCTGTCTTAATGATTCTTTTGTTTTCCGGTCTTTAAAAAATATTTTAAAACTTTCTCAAAAAAGAATGTTTTTAAAATTTTTTTTCGGGAGAGGTGGGCGGAAATATAATTCCTCTGAAACCTCATTTTTTTTTTGTTCTTTCGGATGTACCTTTTTGCATTCAAACACATAAAACAGTAAAGATTTGAGAACGGTATCAGGAATTCCATAAGATTCACATTGCGTTCACGAAATCAAAATGACCGGTTGGCGGGAGCCTGAATCCTCCGAATCAATTCAGATATAACTTGAGAAAGAAACAAATGAACACTTTTATACAAAGATAACTCTAAATGAAACACTATTTCAGAATTCACATCAAAAATTTATGTTCCAGTTTCGTTCTCTTGATATTTAAACTTCCCAAAGCGATCGAATTTGATATAAGCCATTTAACGCGCTACACCCTAACGAATCACATTGTTAATTGGTATCGCGTGTATTATTAAATGGGCTCAAGGAACGTGAAACTCCCATTCTAGAACCGTTTTACGTGTCGCTTTAACGACAAAACGACATTAGAGTACGTTAGTAATAATTCCCGGTTAATGATTAGTCAGGAAAGCGTTAAACACTCCCAAGTGACCTTTTACAAGACGAGTGCATTTCGCTTGATTTTTCCCATAAGACACATACGTTTCATAAACATCTATTGTATCTACATCAAGTATAGTTGAGATTCATTGTACTTTTTTTTTTATTTGATTGAATCTTTGTGAGCCCGAAAGAGTGAATGAGAAAATTCCTGATGTCTGCGGGAATGACGGGTAAAATTGACCTGTTTCTTTATTTAGGACAATCTAAAATCTTCTTTAATTAGCCACCACAGAAAGCATTTTTTTTTACACTTTTAGCCTTTGTTTGTTTCATGAATTTTTTTCAAAAAAAGTGTAAAATGCATGTGACTTGTATTATTTAATCCGCCACCTAAGGGGCTATTGTTTTAGGTGGGGCGTTTTGGCGTACCAGAACACTTTTCAATTTTTTATCCTTTGCTTCAATTTTAGTAACATTTAGCTTAAATATATTCAGTTTAATAATTTTTCGTTTGCTTTAATTTTAATTACTACTGATAAAGCAATGATAAATTTAATTGAGCAATTAAAGCAGACGATAAATCATCAAATTGAATATTATTCAATTTAATAATTTATCTTTAACTTTAATTTTATTTACGTGTAGCTGATATTATATTCAATTTAATAATTTATCGTTTCCTTTAAGTTTAATATCGGAAAAGTTTACTGTCGTCTCATTTCTAGATATATCATCGTTTACTTTAATTCTTACATTTAATTGAGTATTTTAATAGAGTAATTGAATAACAATTATAAGAAAAGCACACCTTGGAGGGTTAAATCTGTTCTTTACAAAATTTTGCATAATTTTTTTCCCTTTTGAATTATTTCTATAGATTCACAAAAGCTTCAATTTGAATTGCAATCGCCTTACTGAACAAAGGGGTGGTTTAAAACGTACTTGTATTAAAAAAATGACATCATTAAGGTAAATTATCGTTACCATCTGGTAAGCGGAGCAGGAACAAATTTGACATTGATTCATAAGTTTGTTTTGATTTGGAGTTGATTTAAAATCAAAATTTGACTGCTGCCACTTCGTCAATTTCCGTAGAGTTGTCACCGTCGGGAAAACATAGATTCGTCATTATTCACCGAAAATCAATCAAAATCAAAACATTGGGTTACTTCCGCTGGATATTTTTAAAAAAAAATCCCAAGGGGACGATGGTCTCATTCCCCGGAAAAGTTATGACGAAGAATTTTTGATGTCCATCATTTTTTGAAGACGTTTGATTTATTTTTTACTATGAGCAATGGACTCCATATTCAAGTGAAGTCTTACACTTATACGTGTCTGAATCTTTATAACTAGAATTAAAATTACTCTGCAATTATAGTTTTAAAACCTAAAAATTGCATGCACTAACCACCCCCCACATTTGATCTTCTCTCAGTTCAATCCAAACATTCACAACACTGAGATCAAAGAAATGGTCTTGACCGTCCTTTTGTTTGCTCGAATCTTTATACAATAATAACTGATAATCCTATCAATCAGATTAATTGCACCCATGTTGATAAAATAATTCTTTTACTGCTGCTGGCCTTGACATTTCAATGTCTTTTTTCTCCTTTTTTGGCCATTTATCTAGTGGCTCTACCACAACTTTGGATGAACATAGCAATACAACTTTTTTATTGTACCGTTTTACGGTGCATATTTCATCAACCTGACGCCCTGATCTATCGCACGAACCTCTTTCGATTCTCGACATTTTTTCTTTTGTATCATTATTTGAAAGCTCATCATTTTCACTTGAACTATATTCATCTAATCTATCTATATATATAAGCGAAATACCACTGACTGACTTATCACGAGATCTCTAAGAGTATTCAACCGATTGACTTGAAATTTAGCACAGTTACTCATATTGCGATGTAGACACTCACTAAGAACGGATTTTACGGAAGTCTTATCCAAAATGTCATTTTCATCCGTTCATCTACTCTTATCCTTCGGTTATGTCAATTTTGGCGACTTTATCGCCAAAAATGATATGACCGACGCCAAACGGAATATATTTTTTTCTATGTATGCTGTGTATTATCACCAATTAAGTTTACTTGGTGAGAATGGAAAAATACCAAATAGTTTTATATTGAAGCTCTGATGGAGGATTGGCGAGATTTTGGCGAAGGGACTCGTTATGTGAAATTTAGGGCTTGTTGAAATTAGGAAACGTACAGATTTAGTGATAGAAATAAATAAGTTTGGAATCCCACGGATGGTGAAAGTGTAATTTAGCCCCAAAACTTAGCGGGATTTTGAAAAATACTAATATGGTTACTTCATTCGGAGTGGCGCACACGCAAGACAATCTTCGTTTACTTATCTTAGTAATTTTAGTAATTTTTCTTATCTTAGTAATATCTTAGTAATTTTAAACAATGAGTGGTATTTATTTCAATTATCGTGAAATGTATCCACTATTCACCTCTATTTTGCAGTTTAGTTTAGTTTTTATTAACGTCGCACTAGAAGCAACACGAGGTCTATTGGCGACAGACTTCGTAATTTTGAATCTCGGTCAAGTGACGAGGACGACACCTGATCTGGCACCCCCTCTCCTAACATCCACACCACACCACACCAACGGTAGGACTTTGGGCCCCGAACAGATTTAACGTGCATCAGCCCCGGCTACACGGCGGGTCTTTAGTGGCCAAGGCTCGAACTCGCGACTGAACGGAAACCGTAGGCCACGAATCCGAAACCATGACCACTAGGCCACTGCGGCCATATAACTGCCTAGAGGTTACAATTGTCTGCTTGTTCGAATATTTTAGTTTTATTGAATTGCAAGACTTGAGTATTTATGTTAGTAATAAATTATTTAAAAACCCTTACACGTGGGGTTGATAGTCGAGATTTATGGAGCAAGATCCAAACCTGGCTATGCTGCTGCAATTAATTTGCATCTGAAACCATGATATTAAAAATATGTGGAAGAAAAAGGTAACATTGATTATGACGAGTAGGGTTGTAAATAGAGCAGGATCGCCAGGAGTATCCTGGGAAGTCATCACCAATATTTACCAAAAAACATAAAAATATTGGAAAAAATTCCTTCCTAATGGAAAATAAATTGAGTTTCTTCTGTTAATATTTCAAATAATATATTAATATAACCAAATAAGAACGAAAAAAATGTCAAATATAGAGTCAATATAATTTAATATACTTAAATCCAGTTTTTCCGGTTTCTATTCTGATGATGATGATAATAGTGAAGTTTTACTGGCGCAAGAGAGAGCCAGATGTGACAATACTGCGCCAAACAAGGTAAATCTGTGATCTAGACGTTAAAACAATGCAAAAAGATTGATCCACAAGAAGGGTCAAGTGAGAAAGTAAAGTTTATTGGCTCAAGAGCCAGATATGGTTGTGCTGCGCCAAACAGGATTTAACCGTGGTCTAGATTAGAAGAAATTGAAGAAAAGACACAAATTGGTTGACAAGGAGAGTCGAAAATAGAGAAGGATCGCTTAAGGTATCCCGGGGGTGCGTGTTTACCAAAGTCAGTAAACCCCACAGGAAAGAAAAAGATCACTAGGGTGCCTCGGGGTTATGATGCTCGTACTTACCTAACGAAGGCAAGTCCCTGAGGTCCCCTGATATAATCCCCAGGGGCAGGGTGCCCGGCTATACCCCCAGACGCTGGGTACCCGTTTTAGTCGCCTTTTACGACATGCATGAGCTACAGTGAGACTATTCTGTCATCCCCGGTCACCACACGGGTCTTCTGCTCTGAAAAGAGTTATAATAATTGAATACAAGAACTGAATGAATCGATTTATTTTTATTACATAAGGTTAGAAAATGTAAATTTTAATTTACCTAACTTTGCAGTTGTAATAAACTGTTTGATCTCTCAAATGTTTGCTTATACAAGCTTCATAGCAAAATATATATTTCAAGCATTACATTGCAGATCATTACTAGAACAAATTTTGAATCTAACTATTTCTATGTGAATGTCAATACCCAAAGTATTAAATTATTGACTCCCAACTAATTTCAAATGGTCAACAGTTCTCTTAAGTTTATATTCTTATTCACTTTTGCAACACTAAATCCAAATAATTAGATTATTATCTTTCACACTTGTTACTTTAATAGTGATATCAGCAAATAAATTACAAATTAAAATGGCAATTTAATTACAGATTAATTGGACAATTTCCAAACAAATATTGATGTGATCTTACCTATACTTGTGTCATATCATTCAACTAAATACTCAATAAAAACGTTTTAGAAAATTTCAGACCTGTTAAAAAAGGAACATTTAAGAGATTTCATTTCTCAATAAAGAGGCCCAGAAAATTTATAAAAACAAAAGTAAACTTTATTTAATACGTCACAACAAATATCATGCCAAATTTTAAAATATTGCGTAAAACAGATTTTTATGCAAGAAAATTCAGAAATTTAAAAGACATTTGCAATGCAAATCCATACATTTGAAAGAAAAAAAAAAGGAGGGGGGGGAGGCATTACAAACCATATACATTAAACATGTATTCATTCAAAACAAGATTACTTTTTACGGCATAAAGTCACTTTATTCCTTCAAGAGAGGAATGTTGATCATTAATTTTTATATAAACAAATTTCTGCTTTACGGATGGATTGCGTGTTGATAAAACCAGATTTCATAAGATAATTGTAGTTAACCATGCAAGTCTATAATTATTTTTGATGAATTATATGTTTTGATAACGATCCACTCAGTGATATAAAATGCTTCGGATTAAATGCAGGATGAACTAGGATGGCAAATTTGACGATATTCTTAATATGTGCGGTATTTAGATGCAATTCGGCGATTGTGTTGCACAAGAGTTTACATGCATTATAACGCCGGAAAAAGATGTCGCCAATCAGGACTTATATTGCAAAAGGTCTGTAACTATCTTTTTTTCATCACGGGCGTTTACACTTACTAGCCAACCACATGCATGACAAGCAAGACGAAAATTTTCATCAGAAGGATTGTTTTCCAAAGACATTCTACCCATAGAACCGCAATTTTTGCATCTCGTTGACATATTCAAAAACTTGGTAAACTCTTTCAAGTTTACAAGGACTTTAAAATTACATGAGATAGTATCTATTTCACCATCTATATCTTCGGATCGACTAACAGATGGGTTTGTCTTTGATGACTGAGCTAATATTTTGTCCACGGGTGTGTTTGTCTCCAATGGCAAAGCCGCTATTTCGTCAACGGGTGGGTTTGTCTCTGATGACAGAGCCGATTTTTCG
>BMAW01022852.1:80957-118894 GCA_019974015.1 Nephila pilipes
TGTCTCTGATGACAGAGCCGATTTTTCGTCAACGGGTGGGTTTGTCTTTGATGACAGAGCCGGTGTTTCGTCCACGGTTGGGGTTGTTGTTGCAGCATTAGAATTCTCAGGTTTCAGAAATGATACTCCATTGATGGATGAGTTTCCATTTCTTTTAGAAAAATTCCTTTTGATACGTCGTTCTTTCTTACGATTGGCTTGTCCAGACATTTTGGTTTTTGTCAAAAAATAAATAAAACAAACGTATAACTGCAACGTTACAAAAGCCACACGAGAAAAAGTACTCGTGCTGCGTTTTTATTTACATTTTAATTCTTCAGCTCAATTCATTTCACTTCAGTGTGTACACTGAAAAATATTTGGAATCCAGGTCGTTATTTTATGCTCCGAGTATCTTCATAAAGTTTGGATGGTTGATGGAACTCTCAGGTCTTGCGGCCAAACTCCAATCGAAAAGCAATAAAATGAGTTGCTTCGACCTGTTACTTGCTCAGAAAATAACGAAAGGAAGTTAAAATTTAAAAAGACATTGCCTTTAAAAAAGATTTAAAAGTTAAAAACATGAAGAAAATTTGAGGGTGAAAAACGTATAAGGAATGATATTAGTTGGAATTAGTTTTGTTTCAGGAGAGAAATTTAGCTGACTTGCCAATCAGGGAGCATCTTCTCATGCTGGTGAAAAACCCGAGATGAAAAATTTCCCGAATAGTTTGGGAGAGCTAACTGTCCTATTGGTCGAGCGTGTTGTCCCCTAAGGGAGCAACGTTTATGGCTGTTAAACTGAGAAATTATGGTTGTTTGGTTTTATTAATTATTATTATTATATTTATAAGCAATACGAGAGCGATTGGTGACTTAATTTTCAACCTCGACCAATTGACGAGGATGACACCCGAGCTGGCACCCCTCTTCTCCAAACTTCCACTTAGCACGACGTTAAGAAACAATTATAATCACAGTTTCTTATGAATTTTGAATCTGTGTTTTAAAAAAAAATGTATATTAATAATCAGGTAATGATTAATTGCTGTAAGAATAAATTAGAATACTAAACTGTCGTAAGTGGGATCATTTTAAATCCGATCGGTCTGCAGGAAGATTTTTTTTTTGAAATTTGAGAAGCGATAAGTGATTTTCTGTTATAACATTTATGTGTTTTCTCCATGTTCTTTAAGAAAAAAATTCTTTATTGAAATATTGCAATAGCTATGAATAAATGAAAAGAAAAAGGAGGGAGAATTTAATTGTGATGATTAATATTTTACTGAAAAGCAACATGAAGGCTAGTAGTGTTGGACCTCGTAATTTTGAGCCTTAGGTCTAGTGACGAAGACGACACTTAGCGGGAGCCTCCTTCTCCAGACCTCCTCACCTCGCTAATGGGAGGACTTGGGATCAGGACAGATTTAATGGGCAACTACCTCACTACACGGAGAATCTTTAGTGGCATCTGAGCAGGAACACACGACTCGATGGGTGATGATGATGATGATAGTAAAGTTTTATTGGTGCAAGAACCAGATGTGGAAATGCTGTGCCAAACAAGCTTTAACTGTGGTCCAGACGAGAAGAAATTGAAGAAAAGACACAATTTGGTTGGAAAGAAGGAGGGTCGAAAATAGAGAAGGATCGCTAGGGTAATCCGGGGGTGCGTGTTTACCGAAGACAGTAAACCCCATAGGAAAGAAAAGATCACTAGGGTGCCTCGGGGTCATGATGTCTGTACTTACCTAAAGAAGGCAAGTCCCTGAGGTCCCCTGTTATAATTCCCAGGGGCAGAGTGCCCGGCTATACCCCTAGTCACTGGGTACCCATTTTAGTCGCCTCTTACGACATGCATGAGCTAGAGTGGGACTATTCTGTCATTCCCGGTCACCACACGGGTCCACGACTCGACGGGAACAGCCATCCACGATCGTGATAACTAGGCTACCGCGACAGTAGTTTTAATAAAAATATCAAAAATAAACCAATCTTGATAAAAATTTAAACAATTAAAATTCTTATTTAAAGTGTTTAAGATCATTTTCTGAATCTATGCAAGTGAATGAATGTTTCTGAATCTATCAACTACAGAATTAAATTCAAACATTGTTCATTAATTTCATTGAATATTCTTGTTTTGATTAAAAAAAACAGAACATAAGAAAAAGTGATACAGTACAATGAGAAATATAACAAGCTACACTAAGCTATTTTAGTTAAATATGAGCACTTCACTTTTTATTATTTGAAAAACCCTGTCAGGATTCGAAAGCATTTTTAGGAACATTTTACTGTACATTATTCTTTGTGTATATAGTGTTAATATTGACTGAACGTGATATGTATCCCGCAAGAAAACAAAAGCACTGCACTAGAATGATAACTCACAATTGCAATAAGCATCTGGCGAAAATACGACTGAATTCTTTGTTCACTTCAGTCAAGCAATCACTAAAAATGTGCCAATTTGAGTGAACGATTTCAAAAAAAATCCCGATAAGTATGTATTTAGAAGAAAAAATTGAAGTTATGTAAAATATGCTCACAAGCGTGATTTGGTTCTTAAGTCTTTCCCAAAAAAATGCAAAGTTATATCCTGTGTGTAAGTAGAAATTAATGTTAGGAAGTTCATATCAATATCTCGATAAGAAAGAAAAAAAAAAAAGATTCTGAAATATTTACATTTTTCGAAGACTTTCCACCAATCGAAATTGGATGCTATGAGCCCTATAGCCACTTGAATTTTTGGTAACTTTGAATGGAGACAGCAAGGATTAGAAAAAAGCTCTTTTGAAAAAGAATGAAGACTCTTTCTAAAAGAAAAGTTGTGAACACTCTTCTATAAATTGATTCTTTTATGCTATGGAATTTTTTTTACACATTTTGAAAGGAAATATTCTAGAGTAAATTTATTCGCATATGAGAGCAAGATTCGGGGAAAATATGGATGGAAATTTTTTAAAACTAAATTTTTAATTGACACTTTTCTAAAGCAACTCGTCTAAAAAACCTAGAGAATTCTATAAGACTGGATGTTACTTAGTGTTTACATTTTTCTGCCAAATTTCATATATATAACACATCGATCAATAACTCCCGAGACTAACCCAGAGATGGCGCTCGTAGTAAACCAGTAACCAGGTCTTTCTAGAGTACTAACCTTTGCTTGAAACGTGTCAAAATTTTAAGTCGATCGGACCAGGAAAAAGGTTTTTTGAAGTGAAATGAAAAAGGGTTTTTCCAAGTGGGTGCCGCGATTGCTTTCGATGGAACAAAAACAGCAACGAGTCGATGATTCAGAAAGCTGTTTATCGCTATTTACTCGCAACAAAAAAGATTTCTTGCGAAAAAAAAAAAAAAAAAGAAAAAAGAAAAAAAAGAAAAAAAAAATTGGGGGGAAAAAAAACAAAAAAAGATTTGGAAAAGCGTTGGAACGATTGTATCACCCTAAAAGGTGATTAACAAAAGGTGTTATGTTGATGAATAAAAAAAAATTTTGCAAAAAAAATGTTGTTTTCAATTTTAGACTCGGGAGTTATTGATCGATGTGTTATATATATATATAGTTCGCCAAATGATTGCATTTTTTTTTATTTTAATGATTTTTTGTGGGTTATCTGGTATTTAAAAATATTCTAAAATTAATAGACTAAGAAAAGCTATTGGCTGAGAACTCTCTTAAATTGAGAACACACGAGTTTATATATTACATAAGAATATTCCAGAACACTGCTTTGGAAGCATAAAGAATATTCTGGAAGGTTCTAGAAATTATGTAGAAAATAACAGAGAACAGTTAAGCAAAACATTAACGTGAATTTTTAATATTGCTAGTACTGGGTTTTGAACCCGGGAATTCTTTCTGTAGACGAATGCTTTACTCTGTGCCAACGGTGCTTGTACGCTTCCTGGAAATATTTCCAAAAATCGGAGAGAAAATGTTATTCCGCAAAATCCCTTATTATTCTCTTGAATATACTGTTTTGCTTTCAAATATATAAAATAATAAGGATGTGAAGAACTATAGTAGAAATGCCATAGAATCAACATTACGTTCCCGAAATAGCTGGTCGATGGGAGCTTTAAGGAAGAGTGTTAATTTGCAGTGACCTCCTCTCCAGAGCTAAAAGCGTTTAATAACAGGACCCAACTCAGAAAAGTCCTTTTCCAGTTCAGTTCTTTTCCATATTTCTTGAATAGGCAGTTGAAACTTCCCAAGTGACACCAGCAACGTCGTTGAAGAGTGTCATCGCAGGTATTTATCTGGTGTCATAGAATCACGAACATCCACTTTTTAAAATCTATTTTCATTATCGCAGGACTTTACACACATTTGACTCGCACAAAACACACAAAGAAAACATAAAAAGGACTTTAGAGTCCTTCTAACATAACACTCATCGATACATCTTACATCTTCGAAGTTTCGTTTCTAACCGACTCGAATAGCAACGAGCTAACACATGGATCAATACGTCCCGAGACTAACATTGAAAACAACATTTTTTTTTGCAAATTTTTTTTTTATTCATCAACATAACACCTTTTGTTAATCACCTTTTAGGGTGATACAATCGTTCCAACGCTTTTCCAAATCTTTTTTTTTTTTTTCGCAAGAAATCTTTTTTGTTGCGAGTAAATAGCGATAAACAGCTTTCTGAATCATCGACTCGTTGCTGTTTTTGTTCCATCGAAAGCAATCGCGGCACCCACTTGGAAAAAACCTTTTTCATGCTCAATTTTTCATGAAGGATAGTAAATACACTTCCATGTGATATCTGTGTCATCTCAGCAATCTCACGGAGCTTCACTTTACGATCTTTCATTATAATTTTTGTCACTTCACTCACATTTTCCGATGTAACGGCTTCCACAGGTCTACCCGAGCGTTCCGCGTCATTTGTGTCGGTACGACCACGTTTAAACTCGGCAAACCACCGACAAATCGTTGCTTTTGATGGACAAGAGTCCGGGTAACATTTTTCAATCCATTGTTTCGCTTGCACGGTGTTTTTACCCATTAAAAAACAATGTTTTATCAAAACACGAAACTCGGTTTTTTCCATTTTTTAAACAAACTACAAAACGACTTTACTCCAACCTCGAAACTCGGTTTTTTCCATTTTTTAAACAAACTACAAAACGACTTTACTCCAACCTCGACAACTCAGCTGTTTCTGGTCCGATCGACTTAAAATTTTGACACGTTTCAAGCAAAGGTTCGTGCTCTAGAAAGACCTGGTTACTGGTTTACTACGAGCGCCATCTCTGGGTTAGTCTCGGGAGTTATTGATTGATGTGTTATATACAATTAGAAGGTGCCAGTAGCACACAAAGAGATGTCCAGGTAATTGAATACTAGATGACAACATATACCAGCTATTAGTTGAATATGCCCTTCTTACAACTGTCCTTGTGTGTCTTCCTTCATGATAGCGACCAGTAATAGAAATGGCTACGACAAATTACAGGAAGTGGATCCGTCATTTCAACCATAGACTGCCAATGATATTAATGAAAAACGTTCCAAACGACACTCAATACAACTGGGATTGTATATCAATTGCAATGATGGCTACGAGAAAAACTTCTCAAAAACAATGGTCAGAAATATACTCAACATCAAGACTTCGTTCCCTAGGAAGGAGTGTGGTGGTCTTTTTCACGAATCAAAGAATCTAATAATCAACCTGGTAGAGAATTTTCTTCAGGCTCAGTAACTAACATATATATCATATCACATATATTATCAAGATAATTTAAGATATTATTAAGAAATTGGAAAAATACTGATTTTTAAGTTAAAAGTATTTAATCCGGTTATGTACAGTTATTTGCAGAATTTTGTGACAGGAGGTACCAAGACAACCTTTTCGGGTGGGAACCACACGGGGACTGACGCTCTTTGCCGGGCACTGCACTCCATTGATTCTCGTCAGAGAATCTCCCGAATCTCTTCACAACCTGCCGAAATATTTACGATCTCAAACAGTAGACATCTTGGAGATCACATGGGGCTCGGGCAGTCCAGATGCTGAAAACATTGTACTATTTATGAATTCGATAAAAGAAAAATGGGAGTCATTAGATGGAGGAAAACGCCAGAACATACCATGAGTGTCAACGTTGGCAGAGCGACCAACAAACATTAAAGAAGACCGAATCAAGTAATAGAAACCAGGAATATAGATATGCCACAGATGTTACATTGTCTTCGTGATCCTGACACCTTTCGCACCCCAAACATTCTTCGTCATCATTTTTGGACCTATAAGACCATCTTTGCCTTTTTTGGATAGAGAGTCCGCGGAAGCTACCCGACGTTTTCATTTTCGCTTGATTTCCGATGCATAATGGTGAATTCGGGTCACACTGACGGTATCATCTCGATGCAAAATAACAACGACAACTGGACGCGGCAGCAGTCAAATTTTTATTTGGCAGTGAATGCCTACCAATTCAAAACTTACACATGGATCAGTATTAGATTTCTTTCTGTCCCGTTTAGCAGTTGGCAGCACCTAATAGTAACAACAATTTACTTTAATGTTATCATCTATCTTCAGATAGGAGTACATTTGAATCACTCTAGAAGTAATCTATTCTTAACACAAATATTACAATGAGAAGAAAGCTATTCAACCTGAAACTATTGTGAATCAAATTAGATCAAACAAGTCACGTGCATTTAATACTTTATTTTTCAAAGTGGTCAGGGACATTTTATGGTTGTTCGAAAACAAAAGCCCTTTTGTATGTGATGGCTAGTAAACAAGTTTACATAAAATTGAATCGTAGAATTTTATATTAAAAATTGTTAAAAATGCCTTTGAAATTAATTTCCTTTTAAAATGAATGAAAAAACTGTAAGTTTTTGAAAAAAGCCCTTTTTTTTTTTGTAAATGTGCTTGTTATTTTGATAAATAGTAAAGTAATTATGAAATACTGTACCATCCATCACTACTATTACGAGGAAAGAAGGAAAGCGATTTTTCTTCTGGACTGAAAAATTAACTATTAAAGCTTAGCATCTAATTTAACTAAAAAAAAGAGCATTCAACTTATTCTCTTTGTTCCGCAATAAAAATTATTGATTACCAGTAGCAAAAAAAAAAAAAAAAAAAAAAGACTCTCGAGAATCCTTTTTCATTCTATTATTTTTTTGGAAAACTAGTAAAAACGAAAAACTTTAAAATAGTTAAAGAATGTTAATCCATTACCATGAAGATTAATGTTTTATATTTTCACGAAAACTATTTTAAAAAAGCTCTACAGAATCTTATTCTCGTTTAAAGAAAGAGATTCCTTTTCTTTCTTTGGGAGTTGAGCTGAATTATTTAAGGGTGTTTATCACTTTAACTATTAGGTTACTGAGTAATAACAATTCTACTGTAAATTGGTGTTGGGGAATATCTGTTAGACTTCTTTGAAAATGCGCACAAAGGAGAAAAGTATCTCCTTACAATTATTGCACATTTAAAGATAAAATTTTGTTTCATTGAGATGGAATGGTGCAATATATGCTTACACTTCACGCATATGCATGGTGATTCAAAGAACAACCTGTTCATTAAAACTTGTTCATCTAAATGAGCTGTTCAGTTATATCTTAGGAACCTGTTATTTGATTTTTCGAGTTGTTCCTCTAGCTGCCAAAACCAGAATATTATTACAGTTATTATTTTCGTTTACAATTGTTCAATGCTCACAATTCTTTTTCTCCTATCTGTTGATTTTAATTTGTTCAATGGTTTTTCGTTCTTTTTCTCACTTGCTATACATAAGTAACATGTTAATATATGTAATAATTCTGTTGCATTAATTGACTCATTTGAATACATTTGAGATTTTTTTGAAGGAATTGAAAAACCGGTGAAGCAAAAATCAAGTTATAGAACATTTTTTAAAAAATGAGTAGAACAGGTAAGAGCAGTTCATCCATAAGACAGAAATTCTTTTCTCAACTTCTTGCAATTTATTGCAGATTTAAAAAAGAAAACTTTGGTTGCAATGTTTCAGAATCACATAATACTCGTATATGTTTACATTTCTCGTCTGTGGATGATGATTCAAAGAACAACCTGTTCTTCCAAACTTGTTTGTCAAAAAACTATAGAACACCCTGTTCAGTGATTTTTCAGAAACCTATTCTTTGCTTTTCCAAGCTGTTTCCCATCGCTGCCAACAGTAGGAAACTCTAAAGGCAGATATTCGGGGTTTTTTCCTATTGCTCAGAACTGCCAATTCTCCCCCCTCCCCCACTGTTTTTATATCCTAATATGCTTAATTTTTTTAGATTTTTTCCCACATACTGTGTATATGTAAAATAGTAACTTATGCAACAATTGTGTTAAATTCATTGGAATACACTTGATACGCAATTCTGATGACGCCTCTTTCTGAAATTAACAGAGCACATGTTAAAAAAGGATTGCAGTTATTATTCTTTAATCCGGCTCTCGTGGACTACCCTTGTATCTCATTTTCCTGTCATTTTTTTGTGAGTTTATCTCTTCAACTTATTCCTACGGTGAGTTGAAATTTATTTCAGAATTAATCAAATGCTGTATCCTAAGGAGGAGCTGATGCTCGATGAATCAGTCGGGGCAAACAGTTCTCACACTGATTTCGTGTGGAATTTCGTAGTAGGTGTTAGCTTAGATATTGTCCGTCTAACTAGACCGTGTCTTGTAAGTACAAGGTTTAACGCCACTAACATTCATGCTCCATCTGAAAACTATTCTGATAAGCAGCAATCTATCAACCAACTAGTTGGTTGGTTGGTCGTCGCACTGAGAAGCAAAACGAGGGCTATTGGCTTCGGACCACGTAATTTTGAACCTGGACCAAGTCACAAGGACAACACTAGAGTTGTACCCTCTCTCCTAACTTCCACACCATAAGGAACCTCGACCGATTTAATGTGCATCAACGCCGGATACACGGCGGGTCTTTTGGGGCATCAAGGCTCGAACCTACGATTGGCCTTGAGTCCACTACCATAACCACTAGGTACCGTGGCCACCATTCATTAAACTGATGCACCAATACTTTAAGAATTGAAGATACGAGGGGTAATTCAAAAAGTACCTGTATTTGAAGTCAGGTGGCCTCAATAAGGTGAAATGTTAACACCATTGCGTGCTGTCAGCTGTTTAATGGAACCGAAACAAATTTGACATTTGTTCGTAAGTTAGTTTTGATTTGACAGCCATTTGCTGTCTTATCAAAATTTGATTGATGCCGCGTCGAGTTGTTGACGTAATTTTATGTCGAGTACCCGCCTGGATACATTATCAGGTACCGGAAATCAAGATGAAATCAAAACATTGGGTTGCTTCCGGAAAATCTTTTCCAAAAAAGGTGGTCACATCAGGCGGAAAAAATTATGGCGAAGAATTTTTGAGGTGCAATAGGTGTACGATCACGAATACGAGTCATTGAGACCCGGACAGCTGTCTAGTGAGTCATGATGCTTGCTAAAAAAAACTATTTTCGAAGCTACGAGTGCCATTTCTTGGAGTTACTGAGAATTAATTGAATGAATATATCACATGTAACATTAACTAGATTTTGTATTAAAAAAAACTCCTTTCAGAAGACGGTGATTGATTTATTGTCAACTTCGAATTTAAAAGCAACGCAAGGATTATTGTGGACAGATCTCATAATTCTGAGCTTTCATGAAGTGACGAGGACGAAACGTGGGCCGACGCCCTCTTTCCTAACTTCCATACTACCTCATCGTGAGGACTTTGAGTCCCTATTGTATAAGCTTCGCAACACGACGAGGATTTAGTGGTATCAGATTTCGAACCCAGGATTTGTTGGAGAGTTCACAACTACGACCACTAAGTTACCGCAGCTACAAAAATTAATGGATAATAATAGAAGCAATAATAATGATTGCAATATTTAATAACAATACAAAGAATAATAATATTTACTTGTTTTGTTATTGAAAACCTTAATTTGTATAAAATACACATAAATTGAGAACATCAATAATGTGATGAAACTATTTGATGAAACTGAATGAATTACTTAAGGTGATAAAAGGGGCTTCCTCAGAAAATCCAAGGGATTTTTGTAAAGATTGCACTTACTGTTTTGATTATGTGGATGGTCCCTGAGCGGGAACACTGCACCACCAGAACTCTCATAAATGAGGCTAGGCGCACATGGCATTGAAGCGCAAAAAGGTGTCAAAGCTTCCGCATATAAACATCAAAATTGGTTTGTTTTTAGTAAACATCATGATTCACTAGACAGCTGTCTGAGTCTCAGTTACGAGTATTCGCGATTATAACGCCTTTCGTACCTCGAAAATTCTCGTCATAACTTTTCAGGACGACGAGATTATTCTAACATTCTTTGAAGCATATTCACCGGAAGGAACCCAATTATTGATTATTTTTTTATTTCCAGAAAAAACGAAAAATAGATTATCATCAAAGGTGAAAACTCGATGTAGCACCAATCAAATTTAGATTTGGCAGAAAATGACTACCAAATCAAAGCTAACTTATGAATCATTGTCAAATTTGCTTAAGTTCCGTTTAACAGATGGCAGCACTCAATATTAACAATGATTTAGATGCCATCTATCTTAATATACAAGCACTTTTTCAACCAACCCCGTAAGTTAATTATCATTATTGTTTGTTCCAGTTAATACCATAAATATTTTATGTCAATGTACGTCATTTAAATAAAATGGAATTAAAGATATTTATCTAACAATGATGAAAACAAAATAGAATGAAGCATATTCCAATAAATTCAAAAATTCTTCAAGTAATCCTATGATACTATAAAACGTATAACTTCTTTAACACTTATCTTTATTTTCTAAAGAAGAAATAGTAGCTCATCTTCAATTTACATCAATCTCAACCGGCCCGGATGCTTCTGCAACGGTATCCAATTGTTCGAATACCCGAAAATTCATTTGAAGGAATTGACGAAATGCTTGTAACTAAATACCAGCTATCCGTGAAGAGAAATTTTGAAACACGATAATTTTTCATAGGAATCCACTGAATTAACAAGGCGCATTTATTCTGACTTTGTAACGGGTGGTTATTTTCTCCTGAATGATTTGTAGCTACGGTTACAGAAGAATGCATCGGTCACTGTGATGAGCGAGAAATAATTATTTCGTTAAAGTTCCATAGACTTTTGCTAAGAGACTCGATTATGTAAAGAGATATAATGTTGAGAGACGAATGCTTAAAAGTTTAGTATTTATAAAAATGTGTGTTGAGAGTTTTGTGCAATGTTAAACATTGATGGAAACGGATTTCTTATCAGGCTAATGAGTATCTTTTATAATTCCAGTAACTTCCAACAGCTAATAATAAATAAAATTCGAGATAAAAATCAACGTTTTTATATGGTGGCAAAGTTTATTAAAGAAAATTATTGAAATATTAGTTAAAACTGGTCGCAAATATTTAAATATTGCATTGTTAGGCAAGTAAGAAAGGTTCCCAAAATATCAGAGCTCTAGCTTGATGGGAAGTTGGTTAAATTAACGATAGAAAATTTGATGACACTCTGATACACACACAGACACAGACACACACCAAGTAAAATACATAAAAACGTTAAAACTAATTAAAATTAATTTATTCATCCGGTAAATTAAATGGTTGGAATGCAGTTTAACCCAACCACCCTTGGCGTCAAGAATTATTTGGCGGTATTTTGCAAAATGTGGCTACCCTGGTCCGTTTTACGACTTAACGTTCAGCCAAAAAAAATCACCAATTTTTGAAATCACGCCAAGTGGTTGGGCTGAACTGCAATATTAAAGAAAATATTAGTTAAAACTTGTCGCAAATTTCTAAACATTGCATTGTTAGACGAGTAAGAACGATTCTCAAAGTTTTAGAGCTCTAGCTTGATGGGAAGTTGGTTAAATTAACGATCGAAAATTTGATGGCACCCCCCCCCAAGTGAAATATATAAAAACGTTTTAATAACTGTGGCCAGTTTACTGCTTATGACTTTTGAATAGACCATTTAAATAAAATTAATTTATGCGAATTAAGTTTTTATTTTATCAACTTATTTATTATTAATTCAATTGAATTATTCCTAATTTATTTAACTTACTTATTATTAATCTATTTAATAAATCAATTAATTTATTATTAATTTAATTAATTAATTCAATTTATATATTAATTTATTCAATTAAGTAATTGAATATATTAGTGGTTATTTTCATTAATTTGTTAACGGTTTAATTTCTTATTTAATTAATTATTAATTTACTCAATTTATTATTAATTTAGTTATTCAATTTATTTATAATGAAATTTTATTTATTAATATATTTATTTATTTATAATCTATCTGCTTGATTTTTAGTTTATGCGAAATTTAAATAAGTTTAATTTATGAGAATTTTTTTCCAAGTTAGGCTTAGCAAGTCGGATTCCCGTCCCCAGGGGATAGTGCATCCTGTCAACGCGTGGTCCGGAAACAACGTTCCGGTGACTGAGAGGTCCGACGCGAAAGAGTTAATGATTTATTTTTGATATTACGGGTAAAAAATTCCGTATGGTTTCGACCAAGAAAATTTTATCTTAAAGAATTTTCCGCAAATATTTGATGCCTGCTTTCATCAGCAAAAAAACAAAATTTTCAAAAATGTGTAATAATAATAGAGAAAGTTCCATACAAAGTTTTGCAAAGAGCAGATTTAGCCACCCTAGGTACCCTTTTTTATAATTATTATTAAATTACTCAATTAAAAATAGGGATTAAAGTAAAAGATGAAATATAGAGAAATAGACAATAGTAAATTTTTCCAATATTAAAATTAAGGGAAAAGATAATTTATTAAATTGAATATATTTAAGCTAAATGTAATTAAAATTAAAGTAAACGATAAATTATTAAAATGAATATTATATCAGCTACATGTAACTAAAATTAAAGCAAACGATAAATTATTAAATTGAATGTTATATGAACTACTTAAAATTAAAATTAAAGCAAACTATTAAAAAAATCGAAAAATATTCTGGTATGTCAAAAGAGATCCAACTAAGACAATAGCTCCTGGGGGGCGAATAAATTTCTCCTTAATGTTTATATTGGATTGAAATAAAAATAAATAAAAATCAAATTTTAAGACAGTAGTAATTACATTTAGCTTAAAGTATACCTAGTTTAATAATTCCTCGCTTGTTTTAATTTTTAGAGCTAAAATGAATATCATTGTCCACTTTAATATTTTATCGTTTGCTTTAAATCTAAATTAAATTGAATAACATAAGAATTATTTTTAAAATGTTAGTAGCTTTGATGGTTAAATTTGTTGTTTGCAAAACTTTACACAGAACAAATTTCATATATTTATGTTTATTATTGTTTTTAGATTATGCATTCCTTCTTCATAACTGTTCTTCCTGTACCTTTATTTTAGAATATCAAGGATATAGTCTTCAATCGAGTCCTTGAATCTTCCCAACACGGAGAGGTACATTATATATAGTTATATTATATATATATATATCGGAAATTTTTTTTACAAGTAAATTATTTAACATAAACGAAGTCAAAAATTTTGTTTTGCTTCATAGTTCAAATTCTTTCTTCTTCTTTTTTTGCTTCTAAATTTCGCAAACGTTTTAAAGGTAGCAATTGGACAGCATCTCATTTTTCTTGTTCTTCTAATCTCTTCAGAATGATCTGAAGTCAGTGATTCATTGTTCGTTTTGGCAAATTGGGACAACAATTTTTTGACAATAATTTCATTGTTAGCAGTATTTGATAGCCAGTTCAAGTTTCCTGGTCGTATTCTTGAAATCAAGAGTTTTCTTCTCATGGGTATTGTCAATTCTGATACAAATTGGCTGTTTAGTGATTCTTCAATTGCTGTGATGGAACATCTGATGGAAGAAGCTTATTTCAATCTTTTTGCTTGCTTAAAATCGTTGACTGTTATTCAAGCTTCTGATGCCGCTTACTCAGTACTCTTCGAGTCAATTTCTGTGCAGAGTTACAGAACTGTAGTTTAATATTATCTCTCTATTAGAGACAAACTCATTAGTGTATTTTTGTAATAACATTTTAAGATTTTAACCATAGTTTTTCCATCGGTAGGCAACGAGAGAGAAGAAAATGACAGGTGTCGTCTAGAAATCGCAAAATTGCATTTGCTTATTGGAACGCTTTAGACAAATGTGTTTAAAGAAAAATAAATAAATTTTAAAAAATTATAAGGTATTTCATATTATATTTAATAATAAATATCAATATTAAACGTTATTAAAGCATATTTTTTACATGTTTAGTGGTGGGGTTCAAATATTATTTTAAAAATATCTTAATCAGATTCTGAAATAGAATCGTGTGCTTTTATATTGCCACGTTTATTTTGAAAGCATTGGACGCGCAACAGAGATTCGAATAGCGTGGTTTATTAAAAAACTAAGAGCAACTACACTTGCCTGAGAAGTCTCCCAGACAGCATACATGCCTTTATATATTATAATAGAATATTTTAGATCATTGCTCTGGAAACGCAAAGAATATTTCGTAAGGTCTTAGAAATTATTATGAAGAGCTGAAAATTTTTTCACAGAATTATCACATAAACTTTCGACGTTGTAATCACTGTACATGTTGGACACGGAAACTCGGGACTTCGTCGGGGCGATTGGCTTCTTGGCGGTATTGTTTTAGCTTCATTCATACTCTCATTCCTGATAAAATTTGCAAATATTAGTTATGTTGCATTTAAACAAAAATTCCATCTTAAGCTTTTTAGAGATTATAATAAACAAGTAAAAACAAAGATTATCTTTCATCATTCCGTATTCCATTCTTTGGAACACCGTGTCAAATTAGTTCATTATCATTGTCAGTGGGTGTGATGATAGAATTTAATGATGCAAGAGCCAGATATGTCTGTGCTGCTCCAAACAAAGTGTAACTGATGTAGACGGTAGATTAAAACACCGGTAAAAATTATTTTCTCAAACATGGGTTTTATTCAAACTTCACACTTTGCGTAACATAAATTTTTCTGTACCATAAATTTTAAGTAACATTCGCCTGTCAGTAACATTCGCCTATCAGTAACTTTAGCCTATCTTGAAGATGGGAAGAAATGTTACGAACATGAGTTGATGCTTTCCTGCAACGCTTCTCTTTTAAAGGAAAAGATGCATTTCCAGGGATGTCACCAGTTGACAAAAAAAGAGTTTAATTAATGATCTCTTCACCTTGGTGACGGATTTAGCAATTTGACGAGAAACATGGCGTGAAATTTAATTCTTTAAATATTTAGTTTTAATCAATAAATTTTATTAATAACTGCTAAATTATCGTATTGTCTTCCAAAATAATCGTGTATAAATTTCAGCTCAATTGAGCGCTTTAAAATGTAAGAAAAAAAGCTTTTAAAGTTTTGACCCAGACACAGTTACAATGCGAGTAGAAGAAAACCTCTTAAAAATGTAGAAAGGAATTTAAAAATGGTGGACAAATTAAAAGGTCGAAAATAAAGAGAGTGTGAGGGTGAACTTTAACGGCGCAAGAGCCAAATCTGACTATATTGCGCTAATCAATGCACATCTGTGGTTAAGCCAATTTGGTTTGTCTTGAAGAAGAGTCAAAAAATAGAGAATGACCCTGAGGGCGTTCGATCCGAGTTTAGTAATTGCAGTAAAACCAAATGCAAATGTTTTGCAATTGTAGGTTTTTTTTCAACTTGGAAAAAACAGATTACTAAGGGGGTAAGAAATTACTAGAATTTATGAATCATACCCTATTAATCTCGGGATCATGATTCTCGTTCTTACTTAATGAAGGTAAGCCCCTGAAGGACTCAATACAATTGTGATCAATCGTGGTTCAATGCGTTATGATTGAATAACCTAGTTATTTTATTGTATACATTATGTTGGTATAGTAAATGTAATATATAAATTTAAATTAGCAATAATAATAATAATAATTTCTAGAAATAGTGTCTGACATAAAAATAATGGAAAGTGTCCAAGAACATGTGAGATACTGAATTGCATCGCTGTGGTTCCTGTGCTTCAAAATTTTTTTTTCATTCTTTATCGAAATTGTTTGAGCAATTCGAGATACAGCCGAAATCTGTGCTAAAAATAACAATTGTTTAATTCTTTAAAAGTAAACATTTTCAAACTGATCTATAATTAGCATACATTAAGCGTACTATTGAGCTTCAGGCTCTACTGAAGCAAATATTATGAAACAAAAAAATTATTAATATATTTGCAAATGAATTGATTAATTCGTTTAGTGCATTCAAAATATTTTCGTGCAATGTTAATCCATTCTCTAAAACTGTTGCCACTCATAAAAATTTCGAGAAATAAAATATTTTTAATTATTCCCGTTTTGTGTACTGTTATTGGATGTTATGCTGATTATTTTTATAAATGGTTAAAAAATAAACAAGTACCTAATTGAATTTGTCAAATTAGACAAATATTTAAACTGATGTGAGTACACCATTTTTTGTGGCACGGATCCTCAAAAGCGTTGAAGTCTTATTTTTTCCTTCTTTAATTTAAACACATCATAGGACCCAACGCTATCCTGTTGACTGGCTATTTGGAAGATTTACTCGCTTGATATTCCGATAACCTTAATTCTTGATACACCATAGAAGTTGTTAGTTCTATACAAAACGATAGTACTATACCATACTATAGTACTATACTATAGTACTTTACCAAACTATAGTACTATACCATACTATAGTACTATACTATAGTACTTTACCAAACTATAGTACTATACCATACTATAGTACTATACCATACTATATACTAAACTATACTATAGTACTATACTATACTATAATACTATACTATACTATAATACTATACCATACTAAAATACTATACTATGGTACAATACTACACCATACTATAGTACTATAGTACTATACCATACTAAAGTTCTATACTATGGTACAATACTATACTATATTAGTTATAGTACTATACTATACTATGGTACCATACTATACTATACTATACTATACTATGGTACCATACTATACTATGCTATGGTACCATACTATACTATGGTACCATACTATACTATACTATACTATGGTACGATACTATACTATACTATACTATGGTACCATACTATACTATACTATACTATACTATGGTACCATACTACTATAAGTATACTCTATGTTAGTAGTATACTCTATGCTATGCTATACTACTATACTCTATACTATACTATGGTAGTATACTCTATACTATAGTAGTATACTCTATACTGTACTATAGTAGTATACTCTATACTATACTATACTACTATACTCTATACTATACTACTATACTCTATACTATTCGATATATCACAGAAGTTGTTACAAATACTTATAACTGATTGACTGCTTTCCTCTTATTAGAAAGTTAATGATCTCTATTAATATAGATTTCTTTTCAATTTTTATAATTGGTAACTTAAATTACTTTGTTTGTTGTTGCTGGTGTCTGTAAATTACTTTGTTATTAATCTTTTTGTAATTTTTTGTCTTCAATAAATTTGTCTGTTAAGTACTTCGTTGGTTGCAATATTTAGAAATTTGCGCCAATTTTTAACTGAAATTTTCTTTAATAATGCAGCTTAGCCCAACCACTTGGCGCGATTTCAAAAATTGGCACTAAACTTAGCGGTATTTTTTTTTTTTTTTTGGCTCAACGTTAAGTTCGTAATAGGGAATAGAGTAGCCACATTTGGCAAAATACCGCCAAATAATTCTTATCGCCAAGGGTGGTTGGGTTAAACTGTTCCAACCATTTAATTTACCGGATAAATTAATTAAATTATTTAGTTTTAACGTTTTTATGTATTTCACTTGGTGTCTGTCTGTGTGTGTATTAATGTGTCATCAAATTTTCTATCGTTAATTTCACCAACTTCCCATCAAGCTAGAGCTCTGAAATTTTCGGAACCGTTCTTACTTGCCTAACAATGCAATATTTAGATATTTGCAACCAGTTTTAACTAATATTTCAATAATTTTCTTTAATAAACTTTACCACCATATAAAAAACGTTGGTTGTTATCTCGAATTATTGCATAAAAGGTTTTAGTAAATTTATTTTGATGTAATGTTTTAAACTATTCTTTAATCTGGAATTATAATTTGTTATCAAATTCTTAAATTAATCAATGACAAATATTTCTGTTTTTGTTTTAGATTCTGAAAGAAATCTGACCTACATATCGAATCACTTTTATTTTGTTTCTTTAAATTGAAAAAAAAAAAAAAAAAAGATTGAGAAATAAATACATAAGCTCTAAATAGAACAGCAAAATTTATAAAATTGATATACTTTTCAGAAGTTAGTAAGCATAAAAATTTATAGCTACACAAAAGTTGACTAGAACTATATTTTATATACTCTATTTTGATGTGAATCTTTCGAAATTTCTACTATTCTGAAATACAAGAGTAGGGAATTGATTTACATTTTTGAAACATAATGCATTTTGAAATATTTCTTTACGTAAAACAGCTTACGAATACAATCCGTAAAGAATATCAATAGTTCACATCAATAATTTTGAGACGAATAATCCATAATGATTTAAACCCAATATCTCAAGATAAGTTAGTCAACAAATATTATTTTATCTGTTGAAAATAATTCAAACTGAATAAACGAGAGGTGATTTTTCTTTTACATCTTCACCATGCGATAAAAAACAGGTTATTGTTATGGACCAATCAGTTTTTAAAGCATAATATTTCCTTCAATGTGTTCTAGTTCTTTATGCACTTGCGTATATCATCTACAATTTGAATGTTTGTTTGATAACTTTCATGCAGCAGTCAAAAATGACTGTGATATTTGGAATTAAGTCTGTGGATTCAATGTGAGAAGAAATTGCCTTTTTCTTTAGGTTTGCACAATAAATAAACCTAAAATGTTTTATGTTTTAATATTTTGTTATTAAAAAGTTTTACTTCTAAAAAGTTTTGATCTCTTTCTTTTTATTTTTTGGTTCCAACAAAACTTAATTAAGCTTTTTATAACCGTGGTTGTTTAAGTATGTCTGTTTATCGTATTTTCTGGCAATCTAATTGATATTGTAATAACATTGTTATAAGCATTTTTAAACGTTTTTTTAAAATTGAAAAATTCTTAAAATATCATTTAAAACCTTTATGCTCAAATGGCCCTTTAAAGTTCCGCTAGAATTATATTAGTATTAAAAATATTCGATTCGGCTATTACCAACGGTACTTTTCAGGATCAACGCTAAAATTTCCCTCTTCATTGACAAGCGACATCAGTAGTTCTGTAAAGTTGAAAATCGTTCAGATGGAACATTTTCTTGCCATGTGTCTTAATTTAGCCCCCTTCTCATTGTGTGATATTATATTTCTGCGGCACAACACCTCAACGGTAATAGGTAAATACACTTCCTTTTTTTATTTCTTAAATGCTGAGAAATGTTGTTATTTGTAAAATTTTAAGGTATCCGCCAACCTTCGAAGAGGAATTTTTTAAATAATTGAAAAAATAACTTTTTATATGAATTATACTATAGGATATGGCTAAAAACTTAAAATACAATATAAAATTTGCATGAATTAATAATTGTTTTAATATTTCAGCTAAAAAAATACATAAGCATAGCAGTAAATTGGCACTTGTGCAAAACACCAAAACTGAAATTTAAATAGAGATATTTCAATTCTGTAAATTTTATTATGATGAATTGAATCTAACTTAGGATTTGTGCCTCTCTCACAATTATAACCCTGATATTTTTATAGGAAGTCGTACTTTAACATACAGAAAAACGGTAAGAATTTGTGACGTTATGACTTTTATCATCAATAAAATGCTAAGTAATCGCATCATAATAACAGAGGAGGTTCAAGTCCTGAAATCACTTTCATAGAGTATTCCATGAAAGTTTCATAACATTATATACGTAACTTTTTTCATTACGATGTTTTGCGCTGAAGCAAAATATGAAAATCATGATTTTGAGAAAAAGCTGAAAATACATTTCAGAACCCAGAAACTTACCTAATTAAATAAACATTTAACATTAAAAGGCTCGTGATTTGAGTTCTAACTTATCTGTATTACTTAAATAAGTTATTTTTTTCTTCCCGATGGCTTTTAAAACTTTCCTACGCTTTTATGTAACTAGTGTTGTATAACTCTTCAATTCCCTGATTCGATAGTAATCCAACTTTTTGCATCCCTTTACAGTGTAGTAGCCCGGATTTTCAATGTTCAGCTTATTTAAGACTTTTAAGCAGCCTTGATATCCTTCGTTAAATTGTATAATTGCATCATATGCACCCAATTTCACAGTTTTCAAACAAACAAAAACTTCCTTCAGTACTCTTTATCATATTGCACCATAAAAATATTTATTTGCATTTTGGGTCTTAGGAAATTCATCTTGCATGTTGGAAGATATTTTGATGAAGATATTACGCAAAATATCAAAGAAAAACAAGCATTAAAGTTCTATTTCTGGTAGCAGAATAATACTTCCATTTCTAAAATTTGACATAGACTATGACGGTACTAAAACATACAGTTTAATTTATTAGCTATAATTATCGATATTTTTAAAAAAATTATATTATTATTATATAAATCTTTCTAATCTACTTTTTATAATGTAAAAAAAGTAATCTTAAGTAGATATTCCTTTTTCAATCCACAGTTTGGGACATAAAGGGTTAACGCATGTACAACATTTTCCGTTTGAAAATATCGAAGCCTTGAGAAAGACAAGTCGTTTCGTCTGGAAAAGTAGTTCAATTTTCATTCCATTTGAAATACAGATAAAAAAAGAATAATTTTATTTTTTATACTTTAAGAGATATAAATTTAATAACAAAATGAATTTGCTGATTGGTTGGCTTGAAAAAAAAAAGAGCGGAGTAAATAATGTGCTCTGGTATTCTGTTAAAATAATTAATGGAGAAAATTTCAATTTGGAACTGGACATAAATTCGAAAGAAACGTGTGTATGAATGGGAAAATTGACTTTTCTTTCCATTGTGTTTTGATCATTCTAAACTCAATATTTCTAAGTTAATTTATTTTTTCTCAACATTTAAGGTTTTCTTGAGTAAGGTTTTCTTGAGTTTTTCTTGAAATTATTTAATTTCACAAATAATTACATGAAAGAACAATTTCTCATGATCGATTTATATAAAAATGTGTTACTAGCTGAAACGACGCCCGAATGTGTGCAAACAACGTGGCAGAGGTAGTTAGCCTAGTGGATACGGTTACAAACTTGAATCTGGCCTTGTTTCCGTCCATGATGATGATGATGATAGTGAAGTTCCATTGGCGCAAGAGCCAGATGTGGCCATACTGCACCAAACAAGTTAAATCTGCGATCTTGACATTAAAACATTGAAAAAAGATTGATAGACAAAAAGGTCATGTGAGAAAGTAAAGTCCTTCGGCGCACGAGCCAAATATGGCCATGCTGCGCCAAACAAGAATTAACTGTGGTCTAGACGAGAAGAAATTGAGGAAAAGACAAATTGGTTGACAAGAAGGAGGGTCGAAAATAGAGAAGGATCGCTAGGGTATCCTGGGAGCGCGTCACCCGTGTTTATGAAAGACAGTAAACCCCATGGGAAAGAAAAAGATCACTAAGGTACCTCGGGGTCCTGGTGCCCATACTTGCCTAAGGAAGACAAGTCCCTGAGGTCCCCTGATATAATCCCCAAGGGTAGGGTGCCCGGCTATACCCTCAGACGCTGGGTACCCATTTTAGTCTCCTCTTATGACATGCAAGAGCTACAGTGAGACTATTCTGTCATTCCCGATCACCACACGGATCTTGTTTCCGTCCAATCGTGGGTTCGAATCCTGATACCACTAAAGACTCGTCGTGCAGTGGGACTTAAGCACGTTAAATTTATCGAAGACCCAGATCCCCTCGATTGTACGGTGTGCAAGTTTGGAGAGGGAGATGCCGGTTTAGATGTCATCGGCGTTACTTGACCATGGTTGGAAATTACGAGGTCCGTCGCCAAAAAACTTCGTATTGCTTTTAGATGCAATGCTTAGTAAACAATCAATTACTGTGCGAACAAGGGATCCTTTATTTGTGTGCGTGTTGTAGCATTGAATAATTTTCATACATATATAGGTTTTGTGTAAAATTTATCAATCTCATTAAAATTAAAATCTCGAATCTTGATTTTCAGATTTCGAAAAACCAATCATTTTTTTTAAATTTTTTATTTCCTTCAAAATTACTCATTTTACAAATTGTAAAATGACTTTTGGCCTACCGTCGATTAATCTTTCCTTTACAAAATAGTTGTTTTCTCAGAAGTTACTTGAAAGCAAACAATATATTTTCTTTTAATAAGTAATAAATTAGAAATAATATATTGAAGCCCTCAATGTTTAGAAACTGTATTCTCTCGGCATTAGAGTACATTAATAACAATAACGACTGCGTCAACATGTCTGTTATCATTTCACTTCTTTTCATTGCTTGACTGATTCGATACGGTTTTTGTTCCTGTTTTTGTCCGTTCAGATGTGAAGAGCTTTTGCTGGTAAAAGGAAGAGTTCGTCAGCACTTTGGCGGAGAGGGATTTATTGAGAAATATTGCTCGATGGTCATTCTCACTCGACTGTTTGTCATTTTGTTTTATTTTTCTTCTCTTTCGATGGAGGAAAAAATAACATCATAATTCCTCGAATGCTTTCCTCGGGGAAAAATAAAAATTTGTTGGGTTTTTTTAACATTTGCGAAAGTTTAACATTATCCCGTAGTATTTCTTAAACCTGGAAATAAGATAACATTTGCCTTTATTTTGAAACCAGTGACTGAATTTTAGAAGATCTCGGAAGGGAATTTTCATATGATTAATGTTAAATAAGGAAAATCCTTCTCAACATGAAATATATTAAGAAATAATTCAAGATAAAAATCAATGTTTTTAAAAGCGACCTTTTTATATGGTGGCGAAGTTTATTAAAAAAAATTATTTGGTGGTATTTTGTCAAATGTGGCTACCCTGGTCCACTTCGCGGACTTAACGTTCATCCAAAACAAATCACCAAGTTTGGCAATTTTTGAAATCACGCTAAGTGGTTGGGCCAAACAGCATTATTAAAAAGATTATTGAAATAATAGTAAAAACTCGTCGCAAATGTCTAAATATTGCATTGTTAGGCGAGTAAGAACGATTCCCAAAGTTTCAGAGCTCTAGCGTGATGGGAAGTTGGTTAAATTAACGATCGAAAATTTGATGACACACTGACAAACACACCAAGTGAAATACATAAAAACGTTGTAAAAAGCAATTTTTAATTATGATCGAAGAAAACCTTTTTTTTTTCTTATGGTAGTACAACTCATATACGAAGGTCAATCAATAAGTCTTTATAAATTCCAATAGATAGCACTCGTATCATTGAAAATGCTTTGTTTTTAGTGAGCCTCTTGACTCACAAGACAGCTGGCTAAGTCTCAGTTACTCGTATTCGTGATCATAACGACTTTCACCCATCAATAATTTTTCGTCTTAACTTTTCCGGCCCATGAAATAAATTATCCTCGCCTTTTTTGGAGCAGATTCATCGATAAAAACAAACGTTTTTTTTTCTTCTTTTGCTTGATTCCCGGAATCCATTTATCATCGACGTTGACAACTCGAAGCAAAATGACGAGGGCAACTCGATGCGTCAGCGTTCAAAGTTTGTTTTGGAAATAAATAACTACCATATCAAAACTAACCTATGAATCAATTTCAAATTTGTTTCGGTTTCGTTCAACAGATGGCAGCATTCAATGGTAACAACAATTTACCTTAATGGTGACATCTGTCTTCAAATACAAGTACCTTTTGTGTCACATAAACATTTCCTGTCTTCTCAGAAAGTCTATTGGAAATGTACTCCACATTTTGCAGATGTAAAGGGGGGAGGCTATGGAATGAATGTGATTGTATAGATATATTCTACAATTATTAAGTCCTTTTACATACATTCTTTAAAATATTGAAATAAAAAGTTGGATTCATTATACTTCTACGTTAGATCTCGTGGAGAGGAAGAACATTTGACATATTTTGCTGGTGGCGTTTTGAATCCTAGACCAGTCAGTCCGAAGAAAAGTTGACCGGTCCGGGTTTTTTTGCGCCATTTATCAACTTGGCTAAAAGAAACATCCCTGTCGGTCTAATTATTAAAACGTTTTATCTCCTGTTGTTATTACAGAGAGTCGTCGCATA
Source organism: Nephila pilipes (assembly GCA_019974015.1). Classification (NCBI taxonomy): domain Eukaryota; kingdom Metazoa; phylum Arthropoda; class Arachnida; order Araneae; family Nephilidae; genus Nephila; species Nephila pilipes. The sequence continues at coordinate 105,226 of BMAW01022852.1, forward strand.
CTCCATCTCCAGTATCAAAATGATGATGCGGAGTGAAATATTTTAACTGATATTTGTATAGAAGGTCGCTTTCCCATCCTTTACTGCATTTGATATACATCCCACCCCATTTGAGTTTAGTTATGGACAGTTTCCATTTGGCGTTATTGGCATTCTTCATTGAGTGAAGGCTCTCTTTAACACGTACGCCATATCACTATCTGTGATTTAAATGTGGTTACCTTTGTCAGACACACTGAGGCGAGTGTTTTGCCCCCGGGGGTATATGTAACTAGTAGTTCTAGGTTGTGCTGCCCTCTTACCTGGGCACCAATTCGGTGTTCAGTGTTTTTCGACTCCGTGAAGGGGTTAATCAGTTGACTTTGGAATATTGGATGCATTTCCAACCCTCCACCACTGAGCCCGAAAAAAAGTTGATCGGTCGCGTTTTGTTGCGCGTTTAGCAACTAGATCAAAGGAGACGTCCTAGTCAGGCTAATTTTTAAGGCATTTTAGTTTTGGCTTTGTTGAAGAGAAACACCGTATATTTTCCCTCCAGTATCATCGTGATGATACGAAGAGAAAATTTTTGAATGATATTTGTAATGAAGTTCACAATTCCAGCCATTACTGCAATTTATATACATCCCCTCTCTATTGAGCTTTTTTTTTTTTAACAGTTTCTATTTGACGTCATCAGCTAACTCGAATTGAGTGGTGAGTCACGTTGACGCATGCGCCTTAGGTTAGATAATATTTGTTGTGGTTCATGTGCAGTTGTCTTAGTAGACACACAGATGTAGGATTTCTCTGTATTGAGGGCACTTGTATTGAGCTATTGGTGGCATACAACCAGTAGTTCTCGAAAGCAATGAGAGTCAGAGTTCAAGTCATAGACACAATTTCGGCGTTGGTTGTTTTCAATCGTGTGAAGGGCTAGGACAGTTGCCTTTAGAGTAAGGTGATCAGATTTTAACTTTCGAAAAGTGGGACACCATTGACGGGGGGGGGGGGGCTTGTTTAAAAATTTGGTACCTAAAAAATTACCTACCTTTGGTACCTAAATAAATTACTTACCTAAACCATCTGAATAGCTTATTTTGTTGACATCACTTGTTTAACTAGCACTAGCACGCAGTAAGATGAATATCGTTTGAGAGACAGCTACAAAACTCAATATGCGAAGGCGTTACTTCGTGGACGACCAACAAACTCCTTACACCCTGACCCTTCTCCTCTCTAAAATTCCCCTCCGCATCCAATTTTTGTATGAGATGTTATTCCTTTGCAACAATGTCCCGAATGATGCTAGATCGCTAGAGGAACTTGTCGCCATAAGAATAAAATCTGCGGAAGTGTACAAAGTGTTCTCTCTTCATTTTATAGCTATAAAATGTTTTCGTCGCTGCCAATGCCGAAAAATGTCACTGTTCATTAAGTCCAAACAATGGTGGTCGTATTCTAGCGACTGATCAAGGCGAACTTCGATAAGCAGTTCCTGATAAGCAATTCTCAACAATTATTTTAATATTATAATATAAAGCTCATATCCTGGTGAAATAGCTATGTCCGGGTCACGTCCGGGTCACCAGTTTATGGGGAAGGGGAGTTGATAAAACCTTCCGTTCCCCATAATGTCATATCAGATGGTGTTGGCTAGATAAACAACTGTGAAAGACTAAAAGACGAGATACAAAGAACTAACAATTTATTTTCAAACTTAATAAGAACAACTTTAACGTTTTCAACTTTAAAACTCGACCTTCACAGGTCTGGAATCTGCAAAGCAAGTGTGCTGAGAAAAGATCGCTCCATCCTTTTCTTCAAATCGGTTTACAGCTCCGCAGCCAAAAACGACGTCAAAAGATGACGTAGGCAGCCGCCACATAATTACACGGAAGCCAAAAAATGTATATTCCCTACCCGTTCTCCTGCCGTTCCCTAGCTTGTGCATTCTTTCTAAAAATCGGGACTTTCTTAAAACCCCGCGGGACGCGTGATAAATTGTTAAAAATCGAGACTGCCCCGTTAAAAGCGGGACGTCTGGTCACCTCAACTTAAGAGTGCCTGAGGCGTTACGAACTCTTCCAAAGGGTTCGAAGAAGAGTTGACCGGTCGCTTTTTGCTGCGCTCTTAGACCAAAATAGACATCCCCTCCCCGTTGAATTCAGTTTTGTTTTGGTTAGTTAGCTGAATGTAATAAACCTAACAATTTGCGCTAAGTATCCCAAACGGGGCAGGAAATGACACTGTAAGGCTGGGCATCTTGGTTCCCGGGAGAATCCGACTCAAGAAGGTCAAATTTTATGAGAAACAAAAATGTTGCTTGCTCTTTCTCACAAGTCTTGTCTCTTTTTAAAGAGAACCTTGTCCGAATGTATGGGGGGGGGTGTCACTAACGAATTTGTCAAGTGTAGTAGCCGCTACCTTGACGAAAACACTTATGTGTGTTAGAAGATACGCGAGTTAGTTTCACATAAAAATAATCCTTAATATTATGTATATGTTTAATATTTTATTTAATGTAATTTAACATATAATTCGTTCTTTACCCAGGTTCACATTCCGAAATCAATCTGAAACTATTTTTTTTTTTTTCAAAAAGTAAGGAAATACTTTTTCATTGAAATGGAATAAAAATGTACGAACATCTTAGTAAAAACTATTTTATTAGCCAACTTAAAAAAAATTTGCAACATTCCCCTTTTTGTTTAGCTTTTATTGACCGAAGACAAAAGCATCTCTGAAGAGTAAGATTTTTACTTTGTATTTCTGAACACTTCATCGACAAAATAAAAAGAATAACTTTTCGAATTAGCAAACTTTTAATTGCAACGAAATTGCAACTCGTTTTCTTCGCAGAGGGATCCTAAGACGTATAAAAAGCGATTGTTTTGGGTGCTTAGGAAAAATATTTAGTAATTACTGAGCTAATTGTTTAGGTAAATTTAATTATCTGAAGCAGTTTTCTTTGTCAGATAATTATATGTAAAAGAACATAAATATATTTTTTTTCTAATCCCATTTCAAAATTCTTCCTGATTTACTATGTAACAACTGTAACCGTCTAGCGCAAAGAAAATGCTCCAGAGTTTTCTATAAAAGAAAGTACATCATTTTTTTTATTTTTTAAAAAAAAGAAGAAAAAAATTACTTATGAAAGTATTTTTTACTTATTTTCGAGCGAATGCTTGTTGTTCTTTGTGCCTTCTACCAGCTTGTTTTTATTTGCAAATTTTTCTGTTTTCTTTCCTCATTTTGAATGCATTAAAAAGACTAAGTTACGTTTTCTTTTAATTACGGAAAGGCAGAATTTGAATACCCTCAAGTAATATATTCATCATAAAATGTACGTTTGTGTTGTTTTTCAGTTTACTGGATATGATAAAACATTTAAAATTATAAGATATGCTATAATTTATTTAACCTTCAAATAATTCATAATTAAGTAGGAAAATATTTCAAAACAATGTTTAATTCATACGTAACAATCAAGTTACGTATGAATGAAAGAAATTGGTTTTCATTTAACATGTAGTCAGCTGTATCGTAATAATATTCATATTTAAATAATCAATTTCATAAAAATACGCTTTAAGGTTCCCGTCTAACAGCAATTTTGATTTCGTTAACGTAATGTTAATCCTGTGGAATCTCTACTACCGTCCTCAAATCTTCACTATTTTACTTATTTTAATGCAGAGGCCGCGGTAGCCTAGTGGTCATGGTTTCGGATTCGTGCCGGCGGTTTTCGATCAGTCGCGGGCTCGATCCATGGCCACCAAAGACCCGCCGTGTAGCCGGGGCTGATGCACGTTAAATCTGTCGGGGCCCAAAGTCCTCCCGTGGCGTGGTGTGGATGTTAGGAGAGGAGGGTGCCAGCTCAGGTGTCATCCTCGTCACTTGACATTGGTTCAAAATTACGAGGTCCGTCGCCAATAGCCTTCGTGTTGTTTCTGGTTCGACGTTAATAAAAAACTAAACTAAACTACTTTAATGCAAAACAAAGCCTAAAGAGCAAAAAGTATTGAAGGTTTCCGCTTCATTACATTTTCCCTCCAATTTTGAAAAAAAATACTTTAGAATGTTTTTAATGACCAAAAAACCCGCAAACGAATAATTAAAGGGAGGGGGGTAGACATATTTATAAAAATTTGAAGAAAAATGGAGTAGAAATAATGTAACTTTCCGCCTAAACCTTCATGATTATTTGCTCTTCTGGATGCACTTCTTTTCAATTCGCTTCCTTCTTCATGCGCTATTTTCAAGCAGCTGATTTTGAGTGTATGGAGCTTAACTTTCCAAGATTTTCTTTTCTTTCTTTAATTAATTTCGAACAAAAAAGAATGTAGAGCACTTTGCTCACCACCAGCATTATATTCGTAAAATTTAGAAAGACACAGTGTTTGAGTCTGGCGATGTACACCTCAAAATAACCCTGACCTGAAAGAAACTGTGAGAAAATGTTAACATGACGGTCAACGTAGAGTGGTTGGGAAAACCTTCTTTATCAGTACAGATTGAGTTGATTGAATATGTGGCGTCATTATTCGGCATTTTTGTGCCATATCTCAACTTGATTTTCTATTAAACACCCATTGAAGACGCACAAGAATAAAAAGATGCTTCATTTATTTTCAGTGTAGAATATCTAAGATCGCCCTTTCTAACTCAGAATCTTAATTTATGATTTTAATAAGAAATCTATCATTCTAATTCCATTTTTCTTAAATTAACAATTTTCTTGCACAGTAACTACTTATATTAATACTGTTAGTTGAATTTTTTCTCCAATCCACAAAAATAACTTAAGAATTTCAATCAACAATTCTCTTTCCCCTAATTGCGTAACATTTGTACTTCATGAAATCTAAATCACTTCACTTCATTTCTGTCCTCATCTAGTCACGTTTCATTGGGTCGAAAGGTATTGTAATTTTTTGCAATTCATGTCGATAGAAGTCCCCGAGGCTAGTGAAAAGAAAATCGTGAACACCCCGACGTCACAAATGTATAAATTGCTCCAGAGTGAGACATAATAGTATGTTCAGCTTTTTTCATTCAAAAGGATTGGGAAATATTAAATGAGATATCAATATTACGTTGAGTTGCCGTCTTAACCAAAAATCAGCCTTATAATTTCCAAGAATTCAAGTGTGGCCACGAACAAAAGCAAAGGACTCTAGTTTATCTCTGTCTTTAAGATATCAATACACAATCGAAGAAAACTTTTTGAATTAACGTAAATTTTGCCAACATATGTATATTTTATGACGTTTGAGGCTTCACTATTAGAAAACATCCCAAAAAAAGTTTTGTTAGTGTGTGTTTTTACTGTCAAACAGGTATTTTATACAAATATGAGCAAAAATGAAAACTTTCCACAAAACAGGGTAACTCAAAAGAGAAAAAAAATCGAAAATTCAATGCAAAATTTTGCAAATAAAAGATTTAACCACCCAAGGTGTGCTTTTTTTTATAATTATTATTAAATTACTCAATTAAAAATAGGAATTGTAGTAATAAAGAAATATCGAGAAATGGACAATAATAATCTTTTCCGATATTAAAATTAAAGCAAAAAGATTAGTTATATTAAATTGAATTGATAAATTATATCAGTTACATGTAATTAAAATTATAGCAAACGATAAAAAACGATGAAAAGTGATTTGGTACGCCAAAATTGATCCAACTGGAACAATATCCTCTTGGGTGTCTAATAAATATATTGACATTTTCTAAATTGAATGTAATACAAAATATAGCCTTAATGGGAAAAGACTATCATTTTGAAAATATAGCCTTTACGTGGGAAACTACTGAAAAATAGAACTATTGTAAAAATAAAAAAAAAATCACCATCTTGACCAAAAGTAGTGTTATGAAGGTGTACATCACCTTGACATTTTTGAAATGCTACAATAGTATTATTGCAAGATGAAATGATGCTAGGCTTATTTTGTTCAAATATTGGTGTACAAAAGACATTTTCACGGTATCAGATCAACTCTTATAATGATAAATACTTCTGAACTTCAGCCTATAACTGTCATCCGTTGTATCTCTGTAAGAAATGAATTAGCTTACATTTTTCTACATATACGAGGTCATTCAATAAGTCCTTAGAAATTCCAAGAGATGGCACTCACAGGTTTTATGGGAAATGGCGCTCGCAGAAAAATGGTTTATTTTTAGTTCGCCTCGTGACTCACTAGATAGCTGTCTGAGTCTCAGATACTCGTATAAGTGGTCAAGACGCCTTTCGCGCGTCAAAAATTCTTCGTCATCACTTTTCCAGCCAATAACACACCATCATGACCTTCTTTGAAGTAGATTCACCGGAAGCAACTCATTTTTTTCCCTTGTTGCTTAATTTCCGGTGGATAATGAGGAATCCTGGTGTCACCCACGGTGACATCTCGACGCCAAATGACGTCAGCGACTGGACGCAGCAGCAGTCTTATTTCTAAATAGGAGCAAACGACTACCAAATCAAATCTAACTAATGAATCAATGTCAAATTTGTTTTGGCTCCGTTTAATAGATAGCAGTACCCAATGATAACAAAGTTCTTGTCACCAATTGCATGTACGTTTTGAATCACCTTTGTATTACGAAAGCATAAGCCTAATTTTTTTTGTCTTAATGTAGTTTCCCCCCCAATAATACCACCTAACATGTTTACTTATACATATTTTTTACGTTTTTACAAGTAATGGGTGGCGTCATACAATTGAGAAAGAAAGTACGGAAAAAATTTAATATTTCGGAAAAAAGGTTTAAAACAACTCAGCACGCATTGATTACATCAAGGGAGATTCTTTACACCATTTTCCGAGTACATGAGACTGTTATCAACTGCTAAGTTTCACTAAATGAGAGGGGAAAGAGAAACCCATTTTCTTCCATATATTTTCAGAAATATTGTAAGGGAATTACGTCATCTGTGGGCACAAAAATGCATGTAAGTGACATTAAGAACAAACCATTAACTTAAAGACTTTGGCACAGAGTTCTCCGATGAATATATCTAAGTCTTATCATTCATGTGAGAGTAGTATTTTAACTTTTTCAAAAAGAACTGTTATAAGTTTGCTTTTGTCGAAGAGAAATTATTTTTTGTTTCCAAACGAATGGAGACGCATCCTTTTTAATCTCACTGAAAAATCTAAAAACATGTTTTGCAATAAAATTTCGTGAATGATAAGGAATAAAAACTTGAAGTCCTCAAAATAGGCATCTGTTGGGGGGATGACCTCTTCGTTCAACGTAAACCCCTGTTCGCCAAGCCATTTTCTTTTAATTTGGGAATTAAAAACAAATGTCCTCGAAGGCCAAATGGTGAATAATGTAGATGTTGCAATAATTCAAACTTTAATTCCTTGATTTTGGTCATCGAAACTGCACAAGGTGTACACTCGTGCAGTGTCTTTAAGGGTACCATGACATCTGCGGAATTCTGGAACATTAAATCTAAATCTCCTTTTTTTTTTATATATATATTTCTTTGCAAAATATTAGTCGAGCTTAGATTTTTTGTGTGCCTAATAATGATATTTCAATCTCTCTATAGAATTACAAAAGTATTTTTTTCAACATAAAGATTTTTCTCCCTTCTAATTTGAATATGAATATGTTTTACGAGATATATTTGCCTTTAGGTACCATTTTAAGGAAAATTATTACGCAATATGGTTCCATATTTTTTTATGCTTCTATATACGGTACTTATATATACATAGGGAACCTAAAATATTTTTTCTCTAAATAATACCTAACTTTTAAAAAAATAAATTTGTATATGAAAAAAGAAGTAAAAATTAAAATCTCTAAAATTACGTAGTTCTATCATTTTTTTTCAAAGAAAATATTCAATAATATCATCAGAAAAGTAGATTCAGTATATTTTCTGTATAGTTTTCTATACGAGGTGTAAAATATTTTGTATATTTATGAAATATTATGTTTAAAAACGGTACTTAAATGCAAATATATCTCGCAAAACATGTCTATTTTCAAACGAGAAGGGAAAAAATCATTATGACTAAAAATTACTTTTATAATTCGATTGAAAGAATGAAATATTATTATAAGGCACACAAGAAATCTAAGCTCTACCAATATTTTGCAAAGAAATATATCACAAAAACGAGGAGTCTTTGATTTAATGTTCCAGAATTCCGTGGATGTCCTCGTACCCTTAAGGAGGAGGCAACTTTTTCTTGATTTCTATACTCAACTGGTTCAGTAAAGACGCATAATACTCTTCAGCTATTGTTTTTCCTCTTCCCATGTAAATGGTGTAGATGATTCAGCGAACATGTCACAAAATCGTGGCCATCATCTTGCAAAACGATTGCACCATCTTTTCTTTATGGGTATGTTTGTCTTCAAACCCCCCTGTTTTGATTGTTTCTTTGTCTCTAGAGTGTTATAGTTTATCCACTTTTCGTCTACAGTTATGTATCTAAGCATCATGACTCACTAGACAGCTGTCTAAGTCTCAGATACAAGTAATCATGACACCTTTCGCCCCTCCAAAATTGTTTGTAATACCTTTTCCTGCCTACGATATCATCTTTGCCTTTTTTGGAACAGAAGCACCGAAAGCAATCCAACGTTTTGATTTTTTCTCATTTCCGGAGCATAATGACGAAACAGGTCTCACCTACGGAAAGGACGTAAAATGACGTCAAAAATTCGACATGGGAGCAATCAAATCAAGAATTGGAAGCAAATAACTATCGAATCAAAACTAACTTAATAATCAATGTCAAATTGTTTTCGGTTCTGTTTAACAGATGGCAGACTCAATGGTAACAGCAGTTAACCTAAATGATGCCACCAGTCTTCAAATACAAGTACTATTTAAATTTCTCTCGTACGTAATTAACAACTGAAACAAGAGTTTAAGTCATCTATATATATCGCAAATTATAAGCCACCAACTTCTATTTAATATTTTCTCATCCAAAGAGGAAACTTCATTTACCTCTCAGCGTATCTTTCTTACATCAATTCACACTTTATAATTTCTTACGCACATCCAATTACAATTCAAAATTTTCAAACGTATCTTCAATTTGTTGAAGTAAAAAGCCAGTAAACAAAACACTTTTCCTTTTTCCCTGCGAATATAATATATTCTGTTCGGAACAGAAATTTCCCAATTTATAAAAATCAACCGCCCTTTTTCACTTCTCTAGTTCTCACTTATCTTCCATTTCCGTTGGTAGAAGATTACTTCAAATGTAGTGATTGACTTATCAAAATCTGCTGTTATTGCCATTCAAAAATTTGAATGGCAGTGCTAAAAATCTCGCCAAGGCATTGAACCTTGTTGAGCGTCAACATGATAGATCACCTGGTCTAACCACACCAAATATCTTAGAGTAATTCTTGATAAAAAAAACTCACGTTCGAACAACACATAACACAATGTATTAAAAAATTCCGAGCCAGCACGTGTTCGGTTTACCCCCTAATTGCTCGGAATTCAAAATTAAATATTCGTAATAAGTTGCTGTACTCTGATTCTCAGACCTATCCTAACTTACAGCTGTCCCGTTTGGGGTTTCGCTGCCAAAACACATATTAATAAACTTGAAAAAGCTCAAAATAATATCATCAGACAAATAGTAAACGCTAGATGGTTCATGAGAAACACAGACATATACTCCTCTGTTAACTTCATAACAATCAAACAAATCATTCAAAAAATTTCACTTAAATTCTTTAATATTCTCACGACCATCGATAACAAATCTCTCCTTAATATCTGTAACTATGATCCTGATTTAAAAATTAAAAGACCAAAAAACATTCTATTAAACCTATAACTAACAAAGGCCATTCTCCTCACGCAAACACTTTAATTTTCACTCATTTATTTACGTTTTCAACCACCAGATGTCTCTAGCTATGCTACAAACTCCTACCTTGAGTAAACCACCCCAGATATATACCCCTACTCCCCTCTGATCAACTCAGGTCAGCCACTCAGAAAGCTTCCAGTCTCTGAGTAACCTTTCATCATATTATTACACAACTAAATGCTTTTTTAATTAAATTCATTAATTTCTTTTCCAAATTTTATACAATATTAAATTTATTAAATTCACGAACGCAGTTCTGGGCAGGAAAAGCCGAAGTAAAGCTCTTTTTTAAAATTCTGTACCAGACATGGAGATTAAAAGCATAACGCTCAGGTGCTCCAGTGTGATCCCGTCAACTGAAACATGATAGATTTTATGATCTTTACCGTAAAATCTAACAGGCATCAATACTTATTTACCCACCGAGCATCAGAAGAGAATAATTATCGATATCGCCAAAGTTTTATCTTGAATATGATGAATGAATGTGCCTCTGCAAAGAATTTTATGTACTTTCCCATCCATTTCGTGGCAGAACCTGCAGTTATCATTAACAATGGCTTGGCGCAATGGCGAGGAATTGTATGACGATAGACTACTGTTTCTCAACGACATATCTTAGTATTTCAAATAGTACTAATTTAGAGCTCGTAGATATAAATTTTAAGGCATACTTTAATTGATGATATATTTTAAAAACTATTAGTTTTTACATACAAAATTTAAAATTTTGCTTTTAAAATGTATATTCGATATTATAAATTATATGTGTATTAGTTTTCAATATTTTGATTTTGATTATAGCCTTTGTTGGCCTACCTCTCTCATCAATCAATCAATCAATACTTCGTACAACCTCCTCAGACCCAAGGTCAACTTTAAACCATAAATTTTAGAATAATTTATATCAGTCGGTTCTAAATACATCAAAAAGTACTGAAAAAATGCTATAAAAAATTATTTTAATTTTTGTTTTTTTTGAGAAATTAAATGTCTCCTGGAGGAGACATTGGGACAAAGTGACATCGTAATGTTAATTTAAAATATATTTCTTTAATCTTAATTTAATGAGTAAATCATAATAAATAACGTAATAAGCATAATGTATAATGAGTATAATGTAAAATATGAATCACAAAATATTTCTGTTCGAACTGTTTGCAGAAGAATCCTAATTTCCAATATTTATCATTCGATTTTTTTTTCTCTCTCTCTCTTTATCTTATACTATTAAATAATTTCTCAATTTTAAGTTGTTTATTATTGAAAACTCGCGATTTTCAAAAAATGTTGTCTGCGAGTACGGGAGTTATAGTTAGTTATATCTGCCCAATACATTCGAATTTTGGGAAATTTTAAATTAGACATAATTACAGTGATCACTAATTATGTTTCATTTCATTTTCTGACAGACACATATTCTTTCCTGTATCGTTTATGTATCTACATTTGGTGAAAATAGTTAGCAATTAAAGAATATCATTCCGAGCTAAAATAAATTCCATAATTATAGTTTCAAATCGAATGATATTGATAGCCATTGACCCAATATCTTCTAAAGGCGACACTGAAATAATAGCGTTTTAAATCAGAAGTGGGAAGATTTGAGTGAGAAATTAATAATGTTATATATTAACAGAAATTTTAAGGAATTCAACAGTGTGTTTAATAAATTTCTATTACATAAATAATAAAAAATATGAACACTGAGCGATGCGCATGCGTATAATTTTCTTTCTCTCGGAAAACACCTTTTTTATTTTACCATAAATAAGATACGAATGTAAAATGTTCCCTAAAAATCATTTTTTTTTCAGAGCTACCATCTATTAACAAGAAAATTAACTTATTATGATTACCAATGATACTTTTTATTTAACTTGGTGGCATTTTTTTAAAATGTTGTTTAGAGTCTTCTACAGACGACGTTGGAACTGAGGAGGAAAATACTGGTATAACACATCGATCAATAACTCCCGAGACTAACCCAGAGATGGCGCTGGTAGTAAACCAGTAACCAGGTCTTTCTAGAGTACTAACCTTTGCTTGAAACGTGTCAAAATTTTAAGTCGATCGGACCAGGAAAAAGGTTTTTTGAAGTGAAGTGAAAAAGGTTTTTTCCAAGTGGGTGCCGCGATTGCTTTCGATGGAACAAAAACAGCAACGAGTCGATGATTCAGAAAGCTGTTTATCGCTATTTACTCGCAACAAAAAAGATTTCTTGCGAAAAAAAAAAAAAAAAAAAAAGATTTGGAAAAGCGTTGGAACGATTGTATCACCCTAAAAGGTGATTAACAAAAGGTGTTATGTTGATGAATAAAAAAAATTTTGCAAAAAAAAATGTTGTTTTCAATGTTAGACTCGGGAGTTATTGATCGATGTGTTACAAGGAATTCATTTCAAGCATTTGTAAATATCTGTGGCTGTATAATGTGTATAATTATTGTTGTTCCAAGTTTCAACAAAAACAAACTCGTGCAAAATGAATTAAAAATTAGCGGATTTAATTTATTTAATTAAGTGGCTACGTTAGCCTAGCCTAGTGGGCATAGTCGAGGATTCGCTGCAGGCGGTTTTCGTCGAATCTTGGGTTCGAGCCTTGATGCCACTAAAGACCGGCACGACCACACGGCACGCAGTGCAGCCGGGTCTGATGCACGTTAAATCTGTGGAGGCTCAAAGTCTTCCCATGTTGTGTAAGTTTGGAGAGAGAAGTGTCGTCCTCGTCCTTTGACCGAATTAATAAAATTATAATATTCGTCGCCAATAGCCCTCGTGTTGCTTCTAGCGCGACATTAATAAAACTAACCAATCAATTCGAACAGAAATGAATTCTGTATTATAAGACGCTGATCAAATATGATAGTGCAGTTAAAATACGATGCCATTACTGGAACAATTATCGATATGACATGGAGTTCAAAACTTGAACTTTATTCTTCAACATTAAATGGAAGAGAGAGTTTCCCTAAATATCTATTCAATGACAAAACTATGCGATTTCTATTCGATTTAATTACTCTTATGCGTTGAGATTGATACATTCTATCGCAACTATGGTTGCCAGTTAATCACCAGTGTTCAGTTAACGGCAGCAAAGTGAAAATCAATCGTTCATCAAGGTTGCATTTTACAAATTCTCTGATTTCCGAAGTATTCTTAGGCAGCATTTATTTGGCGAGAAGCATTCATCTAAAGGACAGAATTTGTTTTCTGGTCTGCGAATAATTGGATTCTTATTCCGCGACACCTGAGCCCAACTGTGCTTAAACAAAGCGGTCCATTTATTTTGGGAAAAGCAGAAAGAAGAACAGAAGTAGTTATTTTGAAAAGACTGAGATTTGCTTTGCTTTAATTGAAATAAAATATATATAGGAATATATTTCATCACACATAATTAATTAAGATTCGTTTTTCTTCGTACATTGATTTTAATTTACGAGGTTAGCTCAAAAAGTACTTGTATTTGAAAACAGATGGTATCATTAGAGTAAATTGCTGGTACCATTGAGTGCTGCCATCTGTTAAACTGTGTCAAAACAAATTTGATAATGATTCATAAGTTAGTTTAGATTTGTAGCCAAACTGAAATTTGATCGCTGTCACGACGAATGGTTGACGTCTTTTTGCTTCGAGTTGTACAGTCAATGAGAACTGGTTTCTACATTATATATCTTATCATTATTATGAACATCATTATTATGAACATTATATATCGTGTGATATTATTATTATCAACATCATTATATATCGTGTGATATCATTATTATGAACATCATTATATATCATGTGATATCATTATCATCAACATC
>BMAW01022852.1:118904-135848 GCA_019974015.1 Nephila pilipes
CATCATTATATATCATGTGATATCATTATCATCAATATCATTATATATCATTTGATATCATTATTATCAACATCATTATATATCATTTGATATCATTATTATCAACATCATTATATACCATTTGATATCATTATTATCAACAACATTATATATCATTTGATATCATTATGATCAACATCATTATATACTATATTATATCATTATTATCAACATCATTGTATACCATATGATATCATTATTATCAACATCATTGTATATCATGTGATATCATTATTATCAACATCATTGTATATCATGTGATATCATTATTATCAACATCATTGTATATCATGTGATATCATTATTATCAACATCCTTATATATCATGTGATACCATTATTATCAACATCATTATATATCGTGTGATATAATTATTATCAACATCATTATATATCATGTGATATAATTATTATCAACATCATTTTATATCATATGATATCATTATAATCATATCATTTTTATGAACGTCAGAAATCAAGCAAGGATCAGAACAATGAGTTGCATCTGGTGAATCTGGCCCAAAGATTGAATTATTGATTAGTTTTATTAACTTCGCTTTAAAAGCAACACTAAGAATATTGACGATGGGCCTCGCAATTTTTTGAACTTCAGCCAAGTGATGATGTTTACCCGTGAGCTTCTCTCTTGGAAGGCGAGGGTGATCTCATGGGCCGGAAAAGTTATGACGAAAAATTTTTTAGGTGCGAAAAGCGTCACGATCGATCACGAACACGGACAATACAAGGGATATTGGTGATGGACCTTGCAATTTTGAACCTCAGCCAAGTGACGAGGTTGACACGTGAGCTTTTCCTAAAAAAGGTGAGGGTGATCTCATCGGCCGAAAAATGATAACGAAGACTTTTTGAGGTGCGAAAGGCTCCAACATCACGGATACGAGTAATTTTGACTTGGTTAAATGTCTAGTGAGTCACGATGCTTTGTGAAAACAAACCATTTTTAATGCTGCGAGTGTCATTTATTGGATTTTCTAAAGACTTTAAGCGACCCTTGCATATTCATATGACGTATCATCCATGCATATTTAAGTTATTAAAAACCTCAATTTCGGATACAAATATTTATATCTATATATCACTTATATCTATATATAACTTATTTATATTTATACATACTTAGCGTCAAATTTTGATTATGATGAATATATTACGATCAAACTTCGGTCGGTTCCGCTAACTCCCGGTATTCGTAGACCGCGATTGCAAAGCCTCGAGTTGCAGAATAAATATAAATTAAAAAATAATATAAAATCCAATATCCAATGAATTGTCTGCATTCAAGTTTATTTTTAATTATTATTGAAATTTCTGATATAAAAAATCTTTATTAATATTTGACCAACACAAAACAATTGGGCATACAGCCAATCTAATTGATTGCGAGATCTAGAAAATAATCTCCTACAAAAAAAAAAATCCAAACTACATCATTTCACTTCAAACAAATGGCGAATCGTATCTAATTCAAAGGCTCAAATTAAAAACAATTAACTAAAAGTTCTATGCAAGGTTTTGCAAAGAACGGAGTTAGCCATCCAAAGTGCCATTTTTTATAATTGTAATTAAATTAATCAATTAAATACAATAAGCGATGAAATATCGGAAAATGGACAATAGTAAACTTTTTTGAATTTAAAATTAAAGGAAAAGATAAATTGCTAAATTGAATATTACGTCAGCTGCATGTAAATAAAATTAAAAGAAACAATTAATTATTAAATTGAATATATTTCAACTAAATGTAATTAAAATTAAAGCAAACGATAAATTATTAAATTGAATAATATATCAGCTACATGTAAATAAAATTAAAGCAAGCAATTAATTATTAAATTGAATATATTTAAGTTCAATGTAATTAAAATTATAGTAAACGTTAAAAAAAACTGAAATGTGTGATCTGGTTTGCCAAAAGTGATCCACCTAAAACAATAACCCCCAACAATAGTGGCAAAAAAAAAAAAAAAAAAAAATGATAAATATGATTGTGTGTGTGTGTGTGTGAACCTCTCTTAGCCCCAAATGTCTGAAAGTCATGCTTTTGTTTCTCTCCACCTAGTGTGAGTTTTATCGAACAAAAGTCTGCACATTATGATCAGGGTTTTCTGGTATGATTTGTTTTTTTTTTGTATCGTGCTACCGTCACTTTGTCGCCTTTTTAATTGAACCTAGATACTTCTACGACTTTCGCCTTGTTTTAAAATTCTTTATTGTAAATGTTTCGGACTTTTTTTTTTTTTTAATACCCCCTGTTCATTCGGAATATCGTTACCGTCTTTTCATCTATTATTTCAATGTCGTGTTTCTTGCAAGGTTAGCGACAGCTTTCGATCCCTGAAAACGAAACTTTTTTGAATACATATGTTTTTCTAAATATTTATTTTATGAGTGTTCAAAAACTGTTTTATAACTATCTAATTAAAAAAAAAAGTTGTTCACAAGGTACTGTACCCCTTATGGGGTGTTAGGAACCTTAAAACTTCCAAAAAATCAAATTTTGAAAAGAATATTTTTATGTATTGTGGAATGTTCTGAATAATTTGACAACAACCATTTTTTTAAATTCTTATCGGTTTCAAAGATATAGCCATTCAAAGGGAAGTTATTTCGAATGGCTAAGTGTAGTCACAGAGTCAAAAGTGTAGATTACGTTAAGATTTGCAGATCGATTGTCACTTATAGAGCCGTAGACTGATAAAATTAAGTTCTTTTTATAATTATGAAGGTTTTCTTACATGAATAACTAAAACAAATTTTAAATTATTCAAAATTTTAGCTTTACAATATTTTTTCGAATTTTTGTTCCTTCTTTTTACATTTTTGACAAGATAGATAAAGAAGAATGTGTTATATAATAATTAATGGAAGTTACGTACCTTTAAAAAGTTATTTTGGGCAGCTTAAGCCTAAATTTAAGTCAATAATACTGTTACATTCGGTAAATATGTGTATATTTTAAAACGCCAAAAGTGTCGAAACAACTGCAACAGGCTTTGTTTATAATGTTTGTAGCCTACAAAGTGAATTAAACCTATTTAATAATACTTATTTATAATATGTATTTGTTAAATAATAATTTAATTAGCATATGAGAGGTCTTTTATGTCGGCTATTATAGTGGTTATGAAATTATTCAAATTTCTAACTTTAAATTTATTTTTCGCAAAACATGCTTTTTCCAAATTTCATTTAAAACGTATGAAATACTAATCATTAAATGGATAAAAAATTGTACATATCTTCTAATTATTGTTCACTAGAACTTAAACCTAAATTAAAAGTAATTGAACATAAAAAATTTTTGAAAAAAATTTTAACTTCAAAAATTTCAAAAATTTATGATTTTTAAATTTTAACCTTTTTAAAACAATTAAATACTTTTTTTGATAATAAAATAGATTCAGAACCTGAAAGCAAATATTAAATGTAATTTGAAACTATTTTGTTGGTATTCGCATAATATTTGAACTGTACGTTTTACATGAAGTGAAACTCAAATTTCTTGCGACAAAAAATACGAGTCTTCAAAATACAGTAAATAACTTTTTTTTAAAAAAATGAATTTTCATATTTAACTGTCAAATTACACATATGAAATCATTTGAAACTCACAAAAGCAATTTCATCTATTTGAGGTGAATTTTATGCATAATACAGAAGTTTTAAAGAAAAAGGCATTTCAGACACATCTTTCGAAAGTTAAGGGTCCTGACACCCCTTAAAGCCTATTGAACATTAGATTTCAGTATATCCTATTGCATTGTATGGAGAAAGATTATACTTTATTAGCCACCTAAGGGGCTATTGTTTTAGGTGGATCACTTTTGGCAAATCAGATCACATTTAAATTTTTGCTTTTCGTTTTCTTCAATTTTAATTACATTTAGCTTAAATATATTCAATTTAATAATTTATCGTTTCCTTTAATTTTAATTACATGTAGCTGATATAATATTTTACTTAATAATTTATCGTTTGCTTTAGTTTTAATTACATTTAGCCAAAATATATTCGAATTAATAATTTATCGTTTGCTTTCATTTTTATATTGGAAAAGTTTACTATTCTCCATTTCTTGATATTTCATCTTTATTTTGATTCTTATATTTAACTAAGTAATTTAATAATAATTATATAAGAAAACCGCACCTTGCAGGCTGCTCTTGCACCCTTAAATCTGCTCTTTGTTTTCTTAAGTTATTTTTTTAAAAATCTATTTTATTCTACTTTAATTTTATGGCAGTAATAACTATACTTAGTTTAAAATATGTTCAATTTTATTATTTATTGTTAGCTTTAATTTTAATTTCTTAAAAGAGCTTGTTTGTTCGATTCAATATTTTATCGTTGGTTTTAATTTCAATATTTAATTGAATATTAAGAAATTCAAGTTAGCATTTTTGGTGGAATTTATCTTTTCAAGACTTTGCATATATGATTTTTTTTTATTTTTTAAAATTATTTGTTTGGAATGCACCTGAAATTTTTCTTATTCTGTCTTGGACAAAAATTATTGTTCGTTTCTTACACATTGTGCTATTAATATAATTAATAAAGAGGATAAAAATCAAATTAACACGTTATTGCTTCATATTCTGTCACAAACCCTTTTTATTTCGTGAATGAAGAAGCAGAAAAGAACCATGCTACGTGAGACTTCAGAGTATTTAATAAAGATGATTCTTTTTGAATATTCGCTGATTTTTTTTTCAATTCTCTATCACTTTTATTTTCTATAGACATTGTATAATATAAATATACACACAAATGTACAGGGACAAAAATAACAGAAACAAATTTCACCTCTCCCTTCTGTTGTATGCTATCCAACGCTTTCTTCATATCTGTAAACAAAAATTATGCAATGTTACCGACTCCCCAACACAAAGTTCCCCTAATCAAAGACAATACGGTAATAGTTTTGAACTACATTACAGATGACGCGACACCCAATCTATATATCTCTGTCAAAAGTTTGGTGTGTTATGATGCAAAGTAATGCCCCTTTGGCAGAAAAAATCAGGATACGCGAAAAAAATGATGAATATATGTAATACACTCTTATGAAATTTTATACCGATAAATTAGATCAAATTACAGTACAAATATTATCAAAGTAAAAAAAAACTTTGTCATACTCTGTTATATATTTAACAAGATTTAGATCTGTAAAAAATATCGAATATTAAAAATGCTGCCTTAAAGAAAAGTTTTGCTAGGCTTATATCTATTCTAAAACATTAAATAATAATATGTTTCAGGAAATGAAAAAAAAAAGTCGTTTTAAAGAGCTCAAGCGAAAAGAGTATTAAAAAAACGTACAAAACTTCTTTCTAAACACTATCATTAAGCTTTTTGTGACCCATTACCTTCTATTTTTTATAAGTTAATTTCAAATACCTCACACCCTGATCATTTTCTCAAAAGTTTTACATCGAACTTTACCAAAGTTAGCGACCACTGTAATTTAGAACAAGTTGAAAAAAGGTGAAAAAGTAAGTAGCCCAAAACATTAAGAGCAAAGAATTCATAGCAAAAAAGTCTGAAAGTTTTCATCCGGATTAAAATTTACTCGTAAAACAAAATTTTCAATTAGGTTTCGAAAAATGCAGGGAAAAAAATAATTTACATCAGGTTTTCAATCAAAACACTCCTCTTCATGTACATTACTCTCTTATTCCAATCACGGTCTTAATTTTTTTTTTTTTTCGTTATTTAAATTAAAACTTTTTCCCTTTTCTTCATTCTCGAAAAAAAAATTTGTTTTCTTTCCAAAGACGTAATCAGCTTATTTAACACGAAGTAAACTTTTAGTTCAATCACTGCACTAGAAATCCTGTTGAAAGAACAGTAAAATTAAAAAGATATAAATGGTTAAGTTAACAATGATGCATACGATTTAAAGAAGAATTTTAGAAAGTAGAAGGAGGAGTCATGTCTTTCGAATGTTAAAGACGTTGTAAAAAATGTATAGATGTGTGTGATTGATATTATTTAATTTTTTAATATTTTTTTTACACATATTTTGAACTTATCGACTCCGATGCTATTACGATACAGTGGCTGTTTATTAACGCCGCACTAAGACGCAACTCGAAGGCTATTGGCAACGGACCTCGTAATTTTGAGCCTCAATTATATGACTAGGATGACACGTGAGCTGGAACCTTTCTCTTCGCAATTCACCTCACGCCAACGGTAGGATTTGGGACCTCGACAGATTTAAGGTAAATCGACCTGGCTACACAATGGGTCTTTAATGGCATCAAGACACCATGACCTACACCTTATTAGAATGATAGTAAGAACACACTGGTACATGAGAAACACAGACATCAGATACTCAATTAAACTCCCAACACTTAAAAACTTCATTAAAAATTATCAGAAAATTTCTACCAAAAAATTTCTACCTCAAGCAATAAATCCATTCAAGAAATAGAAAAGTACACCCCACTCAGAAACAACCCACAACTAAACAGACCACGAAAAAATTTTAATCCTTTAATTTCACGTATATAACAAAAACACTGGTAACATAAGCACACTCCTCACAAAATCTCACCCCTACGCACCCACCTATATATACAGAATTAACACACCACACCATCGACCAATCACAGAGCGCGCTCGACCAGACTGAACAAGCAAGCAGGAATCCAATAGACTACTGCTGCAATATCCTAAGCCTAAACTCATGAATTTCAACCATCTTCTCTTTTGGATTAATTTTAACAACACTAGTACTTCAACTAGTGATATTCTAATATTAATAAAATATATTCGGCATATTTTTCAAAATTAATTTAATATTGTCTAAAACGCTATTGCACTGTAATTTTATTTTATCATCTTAGTATCTAAACTTAACTTCTGAGCAAGTGTAAAACCAAAATTCAGTCTCACCTCAAATAATAGCCAATTCACAGGGGATTAAAGCCCGAGAGGGTTATGTTCCACGACAAAAAAAAGTCGGTTTGGTTTGTCCTACAACTTGACTAAACGACGCAAAACCATTAGCTAGTAACAGTAGGGTCAACTAGGTATATTACGGAAACTGTGCTCTTTGGAACTTATTTCTAAAAAAGGCACGAGAGCTTATTTCAATAGTAATTATAAATTTGTTAATTACCATATTTAATATAGCAATGCTATATTAAAAATATTTTATCGGAGTATAGTTTTGTTGTGCTTCATGTTATTTAAAAACTTCCATTTTTTTGTTATGGCTCACGTCTACCGGGCATTTAAATTTCATGAATGTATTATTAATCTTATCAAATTTCTACGACCTTTCTCAAATCTTTATTATTTTATCTATTTGAATGCAATAAGGGGCATCAGAAAAAATAAAAAATAATGAAGGTTTCTGCTAAATAATGTAAAAACAATGAAGGTTTCTGCTAAATAATGTAAAAATAATGAAGGTTTCTGCTATTTAATGTAAAAATAATGGAGGTTTCTGCTAAATAATGTAAAAATAATGAAGGTTTATGCTATTTATTGTAAAAATAATGAAGGTTTCTGATATTTAATGCAAATATAATGTAGGTTTCGCGCTTTCTTCCCGATTTTTGAAAATAATGTAGAATAATTTTTATAGACCGGAAAACTCACAAACGAATCATTAAAACAGAAGTAAAAATATTTTTTTAAGAATTGGAGAGAAAATGTAATTGTGTTGAAGTTTTCATTATTATTTACTCTTTCGGATGTATTTTTTTTTTCGTTTAAATAGATAAAATAGTAAAGATGTAAGGAAGGTAGTAGAAATTCTATAGGATTAACATTATGCTTGCGAAATTAAAATGGGTGGAGATACTCGTACGCACACGATGAGCATCTCTTCAAATTGGCGAGAAATTTTGCGTACGATTGATTGACTACCGCCAAACTGTTATAAATATTAATTATTTTCGATATAGTGAAAATAGAGCTCAAATTATTGAATCTGTATCCATCGGTTGCTACAGGCAGAAGGTGTTAACTATTTTTAATAAGAAGTTTCTGAAAATTATTTACATTATTATGCATTATAGAGTGAAATATGCTTTTGTGAATTCTTAATGAAATTGTCCTTTTGATATTGTGTCTAGAAGGATACAAAAATGTTTTTTCCAAATTGACACTAAGCGCTAGTGTGAATACAATCTTTCATTAAATGAATTTATGTGAAGTCCTACATAAAGTTTTGAAAAGAACAGATTTAGACATAACCAAGGTGCTAAATTTATTCAAAATTAATTACTCGCTTAAATAATAGAATTAAAGTAATAGAATGGTGCTCTGCGAGTCACATTTGCCCATCTTTGTCGAATAGAAAATAATCAATTATTTAACATGTGTAAGCACCCTACACGGTGGACCTTATTTAAAGGAGTATTAGACTATGCGATCCGAAGGAGATATAGCAGGTCAGAAAACCAATGCCATGACCAGTCAGTTACCAGGACCCAAAAAATTGCTTTATTTCGTTTTATTTTCCTTGCTTATATACATAAAGCTGAACGCTTTGAGAACTTTATTTCTGTTCTTTTCACCTTGGTTGCTAAGTCCGTTATTCTAACAAATCAAGGGATGTACTGCAGTTCTTTATTTTATAACTTTACACTGTAACCGCATTTCCTTGAACTTCTCAGGACGAACGTACGGTATACGCATCACTCGCGATCGTCGTTCACGGCCGAATGTACCAAATACGCATCCCTAGAGAATGAGCTCAGGGACCGAGCGATGGGTATTCGCATTCTAAGGTGGAATGTTTTATAAATATCTCTAGATGGCATCCTGTGACTACTACCTTTGAACTGATTGGTAGTCTTAAGATCTTGACCTTCAGTTTGATTATAGCCTGTGTTAATTAAGTATTTTGCTCATCTGCTGTTGTTGGGGTGGAAGGAAAGCGTATTGTAAACAAGCTTAACTCGGCTCTTTAAAGTTCCATATGATGTACATTCGTGTTTCTGGTTTTTCACCGTTTATATTTTACTTGTTTTTGCTACGTATTTTTTCTTTCTTTTTAGAGCTGTATTTCAGTACTGTTTGACTTTGCGTTGCTTTTAGATGTATTTTGATTACTTCCTTTTTTTATTTCTTAAGGCCTTGACTCCTGTTTATTATTGCGAGAAAGCATTGTTTATCAGAAGAATATACTCACAGGGTCGACGATCTAATTAGTGATGAGAGTGTGTGATTAATTTTCCAAACAGTATGAAAGGAATATTTCTAGGGATTTTGATGCGGACATTTTGTCAGAGACGGACAAAACAAGACTTTGCATTTCTCCGCGCTTCGAGAATTACCACATTCGCTCTTCACATTGTGTTATTTCTTCTAAACAGTCTTTATTGTATAGTTTGTTTATTAGTTTTAAAGAGTTTATTGATGTTTTTGTCTATAAAATTCCGGAATACTTTCAATAGCGCCTCTGAAAATTATTTCTCTCAGTAAGCACTTCTTTATATACACGTTTTTACAAAGTAAAGGAAAAAGATTATTAAAAATGCTAATATTAAAATCTGTAACAGCTTAGTTAATAATCTGAAATTTTACCAAAAATGATAATACTAGGACGGAAACTTTTTTTGTGTGGTTTTTTTTCTAAAGTTAGGCTTAGAGACGCAAAACCCCCTGCTTGTGCGACAGTTCCTTTTGATTCTCCTCCGTCCCCAGGGAACGTCCTATGCCAAGGCGTGCCGGTCCAAAAAAGATTAAGTTGGCGCTTTATTTGATTCAACAGGTTCACACATATAGCCGATTGATTGACTGGTTCATTAATTTCGCACTTCATGCAACGTGAGGGCTATTGGCAAAGGACCTCATAAATTTTTACCTCGGTCAAGTGAGGAGGACTGTACCTGAACTGCCATCCCCCTCTTCCACATCAAACCAATGGGAGGATTTTGGGCATTGATAGATTTAGCGGAATCAGTTCGAGTCTTAAGTGACATCAAAGTTGGAATCTGCGACTTGACGGAAATCGCCGGCCACGAGGCCTCTGCTATAACCACTAGACTACCAAGCCCCTCAAAAAAGTTGCAGAGTTTGTTATCTCAACCCATAGATTCTAAACATTCCACTGTTCTCTTAATTTACACCGTGACCGTGGTAGCCTAGTGGTCATGGTCTCGTAATCGAAGGCGGCGACTTTCATCGAATCGGAGGTTCGAGCCTTGATAACCCTAAAAACCCACCGATCTCCTGTTTACAATCATTCAAATTATTGTTTTTAAATAAATATGGAGAAAATCTGTTTAATCAATTTTTTAAGGTATCCGACTACGTTAAAAACTCGAATTTCGGAGAAAATACTGAACTTTTTTTTATTTATCCATTAAAAATTTGAAATCTTCTCTTTTAAAGCTACCTTCCATTTGTAGCTACGGTACATAGAAATCAAGTAATAAATATTTTAATATCAGACATTTCCTTTGTTTTCTGAACAAGTTTTAACTTTAAATCCATTTTCTGTGGAATATAATTTTCAGTATGTTTACAATTTTTGAAAGGTAATAACTCGAATGTTTTTTTTCTGTATATTGTTAGAATTTGTAGGAATTGTTCTGTATTGCAGACTATTAATAAAGATAACTTTTTTTCAGGACATCACATATATTTGCACACATCTTTTTAAGCATAAATCAAATACACAATTTTATACAAGCACCATTTTTCAACTTTCGTCTTTACCTCTTGGAACCAAACTCAATACTAAATTTCATATCCGTTACCAGTAAATTTTCTAAAAAACAAAAATATGATCTGGTGTTGCTAAAAAAATATATCTTAATACAGAATATTGAAAAAAGTATCTCTTTAAGTTTGAATCGTTTGCTTTTAAAAGTTGAATCGATAATATTTTTAAAAAAAGTATCACATCAAGATTAAGTCGTTTGTTCTTAATAATTGAATATGTCGCAGAATATTTGTCATATTATTTTTAAGATCCTGAATTAGGATTTTTGTAATGTATGAAATATAAGTGGATTTGTTCACATTTTAATGCGTAAGAGTGGATGAATTTTTTAAAAAAAAACGCGTGCTGTTATTTCGACTCATAATTGCTCTGCAAATAATGCGAATTATTAAAAAGTCCTAGTTCAGGCTCTGTACAGATGTTATATCAATAACTACATATGCTGTGTAACAATGTTATAGAAAGATTTTTCGTGAAAGGAGAATAGTTTGAAAATGTGCTATTTTTTTTTCTTATTTTATGCTAAAAAATTGCATTTTAAAAAATTTTCATAGTAATAAAACTTTTGAAATGATTTTTTATGTACATTCTAATTCAGATGATACTAAATATCAAAAAAAAAAAATATTCATTTATACATTTTTTCAAAATCATGGTTCCGAACGTAGTCGAATACCTTAATATTATTTGTGCTATTGATTTTTGTAATTTATTAAATGCGGTGAAAAGTACGAAATTAATTCTATTTCATGCACAAAATTATTTTGTCTTATCTAATAAAATCTTTTTTTTGTATGTATATCTACTATATATTTTTATAATCGGAACCCTATACTTGTTACTAAAGCACTTAATGTTTTAAGAAGATTTAAAACCTAAGACACCTTTTGTGCCATACGAGTATATAATATATTTACATATTTTTCTAAGCCTATCCAAACTTCGCCATTTTACTAAAAGATAATTCTAGAATTTACTGTTACGTTCACTTTAAATGTCGGAAATGCATTTTCTTCCTGATTACTTTTTAAAGAACTGCAGCCAGTATATGTCGTCTACATTACCGAAAAACACATCCCAGCAACAGTGAGAACAATAAACTTTGCTAAATATTTTAGCGCAGTTCTCAAGAGAGAGTTTCAAAGCTTTTATTTTCTTTGCGCGAAAGTGCTTTAATTTTTCAAAAGGAGCTGTTGAAGTGTAGTTTTTGTTAAAGAGGTGTCATTTATTTTAGCGGAAAGGGGTTGGTATTTGTTAACTATTCTACGCACTTTATCTTTACTGGATTTAGAATTTTTTTTTCTTTCTTTGAGCATAACTTTTCATTATACTGATGAACAGTATATATTTTAAAAAAAGAAGATAAAATCTATGTTATTTTTTATTTACTTATATACTTACATACTTATATCTTTAAGAATTGACTAGTTCATGAAAATAGATTTAAATTTTTCAGAATGGAATTTTTATAATTTTTACTGTAAGTAAATTGGTAATTTAACTTTAATGACATTGTATTGAATTGTATGTTGATTTTAAGGTATTCGATTTGAATTCAACTAAGTGGTTCGAAATTATCTTTTCAATTATGTTAATTGTAAAATATTTACTGCACGTAACAAATCAGAAAATAATGCCTCGACAAAAATAATGTGAAATGTTTTAGAGTCTGTGATTGCTGCTAATGTACTGCATTTGCTGGTGCGTATTCGATAACAACTTTTAACCAATAAAAAAAATTATCGAAGATTTTCGAAATTACAAAAAAGGCAGGTTATTGCAATTTAAAAGTAATAACTAGAATATAAATTTAAAAAAGCTCTATGCAAAGTTTTGCAAAAGACAGATTTAGCTACAAAAGTGCGCTTTTCTTATAATTACTATTAAATTACTATATTAATTATAAGAATTACAGTAAACGATGGAATATCGAGAAACGGACAAGAGTAAACTTTTCCGATATTAAAATTAAAGTAAAGGATAAATTATTAAAATGAATATATTTAAGCTAAATGTAATTAAAATTGAAGCAAACGATAAAAAATTGAAAAGTAATCTGGTACGCCAAAAGTAATCCGACTAAAACAATAGCCCCTTGAGAGGGTAATAATTATAATTTTTATCCAATTACAGTTGCGACGTTTGGCAATTCGTGATTCTCTCTCCACTAATTCAGGGGAATTTTTTCGTAATTTGAGTTGTATAAAATTACAACTTATTCCCAACCAAAATGAAACGTGGTGAGGAAAATTAGATGAATTTAAGAAATGTAGTGAATTGAGGATTATAGATAGTGATGTATAATTGAAAAGCAATTGAAAGGATATAGAAGGGGAGTTATAAGATAGAGACGGGCCGATGGATATTTGTAAATTGGATTGAATCATTAAAACTAATCTTTCGGATTGAAGTACTAAGATTCGAATCTGCTGCTAACACTAAGTGTTTCAATCAGAATGAGTGGCTTGTAGGCTTATCTTTATTGGAATATAAAGTATATGTTATACGTTAAGAGGGACTGGGGAGAGAGCGATTTTATATTGCAGCGACTCTCTTCAATAACAACGCCAAAAGTTAGAAAATGCCTTACAACTAGCCAGATGAGACACCTTTTCAGCCTAGTTGTTAGGAGTGCTGCAGAAAGTGACCTGTCAACATTCTTTCGGACCCACTGTGTGAAGGTTCGAAACAACTGCTGTCGCATGAAGGTCAACAACTCTCCCTCCCCTCTCGACGGGGTAGAAAAACATCCCCCGATATTTCAGAGCAAATGTCCAACGCCGAAATTTTTTCTTTGGTAGCAAATAAAGTGTCTTGTCCCAATCTTGAATATATTCAAATGTAATTTGTTATTATTGACAATTTAATTAGACTAAAAGAAAAGTCAGTGGAATTAAATAATGAAAAACGCACGTCATACAGTTTTAAAAGGATTTCGCAACTTACTCCGAGCAAAATAATATAAATTTCATTAAAAAAATAAACATTATCATGCCACAATATATATGAGGTCGCGGTATCCTAGTAATAATGGTTTTCGTCGGGTCGTGACTTTAAGTACTGACTAAAGACTCGCTCGCTGTGTAACCAAGGGCAGATGCACGTTAAATCTGTCGAGGATCAAAGTCCTCCTTCTGCGGGGTGTGGAATTTAGGAGAGGGAGTTGCCAGTTAAATTGTCGTCTTCGTCACCTGACCGAGGTTCAAAATTACGAAGTCTGTCGCCAATAGCCCTCGTGTTGCTTCTAGTGAGACATTAATAAAATTAAACCATAAACGCCACAATACATGAGAGTGTATTGTGGTTCACTATCGAGGGAGCAATAGTAAATTAACGTGAAAAACAGACTCGCGTGTTACTGAACTGCGTGTTAAGGGGACGACCAGACTGTATTCAGAAAGTGAAATAATTAAAATATATTAAAAATAATAAACCTCTATGAATTCAAAGCAGAAAAAAAAAATCAAAAACCAATCAGACAACACATTAAGCGGAGGCAACATTAAAACAATCAGTGTTACACTTCTCAGTAAATACACTTCTTAATTTCATTGGTCTCTACGACTTTTCAAAGAATTATAAAAACCTTTGAGACAAAAATCTAAATATCAGAACAGCCGAAAGTTCGGTCATAAAAATGAAATTTTTTTTTTTCAAAGAATGCCTCTATCTGAGCAAACTTGGAGATAGAATATTTTCTTTGAATGCCCAAACTGTGTCAAAACTTTCTTTCACGAAAAGAAATCGATTTAGCGAAGGCATTCAGAGATTTTACTTTCCTTTCAAAAAATATTCTTTCTTTTTCTTTTTTTTTTTTTCCTTCTTGTACCTTCGTCATTGCTATTCAGAAGGAGAAATTGCAGAAGTGACTATATTGCATTTAAGCCTCTTTACCATTGGTTGAAAGTCTTTCAAAGGAGTAAGTATTTCAATTTATTCTTCTTTTTCATTCCTTATTTTTATGTTAAAACAAAATTTCTTTCGCGTACATTTCACCCACGCACCAAGTTATTTCGAACGTAACTTTACATTTCCCCCAAATAATCGAATATGTTGACACAAGAGAAAGAACATTCCTTTTAAAAAAAGGAATACTTTCTGAAATAACTAGAGAAATTTTTCTTCTTCAATTTTTGAACCTATAACAAAAATAAATGGAAGGGAAATTGACGATAGATGGAATTATGCGGTTCTCCACCAAAAAGTTGTAAATGCTGGAATTTTGTATGTTTTGTAAATGCAGTTTCTTTTTTTTTTTTATTTCTTACCAAGTCGAAATTCTGCAAAATAATCTTAACTATCTGCGTAAAATACAAAATAAACAATTTAATTAATGGATGCGTAAAGTTCTGTTCCGCCAGTTATTTTGAACACATGAACGTATGGAATTTCAACCCAATTCTAGACTATTATATTTTTTGAAATCTAATAAAATGCACACACACAAAGAATTATATCTTATTGCTAAGTTATTGCTTTTTTTGCATGACTTCTATTACATTTCATTATTTTAGGAAGTAATTTTTGGCCTATTTTAGTAATTAGTCTGTGGGTTCTTATATATTCAAGAAATACTTAATAATAATAAAAAGAAATCTGATATGAAAATCTTAATAGTTTTTTTTAAAACTTTTTTTGTATGACTTCTATTACATTTCATTAAATATAATAACTTCTATTTCAAAAGATAAGTAGAAATTCCGAATGATTAACATTACAATCATGAACCCGAAATAGATGGCAAGAAAGAATAGAAAAGGTTATAGCCCATCGATAGAAAAGGTTATAGCCCAAACCCAATTTGAGGATCTTCCGAAATCTTATTTTATGGAATGTTTCAAAAAGTTAGGAAAAAAAAACGCTTGGAAGAGTGTATAGAGCGAAAAAAAAAAAGTTCCGTTAAAAAAAAAATGATACCTAAAATAATTTGTTTTTCGATCTTTTTCTTATGACTTATTAAACGACCCTTGTATCTATCTATCTATCTATCTATCTATCTATCTATCTATCTATCTATCTATCTGTTCTATTCTATTCTATTCTATTCTATTCTATTCTATTCTATTCTATTCTATTCTATTCTATTCTATTCTATTCTATTCTATTCTATTCTATTCTATTCTATTCTATTCTATTCTATTCTATTCTATCGATCGAATAATCGTCTGTATGTTTACTGTAAAACAATCAATTCTAAACAGAAAAACGGAACAACGAGTCATTCATCCAATATAGTAGCTCCTAACTGACGACAAAAATTCTAACAAAAAATTCATTATATTAATTCTTAAGTATAATTTTGAGATGTTTAACGATCTCATAATGACATGAATTGACATTTATATTTAATAAAACGCATATAAATGCTTTTTTCGTAAATTTGATTAAAACAATTATAAAATCAATTAACAATAATATGATGGGAATAAACAAATATAGACAAAAGGCATAAAGAAATAATTACATTATTTTCTTCAATACTTTTGGAAGGGAGGGAGAGAATTTTGAGGGGAACTTACAGCCTGGTGGAATTAAATTGTTATGAATGTCTAATATTTCCTTTTCTGAGTTTAAGATGTTAAAGCTTTACACATACTTAAATATATTCAATGCTAGACATGATTCTGAAATTGAAGGTAGATAATGAATCAAATTTGGTTAACAAATAATATTTAATATAAAATATCCAAAGTTTAAACTCCATAGAAATTTTTAATAATAATCAGAACATATGATTACTTAGAACTTTCGAAGGTACACCATTTGAATAATATTATTAATTTTTTTAAAATTTTCATTTTCCCTTTTATTAGTAGAATGAATTGTTCATTAAATTTTGTCGTAAACTCGATAGAAAAGTTTTCCCATCACAACACACTAACTTCAAAATTTAATGATCGCCTTACAGACTAGAAATTCAACTAATAACATTCGTGCTGAGGCCATTCATTTTGCACAACTAACTCTATTAGTTTATGCTACTTAAACTTGAAAAAGTACTGAAAATATTTTTTGTAATTTACTTCTTTCTTTTTTAATTATGAACTACTTAAATATAAGGTTGCGCATGGCATAAAAAATATAGGTATAAAAATGGAATAAAAATAAGTAAATAAGTAATAATAAGTAATGTAAAAGTAATAATAAGTGATGTAAAAGTAATAATATGTGAAAATAAGTGATGTAAAA
>BMAW01022852.1:135858-157649 GCA_019974015.1 Nephila pilipes
TGTAAAAGTAATAATATGTGAAAATAAGTGATGTAAAAGTAATAATAAGTAATGTAAAAGTAATAATAAGTAATGCAAAAGTAATAATAAGTAATGCATAAGTGAAAATAAGTAATGTAAAAGTAATAATAAGTGAAACTAAGTAATGTAAAAGTAATGCATAAGTGAAAATAAGTAATGTAAAAGTATTAATAAGTAGTAATAAGTAATGTAAAAGTAATAATAAGTAGTAATAAGTAATGTAAAAGTAATAATAAGTAGTAATAAGTAATGTAAAAGTAATAATAAGTAGTAATAAGTAATGTAAAAGTAATAATAAGTAATGCAAAAATTGTATAAAATATGTATAAAAATTGAATTAATTCTTGCATCAGCTTAGTAATCTTTTAAAGGGGTTAGGAAACATTGAAAACATATTTTACTGCTTTGAAGATAGTCAGAACTCAAATGATTAGTAAACAAAAACAAAAACAAAAAAAAGACACGTAAAAACTCGTGTACTTTATTAAGCAAACAAGAGATCTTAAGAAAGTTGCAAATCAACAGATTTATCACTCGATAGATTTACATGTGATAATAAAGGAGAGAAGTAAAATGAATTTTGAGCTAAACAGACAAGAAATAATTCTTAAATACGAGGATCTATAAATAATTCCTTAGAAAATCTAAGAGACGACGCACTGAACATAAAAAAATAGTTTGTTTTTAGAAATCATCATGACTCATTAGACCAGGGGTCGCCAAACTTTTTTGATCATCGCCTCCTATATAATTTTTCGAAATCTCCATAGACCCCCACAAAGGTAATTTTCAGGTAATTAAAATAAAACTATATATGAGTCTAAATATTTAATAAATCAGGAACAGTAAGTAAAGTAGCTACAGATTTTTTACTTCTTAATGAGATGAGTGTGCCTGGTGTTTCTTGGCAAGGTTCGCTATATTGGGTTCGAAATTACTCAGTTTTAACCGTAAATCCCCTCGAAGCTCCACATTTAATTTATTTCTGTTTTTAGTTAAAATTGAATTAACGTGACTGAAACCGGCTTCAATCATATACGAACTTGGAAACGCCAGCATAAATGGCTGAGCCATTTCGTAAAGTTTCACATATTTTTGCTTTATATTTATATTAGTCCAAAATGTATGTATTGTCAAATTTTTAATAAGCGTTTTTGCTTCAAGATCGGACAATAGTTCAGCAAGCTCATCTTGTATGTTGATGTCGACGTTATCAATTTGCGCCGAAAATGGCGCAATAATCCAATCAGGGATGTCGATGTTTTCCAAATCAACAAAGCGCAGTTTAAAATCATCGCTTAATTTTTGAAGAGGATTTGTATATATTTCTAAGTCTTCTTCTTTTATTTTTAATTGTTGCAGATTTGAAAAATACTTATAATCCTTACGTAGCAATGAAGATCTAAATAAATTTAATTTTACTTGGAAGCCTAACAGTATTGTCCGAGCTTGGATAATTGTTACATCTTTTCCTTGCAGTTTTGTTTGAACATCATTAAATTTTCCAAATAAGACCGCTAAATAAAAAATATGGTTCTTATTGTTTTGGAGTTCATTGCTTAGAACAGGATTTATTTCGTTCAGAAATTCTGTCGTGGAGTCAAATAAATTGACGAGCCGTTGCAAGCATACACCTCTAGACAACCATCTAACCTCGGTGTGCAGAAGTAATTGGTTAAATAACTCATTGTTTTCCTCACAAAGTTTGGCAAATAATCTTGATTTAAGAGGTTGAGCTTTAATTTGATTAATAGATTTAATACAAAACTGTAAAGCTTCATGTAACTCTGAACTCAGATATTTTGCTACTAAGTTGTGTCTATGCAACACACAATGAATAGTACGAATACCGGGCACTTTTTCTTTGAGGCATGTAGCAAAACCTCGGTAACGCCCTACCATAGAAGGTGCGCCATCTGTGGCTACTGCTATTATATTTTCAAGCGGAATGTCATATTTATTTAAATATTCTTGTAAACATCTAAAAATTGTCACTCCCTTCCCATCAGTTTCAAGATATTTAGCAAATAAAAATTCATCAATGACTTCTCCTTTAATTTTACTGAAATATCTAACATACGCCATAAGAATAGCAGAAACGCCAAAAACAGATTCATCAAGTTGTATAGAGAACTTGCAATTTTTTAGCTCCGAAACTACTGTGTTTTCTATTTCTTCGGCCATTTCGTCAATACGCCGTTTTACAGAATTTGCACTTAATGGCAAAGACTTTAAAACATTAGTAGAGTCTTTTTTCATCACATTCTCAATGACGTCTTTAATTGCAGGTACTACAATTTCTTCTGCGATTGTGTGGGGGTTTCCCCTCTTTGCTATATTAAGCGAAATCTTGTATGAAGCAATTAATCCTCCTTCATTTTTAATTTCAGTAGACTGTTTCATAAAACTTTTTAGAGTTGGTCGACTTGTGAATTTTTCTTTGAGTTTTTTGAAAAATTCTAATTCTTCATTTTTTTTTTTTATCTGAATGAAGCCTTTCAAGATGATCTTTCATTTTTGACGGTTTCATGTATTCATTTCCAAAAGTTTTTTCGCATATAAGACACATAGGAATAGTTTCATTTGTCGGTGAACAAATAAATCCAAATTTTAAGTAATACAATGAATAATACCAACATTTCTTTTTAGATACTGAAGCTGTCATTTTTAAATTAGGGTTCTGTAAATAAGTTAAAATTAAGTTGGTATATTATACTAATCCACATTATTAAAGCTTACCTTTTCACAAGTAACAATAATTAAAATTGATATCAAAACTAAACGAATAGTTTTATAGAAACAATAACTAATTATCCAATGGTAGATATAATAGTAGTAATAATGACACTACAAGCATTTAATACTGTTCACAGTTCACAAAAATAGCTGAAAATGCATATGATATTTGCGTTTGTAGCATCCAGTGTAGAATTGGACAAGCGCACATATGCATCTGACTCATATGCAAGGCTCGTATGGTTTGCGATGGAGACAAAGGGCGAACCAACGACACGATGCGTAACTGCCGTATAAAAAAGAAAAAAACTAAAAGAACTAAAACCACAAACATAAGAAAGAAAACGGAGTCCTGAAGATTCCCTTCGCGCTTAATGCATAGAAAGCCAACAGCAGTGTCGTCGCTCGCCAAGTCTGCGCCAAAGGCTCCTAATTGGATGATAGGTTCGCCAGCAAGAGACACGGATAAGCCTCAATCGCTCTTCTGGCTACATACTATGGGTCGTGCAAATTACAAACTAGTCACAAGGTCAAGTTGTGACGTCACGGTATACATACGAAAACACATAAGGAAAAAAGGGGCACTGATTTATTATTTATTTTCTATGAAGAATATAATATTAAGTCAATTATAAAAATATTTTAAATTTTTACGTACGCAGTTAGATATGTGTGATTTGCGTATTAAGATCTGTTTTTCCTTCGAGTCCCAATAGACCCCCATTCGACCCCTTGGGTCAGATAGACCCCCTACTGTTGTTAAATAGACCCCTAGGGGTCTATATAGACCACTTTGGCGACCCCTGCATTAGACTCTCAGTTATTTCCATCACATGGTTTTATTTTTATTGTCGATTGAAGCAAGAAACTCGTGTTTATTTAGAGACGGGTGGGGGGGAGTGAGTTTCGAGCAGTGAATAAACACTTATATTTAAAACGGTTAACACTGAAAGAGATCAAAGCTGAGTTGGATGAAGTTCATGGCGTATCTGCTTCTGTGTTTGCAACGGTTTATAATTGGATAAAAGAGTTTCAACATGTTCATGCTTCCAGTGCAAGTAACTACTCCCGGAACGATTGTCAAAGCCGTGTTGTGGCTTTGGGTAATCAACGAATCTAAGAGCGAAATAGTTGAGACCACTGACCTATCGCATGATTCAGTGTTTTTAATTTTGCACGAAAAACTGGATGTGAAACAAATCTCAGCAAGATGGGTGCCGCGTTTGCTCTCGGTGGAAAATCAACGTAACCATGTGGTCGATTCTGAGGCTATTTTGGCGCTTTTTCGTCACAATCCCGACGAGTTTCTGCTTCGATATATAACTGTGGACGAAATGTGGATACACCATTACACTCCAGAGACAAAGGAAGTAGTCAAAGCATTGAAATTTCGAAGGTCATTGGCCACTGAAGAAAGCAAAGATTGTGAAATCAGCAGGCAAGGTGATGGCCATAATACTTTGGGATGCACATGGAATTCTCTACACTGATTACTTGGAAAGAAGAAGAGCAATAACAGAAGAATCATACGCTTCTTTATTGCACCGGTTAGCGAAGAAATCAATAAAAAACGTCCTCATTTGAAAAAGAAATAAAGACAATGCATGGGTGCACACCTGTGCAGTTTCGATGACCAAAATTACGGAATCGAAATTCAAATTATAGCAACATCTATGATATTCATTGGATTTGACCCCAAATTACTTTTTTATTTCCAAATTTAAAACAATGGCTCTTTGGACAACGGCTCATGTCGGATAAAAAAGCTATCGATCTTCCTAAATTTTACTTCTTTGATGGCTTAAAAGATTTGTGAAAATGCTTGGAAAAATATGTGACGTTGGGCTATTCGCGGTTTCTCTTCACTAACCTTGGGGACTTTTAATTAAGACTGATTGCTTTTGCTAAACAATCTTTGCCCAACCAAAACTGAAATGTGAATATGTAAAACAGGTAGAAATGAAGTGAAGCAGGAGAGTTAGGAAATATATAAACTTAGATTGAGAGTTAGGAAATGTATAAACTTAGGTAGAGAGGTTGAAGTAGAGATTGAGCGGTTCGAGAAGTAGAGGTTGAGTGGTTCGAGAAGTTGAGGTTGAGTGATTCCAGTGTTCAGCAATTGTTCCAGAGTCGGAGTTGAAGTCGGAGCCGAGAATTGTTACAAGTTATCGGCTGGTTACTGTATGCTTGAAGTCAAGAAGTCTTAGAGGTAAGAGTCCGTTAGATTACTACTGGTAGATTGAGTTAAAATAGTTAAGGCCTTGTCAGGGAGAGCATTTATAATTGTTGTTATAATAGCTATCAACCAATAAATACTGTGTTTATTGTTCTAACGTCTCTTTGATCGACTTATTGATTCTTAGTGTTTAAACATTGAGTTTAACTATGGCACAAGAGGCAAACAGGAATGGGCAGCCGTCACAAATATATAGAACAAAAAGGAAATTGTGTTAGAAAAAAATCAACCTAAAATAATTTGTTTTTCTACCTTTTTCTAATGACTTGTTAATTCGGGTGAAACACAATTAATATGAACAGTTTGGTTCAATTAAATTGGTTAACCGTTTTGGTTAATTGTTGACAGTGGTCAAAAACTATTCAGTAAAACATCTTTTAGCCTCCCCCTTTTTCAAGACTGAAAAACAACATTAATTTTGCAACATGGCTTTTTAAATGCTCTAAAATTAATGCATTGAAACGTTGGCCATCATTACTTTCCAGGGTGAATGTGTATGAGAATTTGGTGCAATTTCGCATTATTTTCTTTTTTTCGCCAAATGTGAGAGCCAAAATAAGATCCTACCATGATTTCCTTATAAGTAATTGTTAATAATTAAGGTGTGTTTTATATTTGTAATAAAACATGTATCAATAGTTAAATTTTTCAGACAATATGACATTTTTTTTTATTTCCAAAATTTTAAAAATGTTCCGGTGGATAACGTCGAATGAAGATATCATCTCTCAAACAGATGCATATTTTAAGGATCTTCCGAAATCTTGCTTTTTAGATGGCATTAAAAAGGCGGAGAAACGCTCGGAAAAGTATATAGAGCTAAAAGGAGATAATGTTTAGAAATAAATAAATATAATAAGAAATTTACTTAAAATAACTTGTTTTTCTTATCTTTTTCTGTATTTATATTGAACGAGTGCTATCTAATGGCTCAGAAAACGGATACTTAAAATAACATTACCATATATCTTGCAATTAATGGAGTTATTTTCTATCTATGACGAAATTACTGAATTATTATTTTCCGATGAAAATACTGTGGAATACTGTGAAAATACTGTGCAATGAGTTTCTATTTTTCAAAAATTAGCATAAGAATAAATATTATTAAATGCATGCAAAAATTGAAATTTTTCTTTCACTTCTCAAATTGACAGAACTTTCAAATGGAAGTGAAAGATAATTACACTTGCGCATAAATTTAATAATATTAATTAAATGTATACAGAAGTGTAATGTAACCGACAATACAGATAAAATACGTCTTAAAGTAAAATGTTTATTTCTCATTTATAGAGTTTTAATATTTTTTTTTTTACTTTTTCCATAATTTTTAACATGAACCATTGTTCTAGAGTCAATAATTATTACTTTTTTTCGTGAAAAAGAAACTCGAAACTCGGGACTCTTTAATAATCTTAATAAAATGGAAAAAGCTTAGAAAAAAAAATTAAATCCGATTTCATTCTCATTTTTTTTCTTTTCTTTTTGAGATTTCTCTAGGCAGTTATTTTTTCCCCGGTAATTAATTTTATGCGCTAAAACAAAAGAGCCTTTCGCAAATATGATTTCTTTTATTATATGTGTTCTAAATACTTCACATAAACATCAAACTACATCCGATGCGAAATTTAGAATAGCTAGAATATTACACTCATTTTTGTCCTTGTGATAAAGCTCAGAAACATAAAAAGCGATTATTTCCGGCACTTAAGAAAACGTGTTATAATTACTTAGCTAATTGTTTAGGGAAATTCAAGCACTCAAACAAGTTTTATTTGTCAAATAATTACTCAGGAACGAAATAAGACATTTTTTTATGCATTAGCGTTTCCGGACACTTGTGCTAAAAATCGGAGTTTTATTTATATTACATTTCTAGTGTAGTTTACTGAAGTAAGTTGTTTTTTAAGAGATGAAAAAATATTTGCACAATATGAGAAATTTTTTGGTTTGTTTTTTTGGAATATGTAGCTATTACTCTTCGTATATTTTAAATGTTGCGAATGTATGTTTGTCTTTTTCATTTATACAAGTGTTTCACCTCCTGTGTATTTTTAAAAAGGCTAATTAATTGTAAATTTTTTCTAAATTGTGACCTCATCTCATCAAATGAATGTTTACTTTCACTTTCAGTCTCTTAACTTGTCAAATATACAACGTTGAATAAAGTGCTATACTCAGGAGTAGAAGAAGGAGAGGAGGGAAGAAGAAGGGAAAAAAACACTTATTTTCAACTAAAAGATTCTATATTTACACGACAGATGGTCCCCGATTTTTTTTAAACTTTCAAAAAATTTCTAATGAAGGTTTAAAAAAACACTTAAGTGAAAAATTCATTAAACTTTTATTTATAGTTAAAACCAAGGGTTAAAAATTCATTTCAACTTTCTTTTAGGAAAACAAATCAGCGTTGTCCAATACATTAAGTTCACTATTTATATCACGATGCAAGAGCCTTAACAATTTAAAATTTAATGCGATAGAAGTCCATTAATTATTTCTCATCAGAATTCTTTTTTTAAGAATACACACTTCTCGTTGTATTAATTTTTGAATGAAATCAAGATTTAGTTCTTTATAACATATAGAAAGCAGTTTAGCAAGAAGAATCTAAGACGGGTTTCAGTGTTCAGAACCCGCACTACCATAGAATTTTAAGCAATTGCTATAGTATCAAAATAAAAGTCTATTCCCTAGATAGCGTTTTATTCTGTATAGTTCAGTATACAAAATGCCAATATACAAATTATATATATATATATATATATATAAATGACGCACCAAGAAGGAGTTGTCCGACGGAGACAAAAATTGACGGATAGGAAAATTAGGTACAGAATAGAAAATGATTAAAATTTCAGAAAAGTTGAATCATGACATCATTGACATCATTCCAACCTGATTTATTTCAGAGTTACATAGTTACAAAGTATCGAGCTCAATAAAGTGTTGACCTACCTCTAGCCTGGATGCAAACTGCCACACGACGTGGCATAGAGTGATAAAGCTCCCTGGAGGTCTCTTGCGGTATTTCTAGCCAAATTTGCTCCAATTGTCGGGCTCAACATTCCCTGGTAGATGCAGTCGCCTTCCCATCATATCCCAGACATGCTCGATTGGAGAGAAATCTGGCTGGCCAAAAAGTGTTTGATAAGCTGTAAGATAGTTCATAGCAACACGTGCGGTATGTGGTCTGGCATTATCTTACTAAAAATAAGGCCAGGCTACTGCAAAAGGTACGGTAGCCAAACAGGTCTCAGAATGTCGTCGACGTACCGCTGTGCTGTAAGTGTGCCTCTAATGACGACCAAAGGGGTCCGGCAATCAAGGGAAATGGCACCCCAGGGCATATCTCCTGGTTGAGGGCTTGTGTGGCGGGCAATAGTGAAAGAGGGATTGGCACGCTACCCTGGGCGTCTCCAGACACGTCTTCGATGATCGCCAGGACACAGTTGGAAGCGGGATTCGTCGTTAAACACTCTACGTCTCTAGTCAGCATTATTCTAACCTGATTGAGCCAAGCACCGCACTAATCAATCTCGAAAATGTGCAGGCGTGAGTGATAGGTAACGTAGCGGTCGGTGCGAGCATATATTTCGCTCTATCAGTCTTCTGCGAATGGTCATGGTGGACACTCGTGTGCGGGTCGCACGTCTGATGTTTGATAACGATGAATCCGGCGCTGTGACCGTTGATGTGACAATCACTTTGTCCTCCCGATGTGCTGGAGCCCTAGGTCGACCGCTACCATCATGACGCTAAAATCTGCCATTTTCCACCTATTCTTGTCAGCATCTTTTAATCGCCTCATCACTTCGATCCATATGACGAGCGATTCTCCGATTTGCCCAACCTTCCTCTTTCAATCCAATGATAGGTCCTCTTTCAAACTATGACAGTTGCTCGTAATGATCTCGAATCCTGCTGCGAGGCATTTTTTTCAATAGTTAAAAGGTATCCAAATTCGCAATGCAACAGAAAATTTGACCATCAGATTGAGAATCGTTTCTTATATACACCTATTGAGTGCGCAGTTCCAATGTGCTTTATATTCCTTCACAGGACACCAAATTTTAATCATTTGTTCCTGTTCGGTACAAATATCTTTGCATGCGAATTTTCATTACAAACGGGCAACTTCTTCTTGGTGTGTCGTCTTTTTTTGTTATAGAGATACCGTGTTTTTCGGAAAATCTTAATGTTTGCTTATATTATTATAAAGTGCCCTTTTGACTATAAAAATATGCACTAACAAAACTTTTCTAGGGTGTTTTTCTAATTTCGAAACCCAATAAAATCATAAAATATGCAGTCGCAAGCAAAATCTTGGTTAATTCAAGAGCTTTTCTTCGAATGTGTACTTTTACCCAACCCTATGACACTAACTAGTGTTCATAAATAAGCAAAAAAATACTTAATATATAATTAGCATATTTAAGTAATTTACTTGATTATGATTTTTGTGTTATGAAGGCTTCAATGTGGAATTCAACTAAAATTTTTAAAACATTTTATATGTTATTTTTTAAATGTATAACATTTAATTTTGAATTTTACAAGAAAAGCAATATCGAGAAATCATAACCTAATATAAAAATTAGAATTGAATTTTCGAAACTAACATGCCAGTATCTAGTTCGAGTGAAATACTTACAACTCTTTAAAAGTTTTCAAGGTATTCTTCTAATACTTTCGTTCCAGTATGCCCCATTCTTGAATGTAATTGCTCACCAAAATACATACTTCCAAGCAAAGATTACATGAATAAAGAATGATTCCTCTGAGCAGGTACAAATTGTTAAAGTCCAATAAAGAAACTTTTTGAACTTTTTCTATAAGCTGGATTGCAAATATTCTACGTGCATTCCTTTTGAAAATTTCCTGGTAGCATATCTGTTTCGACTGTAAATTGAGTTATAAAAATATTAATGGAAGTATTTTTTTAAATCCTATAAACTATTTTCAATTTCTTGTATCAAATCCCGAAATAAGGCTGCTTTCCACCCTTAGCGTTCGATTATGTTCAGCCCATTCGGTTGTAATGCAAAAAAAAAAAAAAAAAAAATTGTATTTATTTCGGTTTGCCATAATTTCAATTTCGTTTTTAACTTTTTTTATGTTTGAAGCATTGTATCGATAAGCTGAGTTTTTATCTAGAAGCCGCATGTTTAAATCATTTAAATGATTTAAAATTTAACAAAATTGCTGAATCGTCAAGGGAGTTGACATCGTCAAGCTTTGGTACACATTCAACTTTTGAATTCAGAAGCGATTGGATTTCATTAATTACGTCATAGAATCTACAAGAACTATTCAGAAAGTAAGGAACGTTTCCGTCTGATGTCGCTAGACACACGCCGATCACGTACATTTTGGTGTCTGC
This sequence comes from Nephila pilipes, assembly GCA_019974015.1. Lineage (NCBI taxonomy): Eukaryota > Metazoa > Arthropoda > Arachnida > Araneae > Nephilidae > Nephila > Nephila pilipes. Next base: position 146,238 of record BMAW01022852.1, read on the forward strand.
ATGCTCGGCATCTCAGTCGGCGTCCAGCCATCACAACGGGAACATTTCCACGCTGCCCGTTTTTTCGATATTCAAATTTAAAATGGGCGCTACAATTGAAAATCCCGCCAGTTGTGAGGTGTGGTCTGTGATACGGTTTACGTTGACAAAAAACCTAAAACCTATGGAAATTTATCGGCAAGTGTGTGAAGTGTACGGAAACAACGTAATGAATGAAAGTTCGATCCGGAAAAGGTGCATTCAGTTTAAAAATGGCCGAACTAACGTTCACGATGAAGAGAAGAGTGGACGCCCTAGCACTGTGACTGACGAACTGGTCGCTAAAGTTGATGAAAAGATTCGTGAAAACCGCCGTTTCACAATAACGGAGCTTTTGCTTAGTTTTCCACAAGTTTCACGGACTTTGTTGTTTGAAATTGTTGGCGTGGCTGAGATCGCAGGCGGCAGAATTATTTGACGAAGTAATTTCAAAACTTGTCCACCGCTATGATAAGTGCCTCAATTTGTTTGGCGACTATGTAGAAAAGTAGAATTTTAGTCGCTCTTTCTGATGTATATAATAAATTTTTTTTCTTGTACTTACTTTCTTTTTAATTCCAAAACGTTCATTACTTTCTGAATTGCCCTCGTATGTATCATTACTCACTTTTGTGAATTATATGATATCGCCTTACATCATCCAAGCATTTAAGAAATTCTTAGAATTGGCGATGATTCAAATTCAGGCTCTAGTAGAACTCAATATTTTGATGATAACTTGCATAAAATGGTCCATTTTTAAAACTTTTCCACATAATAGTCTTTGTGTATCATATTGTTACTAAAATTTCTGGGTGTATGAGAGTGAAAATCAATCCTACTAGGGAAAAATGGCAAATGACACTTTATTTACAAGTTTTCTAGATGGCACACAGATAGCAGAGCTAAGACAATAACAAACAGAAAACATAGGACTTAATGATACGTAGGAAATTAATGATACAGATACAGAAACAAAAACAGCAATTTTAATTAAAATCCCAGTTATATCAGGAACATTCAGCTCACCAGCTGTCTACTTCTCACTCCGGACAAACCTCCGAGGTAGTATTATGCACTTCCCATGTACATATCGGCAGCCAGTTCCTCTGTAAATCCGCTTGTCAAAATATATACCGCTTCCTAATGGATTTCCAGATCAATCTCCTCAACAGAGCCGACGCCAAAGACAGTTTGACTTCCTCTTTCTTAGCTTTTTCATGTGTTTACGAGTTTTTCTCCTTCGTCCAGGTGAGACGTCACATGGGAAAATTAAAGTCAAGTCTGTAACTTTCTGCCCTGTGGATGTTTCACCAATGTTCCAGCACCTTCAGGTACTTTCCATTAGTTGCCAAAATCAACAAGTTTCTAGTCAAGACGCCAAAATGGTTGCCAAATCCTTCGTCAGGGTTGAGGGGTCATTACATAAACTTCCCTTGGCTGACTGGTGTCCTCTCTGAAAATGCTTCTGTTCTTTCATAAGAGAGCCGCTGTACGGAAGCATAATCTCATGCTCGGAACAAAAAAAATGGTGTTTCATAAAATGAGAGTTTCATAAAACAGTAGCATCATTGTTTAATTTTACGTGAAACTCTTTTATACCTATCGTAGTTGGATTACCATCTGTAAATACACCAGATATGTTAGCAAGGAAAAAAAATAATTGCATTAATATTTTTTTGTTGTTTCAATAAATTTTTTGATGTTATATCTTTGATACTAATGAAGCCATTTCTTTAGATGCATTATAATCGTCAGTCGCATTATAATCTCTAAAACATCTGATAACACATAAATGGCAGAAAAGAACAAAAGTGAACTTTTAAGAGTGAAAAAATTATAATGAATGATACTACAAATTACATAATCCCATTCAGTTTAGGAAAAAGACACATCGGCTATAAATTTTCAGTGAAAATAATCAGCATTACAGCTGATTGGCTCTACGAGGTTAAAATGGACATTATTTAAAAACATCTCATACATTCGTAATGACTCAGATTATTACTATAACATCCAAAAAATTTTGATAGAGGCTAAGAAGAATTGCTCATTGGTGGATCTGACCGAATTAATTTTTTAATGCAGAATATTCAATTTGAAAGCTTAGGGTGGCATTTTCTGATACTAACATACTGGAGATGTTCTGGTTTGGGAGATTGCGTTATATAAATAGATACTATATTGCTAATTACAACCAATGGTGTACCTAGAAATTATTTGTGAGGGAGGTGCATTTCGCCATTGCTATGATAGAAGCAATTTTGAATTACTTTCTTTTGAAAGAGGTAACTAAAAAATTACAACTTATAAAAAGTATATAATACGTTATAACAATCCTATTTCTGCTATTTAAAGATGTTCAATTAGTGATATATTTTCATCAAGTTATAAAAATTTAAAAAGTAAAGATCATTTAAGAAAAATAATTTAGATATCGTGGGAATAAAATTTGCATTTTAGGGGTGTGCATTTTTTGTGGATGCACTTCCGTCTCTTCATCTACAAACACTGAACCAGAGGCACTCTTTCAGTGACAGCAAAGGCATTTCTTTTCTTTTCTCAAGAATCGGCTGAGTTGAAATACTTTTTTCTCTTCGTGATGGAAAAGAAATTAAGCATGAAGAGAAAATAGTTCTTGGGTTTAACTTTTAGAATATTTATAACAATAAAATGAACAATTACCCAGAAATTTTACAATTTCAAGAAAAAAATCTTAGGAGGGCGTGTATATGTCTCTTTGCACTCCCTGGATATACCACTGATTAAAAAACAGTTTAACAATACTGTTAACAATATTTGTCGCTTCCCCAAACATTTATTTAAAATCATTCTGAGTGACGTTCTTAATTCAAAAAGTAAGCAAAATTTTTACTTGTATTTTTTCTAGGGTGGGGAGTTCCTTAAAAAGAAAATAGGTTCGAATCTTCTTGGCATAACTATAAGTCTTTAGACATATAATGCTGACGATACATAATTTGCATTTTCGAAACCTTTATTTAATATTTTATGATACTATACAGAAGAATGAAATACAGACACAACTACATGCTACATTAGATAGACAGATAATATGAGCGAAACACCTCCTTTCTCGTGATGCTCAAAGTCAAAAAGTTATTCAATGGATTATGGGAGGAGTGAAGTAGCCAGTTTGAGGCAATGTTCGTGGTTAAGTGCGCTTTCGTGAACGATTATCAGATCTCTTTTCTATCCATTTCACTTTCAACTTTTTAGTTGGAAAGAATTTCATCACGCCATATTAAAACCCCACGATATAATATTTTTTGTTCAATGCCCGAAATTATGATTTCAGTTACTAGACCTTGGATACCTCGATTACCGCAACAGCAATGATGAGATATCTGGTGCGGAAGTGCTTAGAGTTCTCAGGAGCTTCGTCTTCTTTCATGTAAAGTCTTGATCTCTTCACCTCAGAGCACATGTATTGCAAAAGTGACATATAGCTTTTCTAAAGAAGTCCAGCTGCAATTTAATGGTCCTCTTTATCAAAATTTCTATGCAGAACTACTTTGTCGATGTCTCGTGACGTGTAATTTTCTGTTCATAAGTTTCTGTTCTGATAAGAGATCTAACGAGGAAGTGTTTTGAGTTTTTAGAAGTTCTGTCTTTTTTTTTTAATCAAGTCTTAATCTTCACGCCGAACCCCTTGTGCCATGAAAATGTCATATAACTTTTTTCAAAGACCACATCTATGTTTTAGTTGGCCTCTTTGTGGGAATATAAGGGACATTTAAACAAAACGATTACATGTGGTCGCAGCTAAAAGAGCAAATTCTTAGATTCCATTGTAAATACTTTTTAGCATGCTGGGTGCTATCAACCATCTTATTTTGTATTTTAAACTGGTTACATGAACATCATAAGAGAATGATGCAATAATTACATTTAATTGAAAATATATGACATCGTGAAGGCAAATTCTTGTTACCATTGAGTATTGCCATCTGTAAAATAAAGCCGAAGTAAATTTGACTTTGAATCAGAACTTAGTTTTGATTTAGTAATCATTTGCTGCCGAATAAAAATTTGTTTGCTGCAGCGTCGAGTTTACACCACCTGTTAGACCTGCGTTCCTCATCATGTACCGGAAATCAAGCAAAAATTAAGATGCTAGGTTGATTTCGGTGAATCTTTCCTAAAAAACGGCGACTAAGGTCCCATCGAAAATTATGATAAAGAAATTTTTGAAGTGCGAAAGGCGCCACGACACGAATACGAGTTACTGAGACTTAGTCAGCTTTCTAGTGAATTATGATCTTACTAAAAATTATGCTACGAGTACCAGCTCTTGTAATTTCTAAGGACTAACTGATTGACCTTCGTACATATACCAACGCAAATTGACGTACCAACCATGTGGTTGTAGTCATGTTAAAAAAAATGTCCAGATATCGAGAAAATCTAGGGTTGCCATAAACATCGGATCAAGGAACAGAAATGTTAAGTCACCACTAAAAAACAATAATCGCCCGATTTGGCGAAAAAAACCGAAGGTTGGCGGTCGGGCATGTACTAAAGTAGGGCCAATAATACTATTTGAAATCGTGAAAAAACACACAGTTCAGAATTCTATAATGAACAGACAATTTCTTTTTTGAAGAATCATTCTCCCCTGTTAATACACATTCACCTGTTATACACATCCAATAGCAGTTTAAACGCGATTTAAACGCAATTAAATGAAACTAATTATTGTGGACTCCTTAAATTGACCACGTTAATACCATTTTAGAATCTGAATAACCGTTATCAAACTCATTCGAAGTTCATTCATTTTATTCAACGCGAAAGGAAATATTTAAATGCTTGTCCGACTGTGTATTGAATACTATAATGTCGCAATTGCATGCGATTTCAATGAGAACGAGATTTGTGAATGAGTTTCTAGAATGAGTGCTTAATGTTCTAGTTCCCTCATTTAACTACTTTTGCTTAACTGCCATTATACACGCAACGGCAATTCAGGAATATTGTCGTTAAGATGTGAGTGACCATTAAAAAGGCCTGAGGGAGTGGGAATGAAGAGTTTGAACTGGTTAGGTTTTTCCTTATTAATGTTGTATTTGTCATTTCGTATTTTATTATTGTTCGGTTTAGTCAAATGCCTGGAGTTGATTTTCTAGCTAAGCATTTTTTATTTCACTTAAACTAAGATGTGTGAATTTGATCTATTTTAAGGTGACAGTACTAATTCATAACACGACTTTCCGTCAAGATATCGATTGTTTATTTATTGTCATATTAAAAATCTATTTTTCATCCTTAAAAATCTGTTTGAAATTTGTTGCTGATTTTGAAAATTGTTGAACTACATACCCAAAACCATGTTTTTCATGAAAAATCAATTCAAATTCAAAACATGGATTTGGGTATGTAGTTTTTAAAGTTTTAAATCTTTCACTGGAAATATTTAATTATAATGTTTTATTGTTTCGAAAGAAATCTTAAATTTTTAATTCGATAATTTTAATTGGATGTTTTTAATTGGATATTTTTAATTGGATATTTTTAAATGGATATTTTTAAATGGATAATTTTTGATTGCATAATTTTAATTGCATGTTTTTAATTGGATATTTTTAAATGGAAAATTTTTGTTTGGATAATTATTAATTGGATAATTTAATATATGGTTTTTGATTAAAAATTTTAATTGGAAAGTTTTTAGGTGAAAAATATATTTTATTAGTTTGGAAAATAATTGTTTTTGAAAATAGTGATAGTAGATATCTACGCCATTCAATCTTTCTTCTTGTTATTGTTTCTTTTCTTTAAATTACAAATTTTGGAGAAATCCATTTTTACCCAACGAGATGCATTGGGGAGGTTGGTACCATAGAACTAGTTTAACCCACAATTCAGTCCCCAGTCTGGTGTATTTTTGTTTGTTGGGTATTCAAATTATTCTTTTAGTTTCAAATTTGCTTCAGTTTATTCATATTTTAGTTTCAAATTTGATTCAATTTTGTCTTTTGGTTTCAAATTTTATTTAATATCATCTTTTGTAGTCCTATAAATGTATTTTATTTTTGTTGATTTTTGGATTTTACATTGTTCTTACTTTTTATGTTTTTAATGATAAATTCATTGTTTATTACATCTTATACCCATAGTAAATATATCGTGTGTGTTTGGTGTGTCAATGTGTGTGTGTGTGTGTGTGTGTGTGTGTGTGTGTAACGTCTGAATCTGTATTAAATTTTCTGCCTTGGATTTGCCTTCAACGTCGAAAGTAGCCATAAATCGCATATTGCGGGATCTGGAGTGTAAAAGGGGATGTTTCATGATTTTAATATTGTGGTTTACTAATATATTTCGGAACAGAAGTAGTGAAATGCTTACATGAAGTAATGTAGTATTTCCTACTAGTTCATATTACACTTTCTCTATATGTGTTGTCTTCCACCTCTACGACGGAAGAAAATAATCATTATGATTTTTCCATCAGATTTGATTTTGCGGGTTCTTTTTCTGTGGCTAACTCTGAATCACTCACCTCTATATCTGTACGGCAAATAAAAACAGTTCTTTAAACAAGCATGAACCTAATAAAATAAAATCATCTGCTACGTTTAAAATATTTATAAGCGTTCAGTTAACATTTTGAAAAAATCGCCTGCACTTTTATTTCTTAGTTTCTTGGTATTGCCATCATGTAAAAAAGAAACTCTGTTCTTATGGAAAGCCTTTTATATACATATGTGTGTGTGCATTTATATTAATTACACATACAAAAGAGACTATTCTTGGGATTTTAGATTGAATAGAATTTTTTTATATTGTTATGAAGTGAAAACTATAAGGACTTTTAAAGAGACTTTCAGTGTTCAACAGTCTAATTGTCACATCTTTCTACGTAGTTAAATGAGTATGGAATGTATTTTCAAACTCTAGCCTATCTGTAACCCCATCTACTCCCTATTTAAGGTTATATTCTGTTAATTAAATTACAAAATGTCAATATATTATTATTTTTTTAGTTACTATGTTTTGCAGAAGTCTTAATTTTTGCTTATTTTTGTATAAAATGCCCTTTTAATGATAAAAAAATATATATACTAACTAAATTTCTCATGTTCTTTTTCTAATTTTGAAGACCCATGAGGTAAAAATATGCAATTATGAGCAAAACTTACGTTAATTAAAATACTTTTTTTCGAAGGTGGACTGTTATTTTAAGGGACGTGTGATCGATATGTGTGGTGACTTGTGATTGCTATACTTTCATGCCTGACGTCACTCTACCACTAAGAGAACGAACCGGCCATTCTTGCAAAACAAGAGAGCTGAAGTGGAAGTGAACTCAATTTCTTCTGCTTCAAACCACTTCAGCTGGCTTGCTTTGCCGAATGACCAGCACATTCTAATAATGGTAGAATGACGTCAGGTTTGGACTATGAGCGATGAAAAGACACCACAAACACTTGTTTTATTCTCTTTATCAAATTTGAAATGTTATTATGGTCTTATGTATTTCATTACCCATATAATTTCCATTGTACTCAAAATTTAGATTAAATGAGGAAATTACTTATAAGGTGAGGCCATATTTTTAATGACTATAGTAGATGTGCAACATGTTTACTTCTCAGGGACTTTCCTTCTATAGGTAAGTAGGGGAATTCTAACCCCAATATCTTGCCCATCCTTGCGATCTTTTTCTTTCCCATGGGGCTTACTATCTTTGGTATACACAGGTCCTGTCCCCCTAATACTGTAGAAATGTTCTCTATTTTCAATCCTCTATCTTGTTCTTCAGCTTTTATCCTTTTTAAAATTCTTTTCTGGCAATTTAATTAGATGTTTGGCGTGGATTTTCCAGATTTGGATCTTGCGCCATAGGCTCTAATTATCATTCAATAATTCTAGAATATAGAGGGGGAAAAAACAAAATTAACTAGACAACAAAGAACTAAAACAATGGTTAACTAATTTGACGAGATACACTCATCGTCAAAATTAATTTGCACCCAAGAAGAAACAAGATATGTAAATGAAAATTGATTAATTGTTTCGTATCTGTTAGACAAACTTCGCGTTCTTACCATTGTCATCTCACGTCACAGCTATAGACACTATACCTTGGTTAGCAGCATCACCAGATCTGTCTTCCATAGAAAACTTATAAGATGCCCTTCCATTAAGACTTCACCAGTACCACAATATTTGCAAGATCTCCACAAGTGTGTAAAACTTAAGTAATAATGTAAATTTTAAGCAAATAGCCATGAAATTGCAGAAAAGGGGTTAAGTACAATGAACACACAATTCAGCGGAAAGGTGATGCGGTTTTTCAAATGCCAAGAACGAAACGTCATAGGCGACATGAGTGTACGCAAAACGCGAGCGGTCTGCTCGCTCAGCTCAAGACTACAATGAAAGGAGGCGCGATTAAAGACATTCGCTGCAAATGAGTTCTTTAGTGAAATGTGGCTAGAAGAAATCACCTGGACGACTTCACACATGGAAGAATGATCGGAAAGCTGGAGGAGGGACGTAATTTGACACCAGTGTAGCTGAAGAGTTCGGAATCAACAAAAGTGTCGTCTCGCGAGTTTCGAAAGCCTTCCAAAACATAAGTATAGCTGTTAGAAGGGTTGGTGATGGTAACCGGAGATCGCTATTGTAAGGAGGTGATCCTTCCCCATGTGCGACTGTTCCGAGGTGCTATTGGACCAGACTTCGTTTTAATGGATGACAATGCATGGCCACACCAGACTGCTGATGTTCAGCAGCTACTGGAAAATGAAGATATCACTTTGAAGGAATGTCCAGAGTTCTTCTTGATTTAAATCCCATAGAACATGTATGAGATACTTTGAGGAGACGCCTTGGGGTACGATTACATCCTCCGGGTACATCCAACAACTGAAACAGATGCTGATTGAGGAATGGGAACTCTTATTTCTAGAATTTTTGGACAATTTGGTGCTGAGTATGCAGGTGCGATGAGAAGCAACTATTGTAATAAGGGGAGAGCTATCCCATACAAAGGAACACCTACTTGTTGTTCTTCCTCTTCGACAGACAATCATGTGTAACTATACTATATCCAATAAAGCCTTTTTTTTCTTTGATTCCATTTTATACGCATTTTATTCCTTTTTGCGCAACTTTGCTTTCGTCATCATTTAAGCACAAAATGCTGTCTCTCATTTCTGAATATCATGTCTCTCTGTTGATTTCTCATGGAGTTATGGCAAAAAAAAAAAAAAAAAAAAAAAACACCTGTTCCTTAAGTTTTGCACACCAGTGGATAAGCCAAATATCGATCTGTTTGGGATGAGTTGAATCAAGAACGTTTACGACTCCGCGCTACGAATTTTTGATGAAATACATTAATGGCGGCCCAAACTCCTATTGAAAATTATAATGATTTAACATTTTGAACAATAAATCTTGTTATACTTAAGATAAATTTAATATCGATTCTTGTTATTGGTAAGTACTAACTTTCATTCAAATATCCAATATAACTATCCCTTAAGATGGTACTTTTTTCAACAATGAGTGGGATTGTCGGAAGTAAACCTAATAATATCTCAGCTAGAAGTAAATAGAACAATTAACAGATTTCAAAAAATTTTATTCAGCCAAATAATTTACAGATAAGGTTTACATAATCGAAATTACTGGTAGGCAATAATATGCAAATTTCAATAAAAGACATCATCCGAAGCCAATGCAATCTCACTTAAAAAAAAAAAAAGAAATCTGCATAATAACTACACTGTTGGATCTTTCTCTTAAGCATCTAAATCTATGCATTTTAAAGCATAAATCTTTATTAAACTACATCCGAGACTATGAGTATATATTAAAACATAAAATGCATTTAATTTCAGATGTTCGCCTATTTGTATCAAAAATCCTAGAGAATGAATGTGAGCTCATTGGAAGAAAAAAAATCAGGAGAATTTAGTGAAATCATATTTATATAACAAATTAACTAAGAATAATAGCACACCCACTAATTATGGGAATTTTTTTTTATTATTAATTTTAAGTAAATTTTAAAATGCGTTTGAGGCGACCACATTTAACCAGTTCGTTAGACCCCTTACTTGTGGGCAAGGTCTTCATTTCAGTCATCTGAAATCGTGAGAAAGGGCAAACATTTCTGTTTCTTATGAACTTTGACCTTTTAGAGTCCGATTCTTCTGGGAACCAAGAATACCCCCACGTCAGGTATTCAGTTTAGAAGAAGTAAATTCCAACCCCGGTTCGAGTCCTCAGGACCATTAGCTAGTTTATTAATTTAAACTACCCAAACAAAACAGAGGATTATATCCAGTGGTTTTGGAAGAGGCGTGGCCCTTTTTGTTCAACCCAAAATTTTCGAAAAAAAAAGGGGCATTTAGAGTTCTACAAAACATTCGATTAGACCGTCGTTTCTGAGGACATTACAATACGTTTTAGCGTGTGATGGACACCCAAAAATGCATAGCAAATGTCAGTGCGTCAAGCACTTTGTCTTGAACATGTCAGCTTTAGTATTTTAAAATTAACTGTGATAAGTAAGTGAAAATAATACTCTCTAAGTATCATATCGTTTATCGCAACGCAACGTACCCAATCAGCCAAACGTTCTTAATTTACAAAACGACACATGTGTGCATTGATTTTTCTTCCTTTTAAACTTTTTAAAAATAATTGACCAAATTAAAAAAAAATTTATTTCGTAAGTCAAACAATATTATGTATTTCTTATAAAAACTCTTTACTTCGTGTCAAATTTCTTTTTTTAAAATTTTCTCAAACATTTGGAATATTTTAAGAAAAACCCTAAATACCACTATTTTTTTCTACCTTCTGGGCAAAAGTAGAAATCAACAAAAAGCTCTAGTAAACAAAGTTCATTCCGACAGGAGGTCAAAGTCCTACCAGGCTAACAAATTATGTAGTTAGCTGTATAATATTATTAAAGAAAATCAATAGAAAGTCACGTGATCAGAGACTGTAAAAGAAAATGTAGAAGTAATGTAAATGCGTTGGCGAAGTATGCCTTATCTTTCACGTCTCTCGCCAAAGGTGAGCCATAAGCACGCCAAAAGAGCGATAATCACACAAAATAACGGTTGATGCGGATTGGAAATTGCACTACGCAATTCTTCATACATTTTCTTTTTACTTATTACAATGAGGGAACATAGATCTGATGGTAGCTGTCAATGAATGCAGACGAATTCCAGAATGTGTAAGAAAATGATGAGAAATGTTTATATATATTACTTCAAACATATTTGTTCCTTCTTTCTCAACAAGTCATTCCATTTTTTTTTTGTTCTGAACCACTTTCAACGCTGGTAGTGTTGCCCCTTTTAAACATTATACATAGATTCCAAAGTATTTTTTTAAGGAATATATATT
>BMAW01022856.1:0-53260 GCA_019974015.1 Nephila pilipes
GGAAGAGAAAATCGCAACACTCCAGCGTCACAATGTTGATATTATTACCCAAATCTAATGAAACTGATTCTTGGAACCACGAGAGCTTTCAATGAATCAAAACGTAATACAAAAACAGAATAAAAAAGGATGAGGGTAAAAAAAAAATACTAGGTACACTAAAGCAAGTCTTTAACCTTTCCAAAGACAGGGAAAATAAAAATAAGGCGGTTGACAATTCAAGGTCTTTTACGAGTGAATGATCTCTTGCGATACTCTATTGTATCCATTGATGTATGAGGGATATCCCGTGCATATTTGAACGTATCTGACAGGATATATGAGACAAATCGGTTACCCGACACAATAATGACGTGAAATGAGTCTAGTTTTCGGATATGAAAGTATATAAAATGACATTTATTGTGAGCTATGTGGTAGTACATTGAATAATATAAGATCTCCAATATTTTTACGTCAACATCTAATAACTCTTTTTTGGGAATTTTTTGTTAAAGGAAACTTATACGAATAACTGCTTCTTATATTGTAACAAAACAGTTAATTTTTAATTTAAGTAATTTATATTTTTAAAAATTAGCTTTGAATACAAATAAATTAAAACTATATTATGATTATATCTTCATACGGACATTAGCATAATAATGATGTTAATTTAATATGATGTGTAATAAAACTTTGTTTAAATCTCGTAACACATCTAGTTAGTGTGTTATATTTTTTATTGTACATTATGGAGTATATCTGGATTTAATTTGTATGTAACATGTATAATTCTATAATTCAAGAAAGTACCAAACTTTTACAAAATATATCGAACACTAAACGAATCCTTTTATTTTATTAGTTAAATTCACTACTGAGGTACTGGAATAATTAAGCAATTCAAACAGAAACTAGAAATATTGTGAAAGTTGCTACTAAATAATTCGCCTAGCTGGAAATTATCCTGAGTATAAAATGTATTCAAAGTTAAATTATCATAATATCTATAACGGTAATTGAAAATAATCCTCTTTAGAAAATAGTGCAATAAAACAACGGTCTCCCAACCGTGAGACTGTTTCCAAAGAATGGTGTTAAAAACATAAACTTTTCAAGAATACATTTTTGTTCTCCTCGACATTCATGCCTAATTGTAATTAAATTTCGTAGGCAAAGACATTTGGATTGAGCATGCAAATGATTAAAATTTGGTGTCCAATGAATGAATAACGGGATCTAGAGCACATCGGAACTGCTTATTCAGCAGGAGTATATAAGTAGCGATTCTCAATCTGATGGTCAAATTTTCTGTTGCATTGCGATTTAGGATACCTTTTAACGAATGAAAAAATGCCTCGCCGCAGGATTCGAGCTCATTACGAGCAACTGTCCGAGTTTGAAAGAGATCTTATCATCGGATTGAAAGAGACAGGTTGGGCAAATCGGAGAATCTCTCGTCATATGGGTCGAAGCGATGCGGCGATTAGAAGAGGCTGGCAAGAATGGGTGGACAATGGCAGATTTCAACGTCATGAGGGTAGCGGCCGATCTAGGACCACAGCAGATCGGGAGGACTGAGTGATTGTCTGATGAGCTGTCACAGCGCCTGATTCATCGTTATCAACCATCAGAAGTGCGACCCGCACACGAGTGTCCACCATGACCCTTCACAGACGACTGATAGAGCGAAATCTATGATCGAACCGACCGCTACTCCACCTGCCACTCACACCTGCACACTGTCCACCCAGATTACAGTGATGCTTGACTCGATGAGGATGGAATGATGCTGACTGGGGACGTATAGTGTTTAGCGACGAATCAAGCTTCCAACTGTGTCTTGACGATCATCGAAGACGTGTCTGGAGACGCCCAGGGCAGCGTACCGATCCTGCTTTCACTACTGCACGCCACACAGGCCCTCAACTAGGAGTTATGATCTGGGGTACCATTTCCCTTGATAGCCGGTCCCCTATGGTCGTCATTAGATGCACATTTACAGCCCAGCGGTACGTCGTTGACATTCTGAGACCTGTTTTGCTACCGTTCCCTTTGCAATACCCTGGCCTTATTTTTCATCAAGATAATGCCTGACCACATACGGCACGTGTTGCGATGAACTGTCTTACAGCTTGTCAAACACTTCCTTGGCCAGCCAGATCTCTCCCCAATCGAGCATGTCTGGGAGATGATGGGAAGGCGACTGCATCTACCAGGGAATGTTGATGACCCAGCCCGACAATTGGAACAAATTTGGCAATAAATACCGCAGGAGACCATCAGGGAGCTTTATCACTCTATGCCACGTCGTGTGGCAGGCTGCATCCAGGCTAGAGGTGAGTCATCACCTTATTGAGCTCGTTACTTTGTAATTCTGTAACTCTGAAATAAATCATTAATTTTTCTGAAATTTTAATCATTTTCTATTCTGTACATAATGTTCCTATCCGCCAATTTTTCTCTGCATCGGACAATTCTTTCTTAGTTGCTCGTATTTTTTTTCTTTTTCTTTTTGTAGAGTGTATTTTCAAAAGCAACTTCGAGTGTGAATAAAAATTGATTAAACGGATTGTAACCATATTTGCGAAACGAAGTAATTAAAAATAAGATCTATCTTCATAGTATTATCGCTCTCAGGGGCTTACCTCTGAGTACGGGTATCAATCCCCCTGGCACCCTATAAATCTCTTTACTTTGCAACGGGTTTTTTTGTCTTTGGTAAGCACGGGTGACATTCCCCTGGGATACCATAGTAATCTTTCTCTATTTTTGACCCTCCTTATCAACAGCTTTTTTGTTTATTTTATTTTATTTTTATTTTTTCCCCGTTTTTTCAAACGTTTAAATCACAGTTATACATTGTTTGACTCTACATAGCCATATTTGATTCTTGCGCCATTAAGCTTCACCATCGCGGTATTATCTTAGTCTTTTATTTCTTCTATCTTTTTATTTGTAATTCAGTATCAATGAGCATTCACTGATATTCATTCTATCATAAAATTGGAAATTCAGTCCCATTGTTAAGTTTTCATCGTAGTATAAACTGAACACTTACACTTGTTTGACTGCAAGTGTCAACAACAAGTAATGTTTATGTTTTTAACACTTATTATTTTTAAAAATGACGCTCACTGTTAAAATTATCTGCAAAACCAATTCATTCTTGATTGTTACTTCTCAAACTTATTGCTTAGTGTTTGCTTATTTGTTGTTAGTAAGTTATTTACATCCTTGTCGAACTCGTATTCATCATTTGAATAAACATTCCATTTCAAACTATTGAAATAGCTCATCTTTACTTTTACTTATTGTTTTACTTTCACACACGCGAGGATGTTTTATGATTGAAATAAATCTCTCTTTTCTGTACATAATGTGCGGATCTTAAGTCTTAGGACATATTGGTCAAGTTACGTTTATTATGAAATAGTTCGGAAATTGAAATTATCCGAATTAACTTCCATTTTATCTTTAGAAATGCTTTGTTCAAAATGTTCTTGCGAATTTAAAATGCAATCTTGAAATTACGGAAGGAATGGTATCTCTTTTTACTGAGAAGTATTTGTATTATGATTAAATATTGAATATTTGTACATTTAATGTATTGGGCGATTTATATTAACCGATAATAATCCTAAATATTATTCTACTATATTCAAACAGTTATTTAACTTAGTACTTGTGTGTACGTGTTCAGCCAATTATTTTGGAAAAAAATTGTATGTGATAGAAAATATTGGATAGCATTTTACTCGATTAACTAAAAATCATGAAAACTCTGCAAAACCTGTGGAATGATGTAACAGTTCAAAAAAATATATAATTCATTTATGATTTAATAGATTCCTTATTTGTTGAATTAACATCATACCAAAGTGATACAATTAGCATCGGTGATGGAATTTACTGTTTTAATCTACTTTCGTTTAAAAATAATCTTGCTGAGATGCTAATTAAACATCTCATTAAATATCTTTTTTTCCAAAAATCGATATAACATTCCAATTAGAATTAATGTGTAATAACATCTATTACGAAAGTATTCGATAGAATCGAGACTCGAATGTACGATTCTCCGCTACCCCAGAAGTTTACACAACTCCATCTCTCTCTCTCTCTCTCTCTCTCTCCAATTCTATTCATCATCAAAGAATGTTTTTTATTGAAAGTAAAAGTTAATTAATTTTTGAAAATAGGAAAAATATATTAAAGGGAAAACATTCTACTTTCCCTCTGCGGTTTATTTAGTGTTGCAAGCAACCTGTTGTGGCAACGGCTAATTATGAATCCAAACTTTATAGTCAACTATTATCAAATCGATTCGCGGGTTCAAATCCTAACTCCCTGTCAGATCATCATATCACACATTCCATTTAACTAGGCCTGAAATGAGGTGGAAATTAAGACAGTAAAATATCAGTCATCTCAGGCGTCGCATTTGGCGCATGCCAACAGTTACTACCTTTGTCAATAGTCCTAGAGCACTGCTTCTCAAATTTGTTCATCAACGTATCCCATGGTGACAGCAGTTTTCCTAATGTTAGTTGTAGTCATGATAATAAAATCTAATTATGTCCCTCAAATACGGTGTCTTTAAATGGATCTCTCCCTTTCTTTCTTATCTTTTCCCCTGCTTTTCCCTTCATCTGTATCTAAAACATCTCGAATCCAAAAAAAAAAAAAAAAAAAAAAAAAAAACATTTCGAGTGTTTAATTCATCTATCTTATATAACCGACAGGTTGTATCGATATTCATTTATCCTTTTTATAAGTAGGTTTCTTTGTGCTAAAGTCGTCGAAATAATCTCGTAAAAATATTTTCCAGGGACCGCTGCCACATAAATATTCTGCGAAATGTTTCCTTGAACTTGATGTGACGTTAAAGAAAATTCTTAAGTTGTAAAGTACTCTCTTCATCTTACATTATTCAGACAGAGCAAACTTAATAAATTTCAAACCACTCGATTACGATTAAATTCCAATTCTCGAGCGGATTCTTTGACGAAAACGTGAAAGGACACTCCCTTGTAAGAATCAAGAACTTGGTAGAATCCCTCGAGTGACATCAGACAGAGCAATGTCTCGTATTTAAGTCTCTTAAAAAGAACCTTTCATAAACGCTTTATCTAAATTGTATATAATATAGCTGAATAGTTAGTAGCATTAAATATACTTAGTATTTGTAATTAAACATCTCTCTTAGAGTGTTTTACAATACCACCTTTAATCCTCCTTCATCACGACACAAAGATCCACTAATTGAATCCCGAAATCGATCATTCCGCTCTTTTACTTAAAAGAAATTAAACTTTTCATTCTTTATTCGAATATATTTATTCAGTGTGTCGTTCACTTCACCGTCTCATGAAAAACATCAAATTTCATTACAGTACTTTTTTCTGCGTGATTAAATTCTTTGATTCATGAATATAAAAAAAAAAGACTTATATTTCATCTCTTATTCTACAAGGTTAAATGATCCAACTTTTCATGCTGAAATATACATATGAAACGTCATTAAAAATATAATATGAAACGGAAACTTTCTAATTCTAATGGTTTGAATTTAAGTATAGTTAACAGATATGTGTTATAACCACTCGTCTCTGTCTTCTTTTAAGTTACACACAGACAAACTTACAAAAACCCTGAATTAATGATAATAATAATTATCATTCAACTTAATAAGTGCCCTCTGATCTGATCAGCACCTTTCGATGGATAACAAAACGGCCGGTTAAATCGCATTACATGGAAGGCAATTAACATCATAATACGAGAAAGAAAGAAAAAAAATAACAGAAGAACTTAATAACATGGAGAATGATGATAGAGATGCACTTTCTTTACAAGTTCTAGATAAGACGCATGTAACAGAGCTTGGACAATAACAGCACAAACAGATACATCGCACTTTTACAACTTAGGGATACAGGTACAGGAACTAAACAGTCATAATTATATCCGCATTATTCAGTTCGCTAGCTTACTAGTTCACGCTGCGGACGAATCTCTGTAGTAATATTCTGCACTTCTAAGGCTCCGACAGTTCCTAGCAAACACACGCATCTTCTCTTCAAATTCACCCGGTACGCTACCGGCAATTCCACGGCAAATCCAATGCCGACTGTTTCCAATCGATCTCTTCTGCAGAATCTAATGACAGACTGACTCACAGACTCTCGGGGTATTTATACCTCTTCCTGTCAGGTATGACGTTACATAGGAAAATTCAGGAAAAGTTTGTAACTTTCTTCCCCCTGAAGATATCGGCTCAATTCCAACACTATCGGGAACTTTCCATTTGTCGCCAAAGTCGTAAAATTTCTCCCCAAGTCGCCAAATACATCACCAAAGCTAAGGGGTCACTGTTTAAACTTCCCTTGGCTGACTGATGACATCTCTGTAAACGTTCCTTTCCCTTCACAAGAAAACCACTGCTTGGCTTAGCTTTTTATAAACGTCGCACTAGAAGCAACACGAGGGCTATTGGCGACGGACCTCGTAATTTTGAACCACGGTCAAGTGACGAGGACGACACCTGAGCTGGCACCCCCCTCTCCTAACATCCACACCACGCCAACGGGAGGACTTTGGGCCCCGAACAGATTTAACGTGCATCAGCCCCGGCTACACGGCGGGTCTTTGGCGGCCCAGGATCGAACCCGCGACTGAACGAAAACTGCCGGCCGCTAGTCCCCGACCTTGACCACTAGACTAACGCGGCCCAGAGAATCACTGCAAGGAAGCGCCATCTCATGTTCGAAACAATATTTTCTAAATCACGACATTTTTTTAAAAGTAAACAAAAAAAATCGAAGTTCACAACTTTGAATCATATTTTAAGGAAAGTACTACAGTTTTTTAGAAGAAATCAAAAATAAGAACGAGTGTCAAATCTTTTCAAACGCTCCATATACTTACCGGGATTAGAAAATATATTAGTATATCAGAATATATACCGGGATTCCACTTTATCAAGATATTAAAGATGTAGAAAAGCGCTTATTTACCTGAAGCCCATTGGATAAATAGATTGTTTTTCCACATTTTTAATTGTTTGATAAAATGGAAATTTTATAAAATATAACTCAATTTATATTTGAAATTAACACAGCAAAATAATGCATCTTCAATTGCTCACTTTTAAATCTACTCGTAGAAACGAATTTTTTTCAGGTGCATTAATCTACTTATTTAAGTATTTCCTTCTTAAACAGTATTCAACGTGCAAAAAAAATCGAAGACTACATCTTTAAATATACATATTTAAAGAGGAATACTATATCCCAGAAGAAATCGATAATTACAACGAATCACATCTTCAACTGGAGCTCCCGACAAATAGAACTCTTTTCTATATTCTTAATTTCTTGGTCTAATGATGAAAATCCCACGAAAAATATAATCCA
Source organism: Nephila pilipes (assembly GCA_019974015.1). Classification (NCBI taxonomy): domain Eukaryota; kingdom Metazoa; phylum Arthropoda; class Arachnida; order Araneae; family Nephilidae; genus Nephila; species Nephila pilipes. Next base: position 7,401 of record BMAW01022856.1, read on the forward strand.
ATACATCTATATAAATTGAACAGGGTAATCATGCGACTCCGAGTACTCGCTTTAAGCCCTACTCGAAGAAACGGATTTTTCAGGCGCATTAATTTATCTATTTAAGTATTTTCTTATTAAACAGTATTCTCTCTTTTAAATCTTCCGTCTGCGATTGCCAGACATGACAGAAATATCGATCGTTTTGCGAGTGAAATTTCGCGATAGAGGGATAATGATGTTTTTATCGGTGAGACTTTCGCTAAAAATAACTCGAATCTATCTGATAACTCTGGTTTCTTTGGGTTTCCTCTGTAGCAATAAGGTATTGTAATTCTTCAGTATAATGAAGGGGAATCTTTTTTTTTAAAAAAAAAATATATATCCTTAATAATTTTTTTTACCCATTTGCAAAAAAAAAAAAAAAAAAAAAAAAGATTGGCTTTCATCTCTTTTAATCATTAGATTGACAAAAACAACACTATTTTATTTCAACGCAAGTTGCATACAATATTTTTTTTTTCTCTTAAAATATTGAAAACGAATGTCACCAAGGCAACTTTAAAAAAATCCCAACGGAAATACGTGAAATGATTTTACAAAGATTTTTTTCATTTCCATGCGATACTTATTTGTAAAAGTCATTGCTGTTGTAAATTAATATCGCACTGAAGCAATATGAGAGCTATTGAAGCCAGTGAGTGAATATGAAATTTACTGGCGCAAGAGCCAGATGTGGCTATGCTGCGCCAAACAAGATTTTAATTGTGGTCTGGACGTGAAGAAATTGAAAAAAAAAAGAGAAAAAGTGTTTGAAAAGAAGGAGGGTCGAAAATAGAGAAGGATCGCTAGGGTATCCCGGGAGTGCGTTACCCGTGTTTACCAAAGACATTAAACCCCATGGGAAAGAAAAAGATCACTAGGGTGTCTCGGGGTCATGATGTCCGTACTTACCTAAAGAAGGTAAGTCCCTGAGGACCCCTGATATAATCCTCAGGGTGCCCGGCTATACCCCTAGACGCTGGGTACCCATTTGAGTCGCCTCTTACGACATGCACGAGCTACAGTGGGACTATTCTGTCATTCCCGGTCTCCACACAGGTCATTATTGAGGTTAAACGTCGTAATTTTGAATCTCGGTGAAGTGAACACCTTAGCTGACACCTCCTTCTCCAAACTTCCACACCAAGCTGGGAGGACATGGAACTTCGATCCGTTTTAAATTGAATCAGCTGGAATACATGGGAGCTCTTTTTCGCATCAGGGCTAAAATCCACGACTCGACGAAAACGCCACCCAAGAGTCCGCGACCATGACCACTTGCCAACCGCGACCACATTTCTGTGCGGAAAGAAACATAAATCACAAAGTAAAATAGACGGTAGCACAGCCTGATAGATACAGTGGCACACTCCTCTCGTTTTGAGAGGGGAGGGGTACCAGCTCAGGTGTCGTCCTCGTCACTTGACCGAGGCTCAAAATTGCAAAGTCTGTCGCCAATAGCCCTCGTGTTGCTTCTAGTGCGACGTTAATAAAAACTAATCTATACTAAACCTCTCGTTTTGAGGGGGGGAAATTAAATTTTTATTTCGTTTTATCCACCAAAAACTAGGAATGTCAAGCATAACATTTGCATAAACCTTGTTGCTTATCATCTAATTAACTTTCCCTTCGGTTCTTTAATTATTAAGAATATTACGTAATACACTGTCCCTTATAAAAGGCTGTGTTATGCATCGTGGCACGATTGCACCACGACGAACCGTTTTGTAATGCACCGCAACAAGTGATGAAGACTTACTCAGCAGGTGTATTGATTTACCTAATTAAGTACGCCGTGAGAAAGTCGACGCCATGTGAAATTAAAGACGCTTAAAGTTGTTTTAAAGCAGAATTTCGAAACATATAACTTATTTTGTATTGTATACCTCTCTTTCTATCATGTAATTGTATTGCTTTGAACACCTAATTAAATGTTATTAAGTACAGGCAATTTCTAAGATAATTTTTTTTTTATTTCTTGTCGAATATTTTGTAGTGGAATGAGGTATAAAACAAGACCTTGGGTAAACCTATATGTCGAATTCAGGCAAAATATCGTTTTTTTGTGTGTGCTTAATTTGAACAAATCATTATTCTTTTAATGGAATTATCACTGATCATCTCTGATATCTCGAAAGGCTTCTATTTACTTAAAGTACAAGGACTTTTTCATTTCATTTTATTAGAATGATTAATGTTTTTATCATAGATGGCGCCATGTGTATTGTGCACCCTCGTCTCTAGACCGAGGCGTTAAAAGTTGCAAAGTCCATCACTTTTTGCTCCAGAGTTGCTTCTAAGTGAGACGGTAATAAACAATTAAACAAGTATTTAAATGGAATGCACACAAAATAATCAGAAAAAGGGGCATGATTTCGTTATTCCATCGACCTTAAATGACTGTAGTGAGAAGGTTATCAGTAAACGATAGTAGGAATTATTTCAGGAACCATTTCACGTTTGTTGCATTAATTCGATAGATTGCCAATTTTTTTTTTCTTGACATTATGTGAAAATTTAGAGAACTAAGTGCCGGCTCAAATTGTGACGTTGGGCATTCGCATTCCCCCCCCCCTTTAAATTTGGGAACTTTTAGTAATTTGAATTACATTAAATTCCGATTCCTTTCCAACCAAATGAAGCTTGATCTAGACAAATTAGATGAAGGTAAGAAGTGTAATGAATCGAATTGAGAATAGTGTTTTATAAGCAAAATAGAATTGAAAGAAAAGAGGGGGCAGATGATCACGTGAAGTCGGTAAATGCTTGCACATTGGAATTGAAAGTGAGGGTTGATTGGGAGAAAGTAATCTTGCATTTGTTTCGAATACGAGATGCATTGTTTCTCTTGTAAGGGAAATGAGACGTTTTAAAAGATTTCATCAGTCAGCCAAGGAAATTTAAATTTATGCATATGTATGTATATATATTGTTAACTTCCCTACTTAAAGCCCGCCTCTAGAGGGCGTTCATTTGTAAAGGGAAGAGTGTTTGATGTCACACGATCCCCTCAGACGGGACCTGGCCGAATCTCCGAGAGGAGTTGTTGTAAACGAGCGGTAGTAAGGAGTGTAAATAAATTGTTGTTGTTATACAACTCGATATGTTTTTGTCTTGGGACAACCGTGAACTGTAATCTGATGATTATTAACTAAGTTAACAAAAAGTATAATTAAAGGAAGTGTATGTGTAAGGATGACACACAGTAAAAAATATTATTAGTTTTTTAATAATAATAATATATATATATATAGGATCTAAGACCTGCCAATCTACCATCCCCGAAGAGAGCCATAATGTTCCCAGAGCGCCACCTAGCGCTTCGAGAGAGATTCGGAAGAGACGTAGATGGAGAGGGAGGGAGTCGCTGAACAAGACGGTTCAGGGAAATTGTGCAGGACGCTAAATCTATGATTACGCGAGTTTAATCAATTTGTTTTGTTTTAATGTTCAGTCTTATGTTAGCAAATAAACTGTGTGTAATAAGTTACTTAGAATTTTACTCACACCATATATATATGCGGAAAATGTTGGTTAAGCAAATTTTAATGAGCGCGTGATCGCATAATTTAAAGGATAATTTGGAATTGCATCAGGAAATAAGGATGAACTCTTTATTTTTGAATAAAAGAAAATGAAAAATAAGAAAGTTAAATTATTTTAGGTAAAATTATTATTATCTATATATATATATATTGATTCTCAAACTATAAAGTAAAATAAAACTCTGCATTCTCCTTAGTACACTGAACTATTTTGTTGAGAGTAATCAAGAAATTATTCAATTTAATAGAACTTGTACCTCGTAAGAGAACACAGAATAACTTATTTCACATATCGCCAATTCTCTTTCAGTGATGAATGTCTTAAAAAACCGAACACATTTCTTCGAATGTTTCTAAATTTTAAAAATCTATTATGGTAAAAGGGCGCATGTTCACAATAACACACGAGTTCATATCAACTATTGAGCTCCACAAATTTGAATAAAGTCTTCAACAAGCTGAGATATCAAACTTTTCCGGAATCTCAGAATATATATATATATGTATGTATGTATAACTTAAAAGTTTTCCAAGAGAGAAGGAAAAAGCATGTTTAGACAAAATTATATCTATGATCTGAGTCAGGTCCAAATTCTTTCTTGGAACAGAAAAAAGAGTAAAATAAAAACTGTGCACTTCCAGTTTGATTCAGTTGTTTTAGTGTTTGTGTGATCCAGAAATTACGCAATTCAATAACTTATACTCCATAAAAGAACACGAGCTTTTTTTTTAACTTTAAAAAAAAAAAAAAAGATGCTCCTGATTTGAAGACTATCAAATTTCGAATCAAAATATTTTTTTAAGAAACTGACTCCAACTTACCTTGATAGTTTATTAGTTTTACAAAAGAGCGACTTCGGTTTAACTAAAGAAAAGTGTATTATCTACTTCCGGTATGTGAAAGACTGTTATAATGCATGACGAGAGTATTGTGAAAAACCTTGAAAGGAAAGACAGTTTTCTGGTTACTTCAGAGAGTAAATTACAGCGAAACGCTTTTCCAGAAATCTTCAACGTCATGCCCTACCCATCAGTTCAGGAGACAAAACAAAAAGATAACTCAGCGTTATCTTTCTGTGTTAGTAAACATCCTCTTTACGCTGAATGCTTTGTAAACTTCTTTTGCTTCAAAAAGGCTCGTTATTTCATCTGAAATTGAAATTCTTAGACGTTCACATTAGTTTCTGGCTTTGATTGAATTCTAGATGGATATTTTTTAAATTTTATTATATACCTGTATGAGGTTTACAAAATCTAATAGAGTGATATTACCGTTTTCATTTACATTAGTTTCTGACTTAACTTTATAATATAGATGAATATTTTATAAATTATATTGTGCCTTCACATGAACTTTTATAAATCTATTATAATAATATTAATGGTTTTAAGAATTAATAGAAATAAATAACATGACAAAAAATACGTATGAGATTTACGAAATAAAGGTTTTTGATCTCAGTTTCTATCTTAAAATATTTGGTTGTTTTCAAAACATGTGTTCTCCATGTAATGCATAAGTCGCTTTCCATCACACTCTCATTCCTTTTTGCACGCAGTTTCGCCACTACATAACTAGTCGAGGTAACCCCTCAAAGAATTTCAGTGGTTGTTGACAACGATAGGCTTCAATGACATATTTCAACTCGTTGTTCGAATGAAAGTGATGTTCTTTCATCTCTGGGAAAAGGTGAAAGTTGAAAATGTCGTATACAACGACGCTTCTCTGCTTCAACTTCCTTTTCATGCGGAATGCCATCTTTTTCAGTTCTCATCAGACCAACGCCACCTGGTGACAAAGAAAACAAGCGCATTACGTTAAAAACACGTGTAGCTCTCAGATACAACAAGAGTTTGAAAAATCGAATAAAAAAATAGTTATAGTCATGGAGGATTTACTTTTCAATCAAATTTCGTGTGTGTGTAGCAGCGTGGTCGCTCGGGGAGGGGGTTGGAAGATTATTCCACAGTTGCAGTGAGAACGAGTCCTGACCACTTTGACTCCTTGTTTCTGTAATATTATATTTTTTCAAATTATTAGCAGAACTTAAGATTTGTTTGTGTGTGTTTTATGATATTTTAATCATTCTATAGAACTATAAAGGTTTTTTTTTGTTGTTGTTGTTAAAGGACTTTTTTTTTTCATTCTTAATTGAATATGGATATGATTTGTGATATTTATTTACATTTAGGTACCATTTTAAAGAAAACCGTTGCACAACGTGGTTCCAAATTTGTTATGCTTCTGTAAAGGGTATTTATGCATGTGGCGAACTAAAAATATTTTTTCCCTCAGTAATACTTAAATTTTAAGAAATAATCTTTCATACTAAAAAAAAAAAAGAAAAATTAACTTCCAAAATTACAAAACTCTATAATTTTTTTCACACAAAGACAATATACAGTAATATCATTAAAAAGTTCATTCGCTATATTTTGTGGATTTTTTTATACCTCAGAAATAAAACATTTTTTATATTTATAGGATATTATTTTAAAAAGGGTATCCAAATGCAAACATACCTGAAAATTCAAGCCTATATTCAACTCAAAGATAAAGAAAAACATTTTGACGAAAAAATACTTTTATAGTTCAGTAAAATGGTTAAAATATTATTAGGTACATAAAAATTCCTAAGCTCTAAGATTAATTTTAAAACATAAATGTCACAAAAAAAGAAAGAATCTTAAACTCATTATTTTATTTCCCCCCTCCCATATCCTGGTACCCTAAACATCTTTAAAGTATCTTTTAATTATTGTTCGTTAATCGTCATTTATTGCAACTCGTCTGTCAAGCGTCGTCGAATGAGCGTGTTAGAAATGTGAACAACATTTATCCTGTCCTTCACCCTTAGACAAGCATCAGAACTATCATAACCCGAGGGCTTGGATCCGGCGAAGATTACCATTTTATGCTACTTTTATTTTAAGTGAATAATTAGTTTAAGTAATTTATAGAAAACTAATTTAAAATTACTGGCCGAAGAGCCCGGAGAGACTGTGTCCGATACTGATAAAATTTTGGAGATAAAAATGTAATTGAAAAATCTAAAGTATTTCAAACGGACCGGGAGTTCGCCCTTCGCTTCATGAAATCGATCGTAGAGGATCGGACGGCTAAAGCAAATTTTGAACAGTCGAGGTTAGAGCTAGAAAAAAATTAAATTAGCTCAATTCGAGAAGGAGATTGAGCTACAAAAGCTAAGACGTCAGTCACATTTTCTAGTCATCAAACAAACACGTTTCTTAGTATTAGAATTTAAAGTATTACTCTGGGTGTTTTGAAACTCATGGGCAAATCCTTAACTCGTTCGAAAACCGGCGAAAGGAGAAAGAACCCCAGATCCGCGCGCTCTGAAAGTGTACGCACGCACGGGACCGGGCGATTTTCTTCGCTAAGCCTAATTTCATATAAAAATTCATATAAAATCATCCCTGAGATTAAATGCGTTGAAACAAACAGATTATTATAGTTGATAGCATCTCAATATACGGTAGGAAAATTTTTGTGATATTTAAAATAATTACGAATTATAAGAAATAATATTCATTTTGATCAAAGAAATTATAGAGCTACGAAAATAACAACAATATAAATGTAGGATTTTCCAGCTAATTATGAAGCAATTAATTTTATTTTTTCAATCTACTGTAAAACCAGTTCCTCCGATACTCAATAGATGTCGCCACGAATCAGAGTCATGTGATAAGCTCATGTAGCGCCACCTATCCCAGAACAAAACTGAGTGACACTCGTTTTCGCTCTCTTCTCTCTTTTGCCGCCACTTTCTCCGCTTCTTTTTTCCTTCGCAAACCGCGTCGGAAGTAAACTTCAACGCCCGAGCGCGTTCCAACGTCCATCGATATTATGGGTTAAATGAGGCAGCCATCTATCTTTATCTGATGAACTGGTCAACTTACTTTTCACATAATATTGTAAATACTTTTCATTCTTCATCATCTCTCCTAATAAACAAGTAAAGCTACTGCAAGCTTCATCCTTGAATATCATCAACAACATTACATGGAATCCGAAATTACCCCCCTTGACAACCAGCCCATTGTGTAAGAGCAAACCATTGTAGATTCGGGATGAACAATCTCCTTCACCCCAATATCTACATAAATGACATTTTTTTTTAATTTACGAGTATTTAAAATATAGGTAAAATATTGAAGAACTGAATACAAAAAAATATAAAAAAAATAAATGAAATAAAATTACTAAATAATACTCAAACTTTAGGAGCTTGTGATACATTTCGAAACACTGTTCAGGACAAAACCCTACGTTGCAAATTTTGCCTTTATAATACGCCAGCTTGCGTTTTTTTTTTTTTTTTAGGGAATCTTTTTTTGCACACATCATATTGTCTTCTTGACTTTTCACTCAGATATTTTAATCTTTTCGCTATGATAGCAAAGATAAAACTTATTCAAAAACATACAAAATAATTGCAACAAACAAATCGAAAATCTTGCGAACGATAAGTCCATTCCCAACCTAACCAATAAACATTTCGTCATTTCCCCCATTCTTCAAAATATAGAGAAAAACGCAGCGCGCAGTAAATCTCAGCCCTTTAAATGCGCAATCCGACCAAAAGAAGCGAACAAAGGCAGTTGTTTAAATTTTCAAATTCCCCTGATCCAACGGCAAAAAGGTCAAAACTCTGTGGAGCGATATTTGGGGGGGGGGAAACGAGCTTCACCCGCCATCTAATGGCCGTTAAAAATTCAAATGAAACATTCCAGTTTGAAATCACCCCAGTGTGATCATGGGCCCTGTGGCACGGAAACATCCGTCACATTACGATAACATGGGCCGTGAAGGGAGAATCGCGCGCGATCACGTTTACGTGATCACAGTCCTGAAAGAGTTAAGGGGTGATAGAAAGAATCGAAACAAGCAATTTTCATCATGCAATGCTCAGGATACAGAAAGGGGTGAACCGATAAACGGCGCTGTAATCGAAAGCATAAAGCGCGCGTTTCCTTACACATCATCATTTCTATCATGGATTTCGGCAACTCACAGTAATCATGAAAGGACCATAGTATCAAAAATTTCACGGTCGAAATGATGATGTGTAAGAAAACTCGTTCTTTATTCTCTCCATTGCAGCGCTGTCTAGCGGTCCACCATCGCCCTCTGTCTATGCATTGTATGGTGAAAACTGCTTATTTAAATCCGTTCTGCCACCATTTAAATTTTTGCCCATGAGTTTCGCAACATCATGTGTTAAGTTTTAATGATTGCGACTCCCGAGCAGCTGGAAACATTGCATCTGTTCTTTATTTCTTTAGAACAATTTGGTATGAAAGAGGTTCGGCTTACAGGCAGAGATGTTAATCAATTTGCTACTAGAAATAGGAGCTCATAATATTTTAACATATGCAATTGAGGAGAAAATGTCCATTTATAATAAAATAAAGAAGTTGTTTTCAGCTGAACTTCAACTGACACCTCAAAAAATGTATGGGTAACTTTAACGTTTCGCTTTCAACGTATATCAACGTTTCAGAAAAATATTTTTTTTTATTGTTTGTGCAATTATTTAGCCCTTAGTATAAGAATATTTGTAAAAAGTTTAAATCTCCTCATAGAAACCTTTTATTATAGGATGAAAAATTATAAATAGAATAGTTTCCCTCATTTTTTTTTAATATTTACATTTTATTCATTAAGTATTCTTTGTTCCGCATCTAGTTCCAAAATAGGACATACTGGAAGGGGAAAAATACAAAAAAAATCCGATGCAAAAGAGCGTTTTAGTGCCTATGTTATATGAATTAAATAAAAAAAAAATCGGGGAATATTTCCAATCAAAACAAATGCAAAATGGCGCAAAAATTAGCAAAAATAATAGTTAAACACTTCCCAAATACGCCGAATAGAAACGGCAAATCAAAACAAGCATAAAAACTGTTTTAATTGTTTTAATTTGCCGTTACTATTTGGCGACAAAAAAGGTTTTCGGAGCATGCGCAGTTAGCAGAAAAAATTCTTCCATAGAGCGAGGATTTCAACTCAAGCGGAAAAATTTAGACGTATAATTATATAATCTGAAACAGAAGTGATGCTTCGTTTTATCTAAATATTTATTAGATAAAATGAAGTCGAAACCTGTATTCGTATTAGTTTAAAAATGCAATCTTATTCATTTTCTTCCTTTAGGTTACACCGAGAAAATATTACGAAGAGTAGTTTTTGATAAGAACTAATTTATATGTAAATGTACAAGAAACATTGACAGCAGAAAATCTTTTCAAATACACAAGTTTCGTGAAATTAAAGTTCTGTGCATGGAAATTTCATTATAATTTCAAGAAAAATATGTTTATTTCTGAAGTCTTTTATTTTATACAAATAATTAAAATTACTATAAAAAACAACGTATTACTAAAGCAGAAAGTTTTAATTTTTCTGCTACAGATTAAATAAATAAAGGAAAAGATTTTTTTTGTTCAAAAAGTACTTATTTTTGATAACTTATGTCGTTGCTAGGGCAAGTTTGTGATATCACTGTGTACTATCTTAGCTGACCAACGAAATCTCTGTAAATGTTTCTTCCTCGTTACAATAGGAACGTTGCAAGGAAACTTCGTCGCAGGTTCATACGAGAATGGACAAAAGTACCTGTTTTACGCAGCAGATGGTATTGTTATGGTATATTGGTGTTACTGCTGCGTGTTGCAATCCGTAACACTGCACCAAATCAAATGTGGCTTTGATTCATAAGTTAGTTTTGACTGTTGCCGCGACGAGTTACCGTCGATGACACCTTTATTTATCATCACACGCTGGAAATCAGGCTACAATCAAAACAATGAGTAATTCTTCTAAATCTGCACCAAATAAGGCGAAGATGGTTTCATCGGTCCGAAAAGTTTTGGCGACATTTTTGGGGTGCAAAGAGACTACTTATAGAAAGGGAAAATAATCAATGAAGAATATTACATTGAGTCACCTATTTCCGATCCTTAATGTCCCATTTCCCACTACTAATACGAATACTTTTTGATCTCCCTCTTTCCCTCGCGTATGTATCCTATGTCCGTTCTGTTTGCATAACGTTTTTACCTAAAATAAAGAAAAAAAAAAGAGTTAGTTTACTTGTAAAAAAGTGAATACAGGCTAGATAACAAAGCTTTTCTTAAGAGAGCCTAAAAAAAGAAGGCCAAAATGTGTCAAGTTCTTATCAAGAAATGATTAAATATTTATCCCAGAGTAAATGTAAGCCAAGACGGATACATACAAATCAGATGTTACATTTCTAAAAAAAATTAAAAAATGACTTTGAATTTGAATCATATTTCAGATTTCTTTTTTTCCTCTCTAGTTAGACATTCACATCATTACATTTAAATAAAAAAAAAACATCACATTATTACATTTAAATAAAAAAAAAAACATCACATTATTACATTTAAATAAAAAAAAAACATCACATTATTACATTTATATAAAAACAAAGAATTCACTTTTCAATGTCCGTTTTCCAGATTCATTGCGATTTCAAATCATTTTTCTTCGAGATTTTCGGTAGAATAATTAAATTTTAATTTTGAGTTGCATTTTTTTGCCATAGAGAAAAATTCCAAGCGATTAAATGACGTATTCGTATTATTGGAGTGAATCTAATATTTTTTGGAATCATATTCATGAGACATGAGAGATACTTGCGTACGTTCTTTAAATCCCAAACTTCCACTCCACTCTTTTTAAAGACTTCTAAATCCATTAAAAAATAAGTTTTCCCTATTTTGTAGACTCCTTAATACTCATCGCGGTCTTAAAGAGTTTTCGGCATCCCGTGGTTTTCCGACTCCGATAAGGGGGAGAAAGTTGTTGACCTTGACGCAGCAGCGTTGTTTCGAACCCTGGACAAAGGGGTCCGAAGTTGACGGTCCTACCAATCAGGCTGAAAAGATATCTCATCTGGCTGGCTGAGTAAGGCCTTTTAACTTCTAACGTTGTTGTAGAAGAGAGTCGCTGCAAGTTTTCCCATCAAGGCGTCGTACCCAAGTCGGCATGGCTGCGAGTTCGTTGTTGGTGTCATTTCTCTCCTATTCTCTAGAGGGAATTTTTTTTCAGTTCTCTTAGTTCTTAAATAAGACATACGACAATAAGCAGTTTTTTTCAGTTTTAGTTTTATTAACGTCGCACTAGAAGCAACACGAGGGCTATTGGAGACGGACCTCGTAATTTTGAACCACGGTCAAGTGACGAGGACGACACCTGAGCTGGCACCCCCCTCTCCTAACATCCACACCACGCCAACGGGAGGACTTTGGGCCCCGAACAGAATTAATGTGCATCAGCCCCGGCTACACGGCGGGTCTTTGGTGGCCAAGGATCGAACCCGCGACTGAACGAAAACCGCCAGCCGCTAGTCCACGACTTTGACCACTAGGCTACCGCGGCCCTACGACAATGAGCAATGAGACAGAACTGACGTACTATTTTAATTATTTTTATATTGTAATATTAAATGACAGATATAGACAATATAGGTACTTCAACGATAAGTCGAGCCTTATTAACATTTATTTGGACTGAAAAATAACAACCCCCATATCAGCTGAGTAAGTGGCAAAATTCATATGTAGATCAGCCAATGACAGCCTAGCTAGAAGACGTTAGCTCTTTTTGGCTATCCTGGTCCGACGGATAATATTATTACATGTGAGATGTTTAAAAAACATCAAGATCTTTAGTGCAGCTGCAAGAATCTTATAGCTCCTTCAATGAGTCCCAACATTTTCAGTATACACTTTAGCGTTGGTTGTTTTCGATCTCGTGGAGGGGGAGAGCTGTTGGTGACCTTGGTTGCCGGCGGCTGTTTCGAACCCTGGATTTGTACGTCCAAAGGAAAGTGCACCGGTCATTTGCGCCTTTGACAACGAGACTAAAAGAGACGTCTCTCGGGTTGGTTATTAAGGCATTTTAACTTCTGGCATTGTTGTTAAAGAGAGCCATTGCACACTCCCTTTTCAGTGTCATCGTAATGATAGAAGAAAAATATCCTGATTGATATTTGTAGAGAAGGTTGTTTTGCATCCCCTCCCCGTTGAATTGACATTTGCTTGGAACACTTTCCATTTCACGTCTTCGGCTGTCTCTAGATGAGAGGCAGGTCTCGTCGACACGTGCGCCGTAGCCGGAAGATCACTAGTTCGGATTTATGCCTAGTTGTCTTAATTAGACACATAGAGGCAAATGTTTTGCGTGAGGGGCTGCCAATAGTTCTAAGCTGCGCTGTCATCTATTTTTCAAGTCCTGGGTCACCATTTCTACGTTGGACTGAATTTCGACCTCGTGGATGGGGAGAGAGTAGTTGTGATCTTGATTGTTGGTGACTGTTTCGAACCCTGGACCAGTGGGTCTGAAGAAAAGTTGACCAGTTTGTTGGACCTTCGCCAACTAGACTAAAAGAGACGTCTCTCTCGGTCTAGTTATTAAGGCATTTTAACTTCAGGGATTGTTGTTTAAGAGAGCCGCTGCAACACTCTGAAAGTGTAAAGTATTTTAAAATAGCTGTAGTGAAAAGTTCCTTAAAATAATCAAATTTCTGAGTGTCGGTACTCTTGCCGATATTAGTTAACATTTAGATTAATTTATTACTTTCTTTAGAAAGAGAAAAAATGACGAAACTGTCGAAAAAAGAAATCACAAAATTGGTACTTGGCGAATTTGTTAGTTTATTAAAACTTTCTTGTCTATTAATTTTGCTTTAAGGCATTTTTACAGTTGCACGTGAGTTACTTAAGCGTAATTACAGTTTTGGACTAGTATAATTGAATTTTTCACCGTGAAAAATTCATGAAATGAGCTTAAAAACTGATTGACTGATTGTTAATTAACGTTACACCGAGAAGCAAAATGAGGTCTATTGACGACGAACCTCGAACTTTTGAACTACTGTCAAGTGATGTGGACGACATCTCAGCGAGCATCTCTCTCTACAATCTTCCACACCACATCATAGAAAGAACTTAGAATATCGTAGGTGATGCTTATTAGATTTAACACGGTGAGTATTCAATACTATCTGGACTGGAACCCAAGACTCGATAAGACAACGCAGGCCGCGAATTCGCGAGTGACCACTTAGCTACCGCGGCCACACACGCTTTTGAAAAGATTATATGTACTGTAAATAAAATTCCGTTATTTAGGGCTCCCAAACTGGCATCATCGGTACCATCAAAAATCAGATTTGGTTTGGTTTAATTAACGTCGCATTAGAAGCAACGCGAGAGCTATTGGTGACGAACCTCATAATTTTGAACCATCAGAAGTTAGAAGTTAAACATTTTATACGTGTCCTTCATAATGCGGAAACTGCTCATTAATTTTGTCATTATAAATAAGAATCTCTTTTACAAAAATCATAATTCGGAGCCGGAATCATTCTGAAATACACCCCCGTTCTCTGATTTATAGTAAGTTCAATCTGCACAAGAATAATGGTCGATATAAGGAGTAGAGGGAAATTGAGAAAGAACTGGATCCTAAAAGCATTATAAAGACGGCTGTCTTTGGCTAATGTTAAAATATAGGGCTCAACTTCGACCATATTTTCAGGTAGAAGAAATACTCCAGGATTAAATTAAATTACTACAGATATAATATATACAATCATTCATTAGATAGAGTTCATATAGTTTTGAATTTTTTTAAAAAATATACAGTTCTTGCCTTAACGCAAATTGGATATTTAATTTTCCATGTTAAAGTATAGGAGAAGAGAAATATTAAGTGCTATTTTTACTGAAATTTAAAGGTTAATTCACGAAGAATTTTGTAGTTTAGAAATATGTACTTCTCTTTTTAGGATAGCATACCCAGAATACAGTTTTGTGTCGTAATTAATCTATTTATTTTTTTTAAATTTGAAGTTAATTTTTGTTTATTATTAACAGATTTCGTGCTGTCTACGACAGATGGCGCCAAAATTCATTCTTGTCTAGAACTGCACGGAAGCAGAAGGAGAAGAGAACTTGTCCCCGTTAATGGCATTATACACCGGTATGTCTTGATATCGTAAGTAATAACTTACAAAAAAAAAAAAAAATGTCAATAAAGAGGGTCTTCTAGCAAAGCAATAAACCGAAACATACGGCGATGTATGTAAAGTTATAATTGTTCTACCGCTTTTGATAGCAGCTGCACACCTATGTGTCGTAGAAAAATTACAGGCTCAACAAGAAAAGAAATTCATCTATGAACGTGCTGTTACTAGTACAGAAGATCTAAAGGAAGTTTTATGAGAAGGGGGAGGGATGGAATTTCAGATGAAACAATCAAAAATCAGGTTGAATCTGTATCTAAAAGATTGCAAGTTGTGATCCAGGTGAAAAAGTATGTAATTAAGAGAAGTTTATATCAAAATTAATAAAAGTGGAAAATCAATTTTGTGGCATGGTTTTTGTCTGCGTCCTATTGATTTCTTTTGAGAAAGAAAGAAAATTCGATTACACAATTTTTTTTGTTACATAATGGAAAATGCTGAGCGAGAGGAAATAAAACACCTATTTTCTTAAGAAACATAAACCTTCTACACAAGAAGCGTAAACTCAATATACTCTTATACTTTAATCTCCAAAGAAAAGGATGAAATTTCATGTGTCTACCAGAGACGACCTTTTTTCTATCTGGGTAAAAGTCCATTTGGGGTTCCTAAATTTTTTTGTATAAAGTAAAAAAGCATATAAACGCGAACACATATATTAATGCATGTTTATTAATCGCGTTATTTTGTTGAAACATTAATTACTTTTAGAAAAAATTACAATTTTTTGCACCTTTATCTGAGGCTTAATATATCATGTGATTGCTAAGTTCTTCACACATACTGAGTAATAAGAATTTAGGATACTGGAAGTTCCTTAGAATAAAATAACAAAACCAATCATTTCCATCATCTAGAATTAGTTTGAGAAGATTACATCGAATCTTCTATAATAATAATATTTACGATGAAAATACCTCCATGTCACTGACAACTAAAGGAGGCATAACAAGTTTTCATGTGCAAGAGACATTTGAATCTTGGTCATGTTGAGGTCGCCTGTGGGACGCTGGTGAGCAGCATCCACCGCCCCCCCCCCCCCAGATGGTTGGCCGGCGGTTTCGCCCACGTGGTCTGATCCTGGGCTGGTAAAGACTCACAGGCCGGGGCTGATGCACGTTGGTCCGTGGCCCAAAGTCCTGCTATGCGGTGTGATGTTAGAGGGGAGGCACCAGTTCAGTGGCCGTCCCTGCCAATTTTGACCGTGGTTCAAATTGTGAGGTCCGTTCCACAGCTCCTCACGGCGTGACGTTAATAAAACTAAACTAAACCAGATGGTTGGGTCTCTGTATAACTTGTGACAGAAGGTAACTAACAAAGCCATCCCATAGATGACCTGCAAGAATCGCCGAACAAGAATCAAAATAATCAAAATGGCGTCATATTCTCGCATAAATATCGATATAATCTTTAAAATAAGGTGAAAGAACTCATACAACACGGAAAAATTTATGCTGACTGATATCATGCGTTTATTCCAAATACAAATTAATAATATTGTTATGAAGACAATGTTAATGCACACGTAAAACCCATTAAGACAACTGCTGACATTATTTGAGGCACCCACCCCATTGCCATTAACCTGTCCCACATTTGACCAAGATTCTCCAATGCGAATGAGAATCTGAGTTTTTCTAAAATAACTCCCAAGAACGGTTTTATCTAGAGATGCGGACTATTTGACGTCAGAGGAACAAATTTTAAAAAAAAGAGAAAAAAAAATTGCTACAGAGTTGTCCCTTTTTTGAAAAGATCAAAAAAAATCGTGTAAGGTGATACTTGTTTGTTTTCGACGACCGCTCTGTCTTTTTTTTCTTCTCTCCCGCTCCAATTAAGATCAATCTGATAAAAATAACGGAGTTCATAAATATATTTACAAGTTTAGGCCCCAAAGCTGCAATTAGCAATGACAAACTTCGTGCGTTATTAATGCTAGATCTTTACTTCCTGTATATATGGAAGAAAAACTTTGTGATATCTGTCTCCGGTCGTTTAAGATCGTTATTATCAAGCACAAGCTAAGGAAGTTTTTAGTCGGGAATAGTAAATTCATCTCAGCGATAATTTTATGATACTTGGTATATTGAGGCACTTGAGTTATATTAAAGAATAGACCAAAATTTGAACCCTTTTTTTCCGTTAAATAACAAAACGTCTGTTAATTTTATACTTGATTTCTTTTATAGTGTATTCTTACTTATTTCTAATTGAATCATTCCTTCTTTCTGATGTAAATGTGTTGCGGGCTTTTCCTTATTGTATTGTTTAAGACAAGAAATCCAATTAAAGGAACTAAACATGTTCATGAAATTGCATGTTTTTTGGAATGTTCCAAATTTCTGTGAGTAGTGCATCATGAACAGATGTGTGTGTAATGTTACACTACAAACTCTATGGAATTTGGAATAATTTTCTGTATGGAGATGTTCCAAGTTTCGATCGAGTTCTCTGACACTGTTTTAAGGATCGCCTAAAAGAATTGGTTTAACAGGGTTGTTCTATATTTTTGTGACTTTTCAGTGCTGAAGGAAAATATTCCTCTGTGAGAATTTGCTAATTTTTTTACCGTTGATATTCGCATTTAAACGTTTTAAGAAAATTCTAATGGGTGCCTAGGTATCTGGATCCTAAGTGGATCCTCCAAACCATGTGTATACTACTCAACATTTAAATCAATAGTAGAATTTGAAAGCAAATGGACCAACCCAATGGATACATATATATAAGAAATGTGGATAGTCATTATGTGATATATATATATATATATATATATATATATATATATATATATATATATATATATATATATGGCTTGATATAGTTAAAAGAATATGTAACCATGCATAACCAAAACAGAATAAAATTACAAATCCAGACTTTGGGAACGGACTTTTCTTTGAACCCACCAAATAACGAGACGACACTTGGACTTAAAATGTTCCTCTCCTCAAATCTCCCTCCATATTAAAATTTCACTTAAAGACCCTTAAGCCGATCAGAACCAAAGACCGTCTTCTGCAAGTCCAGTAACAAACATCTCAATGTGCAAATAGCATTTCCATAGAATCCAATAACGATTAGTAAGGTTTCCAAAATGAATGAATCATATTTGATATGTAAAACATATGTTAGCAAAGATATATGTTCTTTTTTTTCAGCAGATAAATCCATACATAAAAATATTGTTTCTAACAGTAACCAGGTTTGTTGCTCAAATGAATTAGTGAATGTTAGATGGAATTGGGAACTGAAAGTTAAAAAACTCTGCTTGGAGACAACAGCCAAAGTGACATCTACAAGATCCTCACAGTAATCAGCAGCCGTCGATAGCTCAGTTGGCAGAGCGGTGGACTGTAGGTGTTTCATAGCTGATATCCATAGGTCGCTGGTTCGACTCCGGCTGGACGGAATGTTTATTTTTTCTTTGAAAAAGTAATGACACAAAATGAATACATCATAACAGCAATTTTTTTTTTTAATATGCGGGAAAAAAAATGTTTAGAGTTTTTAAAGATAAAAAAATGTTTTTATTACGATAGATTACAATATAAATTTTGTTTCAATCATTCATCTCTTAAAAAAATTTTTTTATTGAGAATTAAATTTCTTGGGGAGAAACAAGAAATTTTATAGCAAATAATTACACATTTTACTAAAATGGTTTCCGAAATAGCGTATTGAATGTTTGTTACAAGTGTTCGTACCATTTTTAAAAGAAATATATATATTTTTTTTCTTTTCAGTTTTTTTCTAAAACGTATTTATATAATTAGATGAATTTTCGAACAGAAAGGTCTTAATCTTGAAGTTTGCTTGCACTCAGTGCAATAACCGGTGATAGTTCAGTTGGCAGAACGGTGGTCTTTAGAGTGTTGATATGCATAGATCGCTGACTCGACCAGGTGGTTGTTCTTTTTTTGATGGAAGTAATGTAACAATCATGCGGAAATACGCTTGTATTTCCGTTTTACAGATTGTGGCCACGATAGCCTAGTGATAATGGTTGCGAAATTACAGCCGACGTTGTTTGCGTCGAAAGTGGGTTCGCACCCTGATGCCACAAAAGATCAATCCTACAGTAGAGCGACAACACATTAAAACTGGTCGTAGCTCCAAGTCCTCCCTTGGCGTGATGCGGAAATTTCTGAAAGAGTTGTCCACTCTGATGTTTTCCTCGTCACTTGAGCGAGATTCAAAATCACGAGGTCCGCTTCCAATAATTTTCTCTCTTGCCTTTTTACCAAAAGTTTTCATTTAAATTATCCTATCGCTGAAGCGAAACTTATTTGGCAGAAGTCCTTGCGGGAAAATCCTAAACGGCATCTGAAGCTTAAATCCTGTATTCATACGGCTCGTGAATGTGAGTGAATGTAAAGTTTATTGGTGCAAGAGCCAGATATGGCTATGTTGTGCCATACAAGATTTAACTGTGGTCTAGAGGTGAAGAAATTGAAAAAAAAAAAAAAAAAAGACAAAAATTGGTTGACAAGGAGAAGGGTCGAAAACAGAGAAGGATCGCTAGGGTAATCCGGGGGCGCGTCATCCGTGTTTACCAAAGACAGTAAACCCCATCGGAAGGAAAAAGATCTCTAGGGTGCCTCGAGATCATGATGCCCGTGCTTACCTTTGGAGGCAAGTCACTGAGGTCCTCTGATATAATTCCCAGGGGAAGGGTGCCCGGCTATATCCCTAGACGCTAGGTACCCATTTGGACATACCATCAGACGCCAGATAACCAAATATATGTCGCTTGTTATACGTCTTATTTCTGCAAAAGAGAAAAAAAATCCTATTGTTCATTTTTTTTATTTCTGTCCATGTACATTTCCTGCTCTGTAAACATTTAGTTTAATTTTTTATTAATGTCGCACTACAAGCAACACGAGGGGTATTGGAGATGGACCAAATTTTTGAACCTCGGTCAAGTGACGAGGACGACACCCGAGCTGGCACCCCCCTCTCCTAACATCCACACCACGCCAACGGAAGGACTTTCGGCCCCGACAGATTTAACGTACATCAGCCCGGGCTACACGGCGGGTCTTTAGCGGCCAAGGCTCGAACCCACGACTGAACGAAAACCGCCCGCCACGAATCCGAAACCATGACCGCTAGGCTACCGCGGCCCTAAGATCCATGTTAAATATGCTCCAACTACTGCCATTGGCGTGATGTGAAGGTTCGGAGATGGGGATAGTGTCCACTCGGGTGTTGTCCTCATTACTTGGCTGAGGTTCAAAATTACGAGGTCCGTCACCAACAGCTCTTGTGTTGCTTCTAATTGGGACTTTAATAAACAATCAATTAACCATGCCCCGTGAAATGTCAAATCCAGTAAAAATTAAAATATATCGGTTGCTCCACGCGACTGTCTTTGGCTAAACTAATGTTGTATTTGCAATCCTGAAGCGCTAGTATCGACCACTCTAACTATTAGAGGCTTGCTGCAATTTAAATCAGTCAGGCTTCAATAAAACCCAATTGACGTCACAGGATTGTAGAGAATGTAGTAGCCACGCTCAGATATCGCCCTCACCATGGTTCAGAATAACGGGGCATTCAGCAACATTGTGTCGGGCAGAAATAGGCAGCCGGGTAAAAATTCAATAAACAAAACAGACCCATAGTCAATCTAAAAAACGCTACCAACCGAGCTAGTTTAAAAAATGGCGGACGTAAGTTTCATTGAGATAAATAGCGTATTTTTCTCCGGTCGCTAAAAAAAAAATATATCTATTCAAGCCGAACGAAAACTTATCTCAACATATCAGATTTTGCAAATAATTTTTTAATGTGTAGTGCTTTTGTGCCCTTCGATGTAATTGTATAATAATAAACGAACGTAAAACCAAATCTACCTTTTGACACGATAGATTAATCTTTCGACAATCAACATGAGGGAAAAAAATTATTAAAAGCTCCCTCAAGCGTTCAACCTTATTGTGTTGATTGCGAAGGCCTATTGAGCTGTATTATAAAAACCGATGATAGCTGATTTGGAAAAGTGGTAGATTGTAGGTGTTTTCGAAGTTGGTATCCAAAGGTCGCTGGCTCGACGGATGAGTTTTTAAGGTAGCTAAAATGCCTGCGACGAGAAAAAATGACCTTATTTTATGCAACCTTTAAATAATTCTCACTTTTTAAAATTAAAAGCAATACAGCTCATATATTTAGCGTTTAGATGTTTTTATATCTGTGTATCTATTTATGCAGAAAAAAAAAAAAATCAGCTGTATAAACATAGGCAATTATATATGAGCAATTAGTAATCCATTGTTATATTTACATTTGTAAGTCATGCTCTTACCTTTGAGTGGAACCGGGTGTGACAGAATAGTCCCACTGTAGTTCACGCATGTCGTAATGGGTACCCAGCGTCTGGGGGGGTATAGCCGGGCACCCTGCCCATGGGGATTATATCAGGGGACCTTAGGGACTTGCTTTCTTTAGGTAAATACGGGCATCATGACCCCGAGGCACCCCAGTGATCTTTTTCTGTCCTGTGGGGTTTACTGTCTTTGGTGAACACGGTTGACGCGACCCCGGGATACCCTAGCGATCCTTCTCTATTTTCGACCCTCCTTCTAGTCAACCAATTTTTGTCTATTTTTTTTCATTTTCTTCACGTCTAGACCACAGTTAAATCTTGTTTGGCCCAGCATCTGGATCTGGCTCTTGCGCCAATAAATTTCACATTCACTCCCTCACTTATCTTTAAGTGATTTTGCTATTGTTTTATTAACTTCGCACAAACACGAGGGATATTGGTTCAGTTTGGTTTATTTAATTAATGTCGCACTAGAAGCAAAACGAGGATTATTGCCGACGGACCTCGCCATTTTGAACCTCGGTCGAGTGAAGAGGACTACACCTGAGCTGGCATCCCCCCCTCTCCTAACTCCACACCATGCTCACGGGAGGACTTCGAGCCTCGACATATTTTAACGCTTATCAGCCCCAGCTACACAGAGGGTCTTTAGTGGCATCAAGCCAAGGGCTATCGGTGGCGGACTGTTTAAATTTGAGCCTCTGTCAAGTAAAGAGGACACACCTGCGCTGGCACTTCTCTATCGAAATTGTGTTAGATAAAAAAAAAATGCAGTTGTTAAAAGAAATTCATGAAATATTGTAAGCAATATGGAATTTTGAAATCGGATGAATCATTTTGAATGACCCTGTATTATATACATTCGCTCGTAGTTGGTGAAGCATTAGTGAAACAAACGTGTAATTAAGCATGAAAATTGAAATAAAGGATAAAAATTAAGAATTTAAATACGTATTTCTGTCATGAAGCCGAGTGGACATGGTCGAGGACTCGGGGTCTCTGGTTTTCGTTGAATAGTGGGTTCGATTCCTGATTTCACTGAAGACCCGTCGTGCAGCCGAGGTTGATGCACGTCAAATCTGTCGGGGCCCAAAGTTCTCCCGTTGACGTGTTGTGGAAAATAGGAGAGGGGGATGCCAGCTCAGGTGTCGTCCTCGTCACTTGACCGAAGTTCCAAATTGCGAGACCCGTCGCCAATAGCTCTCGTGTTGCTTCTAGCGCGATGTTAATGAAACCAAACCAAAACCTATCATGAACTTTCTGGAATTTTGATGTTTATAATACGAAAACAAATTCAGCTGTAATAAAAAAAAATTTAGATATTTTATAATATATATTACTCGATTATTTCACTTATAAGATTTTTGTTTGTTTGTTATTACCAATCTCATCAAACTTAACTTAACGATCTCGTTTAATTTGTTTGTATGTGGCCCACAGGCCTTCTTTAGGTAGGTACCGGAATCAGGACCCCGAGGCACCCGAGTGATCTTTTTCTTTCCGATAGGGTTTACTGTTTGCGATAAGCATGGTTGACACGCTCCCGGGGTACCCTAGTGATCCTTCTCTATCTTCCGTGTCAACAAATTTTTAATCTTTTTTCCAGACTAGAATATAGTTACATTTTGTTTGGCTCAGTATAACCATTTCTGCCCTCAGGGCATTTAAACTCCACCATCACTCACATAAACGTCTGGATCGCAGTTTCACCTTCTTTGGCGCAGCATAGCCATATTTCGCTCTTGTGTCTCTAAGTCCCACTATCACTCGCTCACTTGTTAGCATATAAAAATTAATAAGTGTTCTTTGGTATTGATTGATTGTTTAATAACGTCACACTTAGCAGTAACACGAGGCTACTATCCTTTGTAATTCTGAACCTCAGTAAAGTGACGAGGATGACACCTGAGCTGGCACCTCTCCCTCCAAACTTCCACATTACGCCAATGGAAAAATGTTGAGCCTCGACAGATTTGACTTGCATCAGCCTCGCTAAACGGTGTGTCTTTAGTCAGCGTTGGAACTCGAACCCACGACTAGCAGAAAATAATGCTAGTCCACGACTATGACCACTACATTACCACGGCCAATCTTACTTTTACGCACATCACACGTGAAATCTAACGCATTTATAACTTTTTAAAATTCGTAGAACATAATTACAATTACAAATTACAATTATTGAACATAATTACAATTTCAAAAATTTAAATTTAGTAAAAATTTTAATATAATTTTATGATTTAAATTTCCGAAAATTTTTATACAGATACTGTGCCATGTCTAAAATTTGTATTTATTATATAAGAAAATGCATTCTCTTCGTAGGAAACAGTCCCATTTAATAATATGAAAAATATCGGCGCATTGTATGACCTTGTGTCTGTGTGTGCGCGCGCGTGTGTGAAAAGTTTAGCACAAACCTAAAAACATATATCGAGAAAAACTCAAATACAGATATTCTTTTTCTGTAGAATGTTGGTTTGTTGATATTTTTCATGAGAATGGAGCAACGAAGTCTATTATTCACTTCTATAGCGTGACATGTTTGTTTACAATTGAATGGTTGATGTTACAGGTTATTGAGCAACAAAGATTACTATCCCCATTTTTAATAACTTTAAATCTTCGAACGTTTTATTTGTTTTCCTTTAGTCATGGGTTTGAACCTTAATACCGCCAAAGACCCGCCCTGCAGCGGAGCTAATGTACGTTAAATTTGGTCGAAGTTCCGAATCCTCCCATCAGTGTGGTGTAAAAGTTTAGAGAGGGAAGTGCCAGTTCAGATGTCATCCTTGTAACTCGACAGAGGTTCAAAATTTCGAAGTCCGTCGCCCATAGCCCTCTGTTGCTTCTATTGCGACGTTAATAAAACCAACCAATCAATATCGAACGTTTTATTTACCGAATTTCCATAATTAGCACATTTATGGAATCAGCAGAGAACTCTCTGTTTTTAACAGGAAAATAAAAATGAATAATTAAATGCAAAATCTGAAGCATTTTACTGCTCCGGTTACTTTAATGAAAGTAATGTTAACAGTGATACGGAAATAATCTTACGCATAAGAAAGACTTCCCCCCCCTTTTTTTTAAATTCCTACTATTAGCTCACACACACACACACACACACACACACACATACACACACACATACACACACACTCTATATATATATCTTGTTCAAATTTTCAATCTTTAATAAAATACTTTTTATTCATCCACTCGAGTTCAAATACATTTTTTAAAACTTGTAGTGGAGGACACTTGATGTTAATACAGTTTTTGCAAATATTAAATCATTAATTTAATTTAATTGGTGAAAATGTAGTTGAGCCCAATCACTGGGAGCGATTTCAAAAACATGCCAAACATGACAATTTTTTGAGGCCGAACATTAAGTCTGCGAAGTGGACCAGGGTTAATCTTCGAAGCCGCATTTGGCAACATACCGCCAAATAATTCCTGTCGCCAAGGCTGGTTGGGCTAAACTGCATTCCAACCATTTAATTTACCGGAGGAATTAAGAAACAAGCCAGTGCTTCTACTATGTCACTTATCTTGCAATGGCAACATTGGTAGAGCGTGGGGGTAATGCCTTCGGATCGAAACTCGTCGAAGCGTAAAATTCTTTTATTTGATTTTCAAATAATTAATTTTAGTTTCATATGGGAGAAAAAAAAATTCTCTTGTATAAGGTATTTAACGGGATATAAATTTAGGAATAAATACCGTCAGTGACGAAGAGTGTAGATAGCTGAAAAAAAATTTCTTTTGCCTCTTAATATTGTGATTCTGTCATATGTATATACATATTGATATTAATTGTAATTGTTTAATAAAAAGTAACTAAAATAAAAAAAAATGACTTAAGTTGGAATTGACTTTAAGATTGTTCTTCTTTTTTATATTACTTGTTCCAAAATATTAAATTAATATATCTTAATACTTTTATTTACTTCAAAATATAATACGAAATTATCCTCTTTTAAAACTTTCTTACTTAGAAGATTTACTCAATTTGACTACGAACAAAATTCATGCGGGAAAAATCAATAAATTCATTCAAATAATAGTTACTCTACATTTAACTGGTGACAAAAATGTTGTTTATTTTTTCGACATTAGTGGAAATTGAAAGTCAGGTTATAATGAAGAAGTAAGTATTAAAAATTAAATTAATTATGTAATTATTTTTTTAAAAATGGATTATATTTTCTTACAGAGGTTAAATTTTTTTATTTTTTCACACAACTAAAACTAAAATGATCTATGTACGAATGTCCCGAAATAAATTTGGGGCGTTATGATATTATACAGAATTCTAGCAACATATTCTTTTAATTTACGATATCTAAAAGACTTTTAAAAGGAAATTAAATGTTTAGCAGATTTTAATACATAATGGTAATCGGAATTCCTTACCAATATTTGACGAAACATCATGTTAAAAATTGGGCGACGCATTATATTAAACGATATATAATTTTATTTATTTATTCATTTATTTTTTGCATCTTTAAGGCTATGAAAATTTCCGAGTTCTTCTAAAAATGTTTTTGTTGCTGAGCATTATTGATAACTTATTTGTAGGGTAAAAATTTCTTTTTAATGGGTTTTCTTCTCACGCTATACGTCTGGGTTAAAACTTTAAAAGCTTTCTTCTCAAATTTTAAAGGGATTTATTGAGCTGAAATTTTCTGTACACGATTGTTTAGATGACAGTACGATAATTTAATTATGATTCACAAAAATTAATTGATTAAAAATTGTTATTTTAAAAATTAAACTTTACGCCAAGTTTCTCGCCAAGTCGCCAAATGGTTGCCAAGGTGAAGGAGTTATTGCTTAAACTCTCTTTCGTTAATTATTATTTTGTTAAAAAAATTAATAAAAAATAAATATTTTGAATAAATTCAATTTGACTCAACGTTCCCTTTTGCTCTTAGAATTTAAAGAAAAAAATTATGGTACGAAAGTTTGAAGTTTCAAAGAAAGTTAAATTTTTATTAAAGTCGCACTAGAAGCAACACGAGGGCAATTTGCGAAGGAACTTGCAATTTTGAACCTCGTTCAAGTGACGAGGACGACACTTAAACGGGAAACCCCTCTTTTAATTTCCATACCACGCCAACGGGAGGACTTAGGGCCCCTAACAGATTTAACGTGCATCAGCCCCGGCTACACGGAGGGTCTTTAGCGGCCAAGGATCGAACCCGCGACTGAGTGGCGAAAAACGCTGACCACGAATCCGAAGCCATGACCACTAGGCTACGGCGGCCACGAAGTTTGAAAGAAAACCCATGTTTAAAAATAACTCGTTTTGTACCGGTGTTATTTAGTACTCATAAATGCAATTTGGCAGGTCAGCACCTGCTAATGTGTTAGTCCGAATTCATAGTTCCAAACTTTTGCTACGTGACCTTGGTCTTCTTGGATAAAATAAACATTTAATAGAATAACGTTTTATACAGATATATAAATGTTTATGTTTTATTACGTTTATTATAGCAAAACATGCAGAAATATCTTTCGATACTTACTTTTGATAGCTTTCGGGATTTAATCCTTTGAGCTGCAAATTTAATCACATACTTAACTCCAGTAAATAAGAGATTAAACGAGTCCCACATGAGTTCGATAACCAAATGACATCATTTATGTTCATGTAATCGTCTGTCTCCGATTCAGGGTCAACGAACTGCTTGCTCTTGTAAATATTTGGTTAAAAATAAACTCTCGCTTGTCTGACGACCTTCGAAAAAATATTATTGTGGACGGAAAAATTACTTTAAGCTTTTCCCTCGGGCCAAAGAAATATTCATATTTTTATAAATGAAATAAGTATTTTTAAGATGAAATGAATTTTTAGAAGATTTTAAAGTGCTTGAATAAAATGGGACTCGCCCGAAGGAAACCGAGCTCACCCCAAAAGGGTTTAAAAATTGGTGCCGTAAATTAACTACCAAACGTTGTCTGTGCAAACCAATGACATGATTTCCTTGTATTCAACACTCTTTAGGAAACCACGCCATCTGGTTACATAAATAACGCTTTAATGACGTCATCCATCTCAAAATTTCGGCCACCAGATAATGGCTCCGGTTTCTTAGGGAACCATAGCTTAACGATTATCATTCATCTTCCTCTCTTGTAATTTGACTTCTTTGTGCCAAAGCATCTAACATGACGAAAAAGTTTTATAAATTTATTTTCAAGTCATCACATCCATTTTTGACGTTACTAAAACCATAAGTAATCAAGTTTTTCTTCATCTGATACTATTTCGACAGCACAAGTGTAATAAATCTCAAGCATCTTCGTACACTTGAAATTCTTAATAGTTCGGCATATTCTTCAGAGGAGAGAGAGAAAAGAGACCCCGATTACAAGCGATCACGAGGAATCTCTCGAAACCTTTCCTTGGGGCTTAAATTACGCGAATCTCCTTCCTAATTGTTTTGTTACGCAATTTATTCTCTTTCTTTTGTGTTAAATTTTTGGCAATTAAAAATTAGTTATTTTTCTTTACGCTTTTACTATAATTTAAAAAATTATTTGCATGTTTTCTTTGTAAATATTAAAATTTTCCTTTTTTTACATTATTACTTTTACACTAATTTGAATTAATTATTTTGAATTTAAATTATTTTTATTACATGCTAATATATATATATATATATAATGTGTCAAATAAACAAAACAACTAAAACTACAAAAAAATGTTCTGTTTTGTATTGATAGCTTACATTATTCCTCCATTGAAGTAGAAGGCATAAAATAAGGCTTGTGTGTTTGTGCAAAAACACCGGATTATTAGTTGGGCCATAAAGATGAAGCGTTGGGTTTTGGAGGGAGTATTGTCTATATTAAGTAAGAGGGAAAGAACTAGAAAGAAATCCAACTAAACTTAAATCTTTCTCAATATTGCAGAAAATAGGATGTTTGATTTGACATTCATTATATATATACCAACGGCGGCTGAGTTATCACAAAATAAACAAATAAACTGAGTCTCTTTTAGAAGAAAAAAAAATTAATGCTCTTCTAGCATAAATTTTTGGTGTTATTGAAACATATGCAAATGTATTTCTCTAAGAAATTCCAATTAAATACAATGAACTAAGTAAAACAGGTGACGATTTTTATAACGTATTTTTATTGGACTTATCAAACTGAAGAATGTGTTTAGTCATTATTTTGTTTCTCGTTCTCGTTCTTTCATTTTTATTCTATCTCTTTTTTAAATCTGTCTGTTTACTTGCTTTATTACAATAAAATGATATCAAACTTGATAGAAATACTACAAAAAAAAAAAAAAAAAAAAAAAAAACTTTTTGGGAAAAAAATATCAAAAATTTCAAAAGATTAATCAAATAACTTACAGCTTATAATTAAAACTTACTTCAAAATAACGATCAAATGTATAATGGAAATGAATTGTTGAAAGTAATTAATATTGTGTTTAGTTCAGTTTATTGCTGTGAGCCTTTATTGTTGTTGACATGTTTAAGGAATACATAGAAACAGATAAAAAAACAAACTGTTTTCAGTACTTTAAAGACTTGAAAAGGAGAACCAACAATTTTGTTAAAAAAAAATTCTGACACTGATAATTTATCACAATTTTTCTTTTAATTTTTGTAGAAGTATATTAGATTTACATAAACAAATTTCAGACATTTCAGACTTATTATTTTTTACAGTTTGCGGTCCTTAAAAAGTCCTACTATTATATTTCTTTCTCTAATTCTTCAGTTCTGCTTGGAGAAAGGCTGTCTGTTAAGATGAATCGGTTCTAATCGACTTTAACATCGTTAATTTTACGACTTTTTTTAAAAAAATTATTCCTGTTAAAGACAAGATCTAGCTTTAAGTGCAGAATTCTGTCAAAAAGACATCCGCTATTGGAGATTAATCTCATTTTGTTATATTGGTAAAAAAAACCAAATATTATAGTTACCCATATTAGAAATGTTCTTGATAATAACAGACGATTTTCTTTTTATTCAGGAATAAAACTCAAATGAGACAGACGATCTTACTCGAAGAGTTGGAGATTTTAAAATAAAAACCCTACGCATTCAATTCCAGAATTATTTTTTTGTATTCGTGCTATGCGCCATATATTTACATGCGTAACACTATTGATTCTTAAGTTAATAATCTGTTATTTCTATACTTTCAAATACATCTTGCGATAAGAAGTAAGTGCTAAGTGCTCAAAAAAAATTTCAGTTCTAAGTTAATGATACATACCAAGCTCGTTTGAATAAAAAGAGAAAAACAGTTTCAAGAAACAGAACATTAAACGCAGATTTCTTTTTCTTTTTTTTTTAAATGTTGGGTTAAACTGTTTTCCAACTTCCTCATGCAAAATGAAAATCAATTATAAACTGTCAATTTTTGGTAATTACTTTTTTTCAAACACACAGAATAACATGCAATTTGTCAAAAGGATCTCACATGATGGCAATTGTTGCAACGGAAAGGTGAATGACCATTTAAATGACATTTTAAAAAAACCTTTTTGGATCCATACTAATCATTGTGTTAGAAACGCTAAGAAAAACCACGCTATTCACAGCAGGACAAACGAGGTGAAATAAAAAAAAAAAAAAAAATGTTTGTTTACATCCAACGAGGAAACGCAGACGATTTTATTTAGAACGAAGTACAAAAGAAAAATAAAAACGACGTTTTCACAAAGTTTATCAATTTTTATTTTCTGGCAGTTAAGTTGTTATACAGTTTTTGGGAGCACTGCCGAAAGTCTTTTACTTTCTTACGAAGCAACAGCGTTAATTTAATTGGAATGTTTTTTCGAACACCAACGTTTCCGTTTTGTTTCTGGCTGCAATTCAAAAGCGGTGTTTACGCTGTTATGTAACAACTTAGGGTTTATGAGAATTCGAAACCAAAGAGTTTTGAAAGAGAGAAAAAAAATCTCTGGTAATCTTGCTTACCTTGCTTCCAATAAAAAAAAATCATGCTACGTCTTAAAATCTTGGCTCATAATAAGAGTGTTTTTGTTTCTCTAAGCAACAACAAAAATAATTGCTTCTTCAATTTCGCTCTAATTAAAGTTTTACATTTTGAGTCAGTGTTTTCTGTAAGAATATGTAAATATATGACGCAACCACCTATTCAGGCTATAAGAAAAGAAATGCTCAGATATTAATATTTTCGATAATGCAAGATAGCAACATTCTTTATTCTTATTCATTTCTGTTGAAATCAATTACTTTTTCTTCTTTTTGATTTCCAATAAGTTTTACGCTCCGTCTTTGAAACATTAATAAATGGATTAAAAAACCAAGTTTGCATTAAAAGCAAAAAAAATACATTATTATTGAAAACTTAGAAATTTTAACTACTCATATTACAGTAAGAGCTTTGGCATTAGATGGTTCGGCACATCTTAATTTCTAGTACCCGTTGAATGTCTTACTTTCGGATTATTTGGGATTGATTCCGGAATTGGTTGACCCCTTGACCAACCGGGACGTAACATAGCGCTGGTCGAATTTTCGCCCAGTTTTTATCGTAACTGGCAGCTTTCATTTCAGTACAGTGTTTCTTGTTTTCTAGCGGGTTACGCATCATGTTTGAGCAATATTACAGCTGTTTAGATATAGTGTACTGTACAATAAAATGCTTTCGATACCCAATAGATGTTCTTCAAGTGCTAACAAAACTAACAATCATAAGTATTATATTATTGTAACATATTAATTTTTTTTTGTGCTGTGGTTTTATCATTGCAAGACTATTCAATTGCATCATTGTTCTATGTTTGAAATTAATTTTTTAGTTGCTAGAAAAATACGAAATACTTTGTCAGGTATTTATATCGTCAGCATAGACTCAGATTGGGCGAGACCACATTAAATACATGTTTTAATCGTTTCAGTTTTCTATCTAGAATCATTTATCTTAGGTATCCCATGCAAAATTATATAGGCGCTCGATCATTCACCAAATTCGCTTATCAGACACGGCTGTCCTGAATGTGACGATTCAAAAAATGCCTACTGTATGATAATAGAATATATATGTCTTTAAACAACTAAAAATTTATATTAATAATGAGTTTTTCTTCTACCTTGAATGTGTTCCAGTTTGTGTTCCATTCTGTAATTTTCGAATAAAATAAGTTTATAAGAAGGTTTTCATATGATTTTCGTCAAATTCAATTGATTTATCAGTCGAATACAATTGAATTGAATACTATACAAATATTTTAGGAAATTTAGTACTTGTATATTCATGAAATCTGAATGCAAGAAATACTAAAAACTGTTTCAAGACAATTTGCATTTATAACATTTTTATAATAATCCCATATATAAGAAATCCTTTTTTAAGATTTTTTTTTCAAATTTTGCGATAAATTGATACGTAGAGGAAATATTTTTTATTATAAATGTTGTTTCAAATAAAAATATTTAAGTTACAAAAACGTCGGGGTTTGTTTGCTATGCATCGCTATCTATTGCGGCTTTTTCGTTCAATTTAAATGTAAATTATGCCATTCTTAAGCACATTCAATTTTTCTCGATATACGAATTCAAAAAAATATATGAAGTTGTTTTCTTTTAACTCTTGAGCCACAGCATAAGAGTTTTTTGTACTTTAAAACTTACTTGGACCTAGATTCAAATGCATCAAAGCACTATTTTCGTTTTAACTCATAACAGAATATTGTTAGCTTCACAAAATAAATTTCATTACCTTATCTACAGAGGAACAACTGCATAAGCAAGGTTTGCCGGAAGTCATTTTACATTTTGAATGAAATTGAGTTTTAAAATGTATTATTATAGACTATAAATTGTATTATTATAGACGAGATATTGTTTAAAATTGGGTATGGAAAACACTATCTCGTAGACAAGCAACATTGTCCAGTTGGCAAATATGGTCTCTTTCCATCACATTTTTTCAATATCTCTTGTTGTGTCCTTTGAATTTTTTGACGAATATTGCACTCTGTCTGAGCAATGGTTTTGGATTATTGGCGAAAGCATGATCTTTAAGGTATCCTCCGAGAAAAATGTCTAGAGTAGCGAGATCAATGGAAGGTGGTAGCTAAGGAAAGTCTGGGTCCGTCGAAGCGATTCTTTCCTCTACACGATCAAGATTGGCTTGACTGCAAGACGAGTGGGATCTTCCAGTTCTTAGAATACTTTTGACAGACCATAAAGTCTCGAAAGTTCAACCGCAACCAATATAATGTACTTAAAAAGAGGCTATCTTAAATGACAACTATGACTTCTGAGTGAGAACGAGGTTACCTTGTGACATTAGTTTGTTCGCGATTTTCTCTTTACTAACCACGAGGATTTTGAAGTAAATTGAATTGCGTACAGTTCCAGTTTCTTCTCAACTAAATTAAATGCGATTAGTTAAATTAGATGAAGATAAGAAGAGAAGTGAATTGATTTAGAGACAGTGATATATGAGCGAAAGAGAAGGGAAATAGAGGATACCACAAGATGACAGATGTTGAAAATTGGAATGTATTATCGTAATTAATCGTTTATATTGATAGTTGTTAGAAGTGATCAAAATGATGGTGACGAATCTGTTAGAGTTGGTAAATGCTTAAACTCTAATGGGTGAATCGGTAAGCTAAGACTTTATTATTTGAACGTAAACTAAAATTAATTGAGTTAAGAGGGATTAGAAAGAGAGAGCGATCTTGCATAATTTTTGGTAGATAATAAAGAGTATTATTCCTTCTCTTATGTATCTTCAATTGGAGTTTTGAACTCATTGACTACTTAATTAGACTTTAAGATGGCTGTAGAGTAAAATAATGAAAGGAGGAGAGCCGTCACAACCTTTATTTTTGTAGTAGCTTTAGGAAATTTTGTTTGTTGTGTTTAAGTTAGTCTTTCCGCCATACATATTTTGAAATAAGTATCGTCTGTTGATGAATTAAAAATTGAATTTTTAATTGTGCAACAATAATTCTGAGATAATTCGTCAATTGTGAAAAAATATTCGAAAAATAAAAATGATTCTTAATCTCAAAATTTAAAATAACATGTCTAGATTTCAATTTTACCAATACTTAATTTCATTTATTCCTAAAATGATAGGGGAAAAAAAACAGAATCTATGAAGTTCTTCTAATTTTTAATATTGTGTGCGTGGGGGAGGATCTTAGTTAGAGAGAGAGAGAGCTTAAAATATTGAAGGTGAATGTCCATTTTTCATTCTTTCTTTGCCTATTAAAAGCCCATAAATATATGTATCATAATTTTATGCTTCAGTAGCGCTAAATTTTTTCGTATCATGCTCGACCGCATATAAAAAAATAAAATAAGTTAAAACGATGCTCAAAAACTCTAATTGGTTCATTTAGGTATACATATATTCAAAC
This sequence comes from Nephila pilipes, assembly GCA_019974015.1. Classification (NCBI taxonomy): domain Eukaryota; kingdom Metazoa; phylum Arthropoda; class Arachnida; order Araneae; family Nephilidae; genus Nephila; species Nephila pilipes. The sequence continues at coordinate 40,770 of BMAW01022856.1, forward strand.
GGATAACACAAAAGAAGAGGAAAAGCAGCTGCTAAGCGAACGATGTTCACGCGCGAATGATTACTATTGCCAACAGAACGCCAATAAACAACACAAAAAGATCGTAAACACAAACAAAACACAGCAAGTATATCGGGAGGAGAAAGATAATATAAAATCTCTTTTTTTTTTATTCGTAAATGGGTCAATGTTAGGAAAAAACTGTGCCACGGAATTCTAGTCAGTGTCTGTTGAAGATTTCGTAAGAACCGTTCCAGACTTCAATGTTAACAAAAATGATACGAGCTAAAGATTTTCTCCCTGAACGTTTTGAGGAGTGAGAGTTGAGTTGTAACCTTTATTGACAGGAAATAAATCATTAGGCACGGCTCGTTTTATCATTCAGGATGAATAGTAGGTCAGATATGATTGAAGATGCGTGCTGATTTCATTCTAGGGTAACTTTAAAAGGAAAGTGTTTCGAAATAATAGTTTGAAAACGGTGGCAGCACCGGTGAATCGTCTTTTCCGTAAGGATTTCACCTTTCGGTAGCGACACTTGCTAATGTAAGCGGAAAAGGATTAATTTTGGGTTTTCGGAATTTAACATTCTAGTGAATGCGTCATATGTATTTCGAATTTGAGGATAAAATTAAAATGTCTCTTTATACCGAGAATGATTATGAATTCATTGGAATTAAATTTTCGTCAGATTTGAGCTCCTTACAAATTACTGTGAATCGGAGTTTCTTTAAGCTTAGAAATTGACCAGAATATTACCGTTTCTTTTACGAATAAAATATTCTAAAAATATCTTAAGGTTTTCTATAAAATATCTGTTCAAAACCGATAACATTTAATTCTCTCTAAAAGGTAAACAATTCAGATGATTTTAAAATTAGAAAAGAGTATAATTTTCAAAACACAGAGCAAGATTACTTTTAACGAACAAAAAATAAATTACAAATCAAAAACTATTTTTTCTGTAGTTTTAATAAATAAAACCAGAATACTATTCCTTGTACTTCAACAGAATGAAAAATGTCCACTTTTAGGATACTTTACCACGTAAAAGCACTAAATATGTATAATCAAAAATATGACAGTTATAAAAATTTATATTTAAAACAAAATTTTAAAGGTTATTTCGAAACAAACATTTAGATAAAGAAAAACGAATAAACTAAATATGATCTGTTTATGATATACTTTTTAGTTACTTCAAACTAAAATGTGTATGTGTATAATCATAAAATCTTTTTCCAATTTTTAACTTCCTTATTGTTGAAGAGAAGCAATACTTTTTACAGTTTAAAATGCACAAATATGCCCATGCCCTTATTCATGTAATTTTAAAACTTTGTTTTTCCTGATGAGATCTAAGATATTGAAAAACATACTGGAAATAGACACTGACCTACTTTCCTCGAACATCGATTGGTTGCTATGACAACGCTTCTTGGAATAGTTTTGAATTTCATCAATAATGAGAGCAACGTCATTACATATAAACACATAACTTTCCATGCTCATTTACTCAGAGAAAGAAAGAAAACAAGGAATAACATTATAAAAGTTTTATTTTTGGCCTAAATTTCTCATGTTTTTAAATTTTGACTTCTTAGTTTACTCTTATTAGTTTTCATTATTTTTTTGAGAATGTAAATATCATGAATGTTTATGTATAATTGTATATGTAACATGAAAAAATATAAATAGAATAAAAAAACACATACCAATCTCTCTCTATCTATCTATCTATATATATATATTTATATGTGTCAACGTGGTCCCCCCTCTTTAACTATCCCTTTTTTTTGGCTACTCTATCATTAGAGAACTTGACTTATGTAAATTCGCATTGCTGTATGTTAAAGTACAGTGGATAGGAAAATGACGAGATCCCTCACATAACGAGATTGGACGTGTTTAAATGCCGAGATAGAGTTGAAAGAGCAATTTACGACGTTGATGCCAGAAGATTAAACGATCGTCGGATCTTAGTGTTGATCTTGACTTGGACCCACTTTTGTAATTATTGGGATTAGAAGAGTTTTCAATTTATCTTTGGATGAGGAAGAGAGAAAGCTTAAGAATGTGATAACAACTTTGATTGAAATATAAACATCTTCTTATGGTTCTTAGACAAAAGTAAAAGTTGTTTAAAGATTTGACTGCTGACTGTCTAATCGACTGATTACTTGGAATAGATAAAATCCTTAGTAGCAACCTCCCTGTTCTACATCACAAGGTTGATGTAGAACAGGGAGGCCTAAACTCTTAGGTTTAGTCCACAATGGATGAAGACAAGTTGCTTTGGGCTACACAAAAAATGCAATAATAAGTACGGTAGCTGATGATTGAAAGACGAAGCAAAAATTAAAAAAAAAAAAAAAACGTTAAGTATGTACTTGACATACTTAAATAATTTAAACTACATTAATTTATGATTTTCTTTAGTTATGAAGACAAAAGACAAGACTACAACATCAAATCAATGACATGCTTAATACTCGTATTCTTTTTTAAGTTTTAATATTTCGATATTTCAATGAAAATATCTTTGCAATTCTCAGTGAGTTTGGTTGCTGAACGCTTCTGGTTGTAAATTTTTTTTCCCGACTCAAAGTTTCCCTAATTTTCCGGAATTCTACAATGTCAGTCAAGACAGAAAAGAAGATACTTCTCTATACCTCTGTTATGCGACCAGTTATTAGCTCCTCCTGCCTCGGTTTGGTCGTATGCTGCTGAATCAAATATACAAATTCTAGAAAACACCCAAATGTATGAAACCTTCAGCTCGGTGGTTCATGTAAAACACACAACTCAAAAGAACACTTAAAATCTCTACTTTCAGGAAACGCATGCAAAACATCCCCAGAAACTTCTTTAGCAATCTTTCTAGCACAGTCAATATTAAGATGCAAACCCTTGAAAATGAACGCTATCATATACACCCTCTTACTAAGTGACCTAGAAAAGTCCTTCACGAATCCTATAAACCAGCGTAAATTCCAATTAAAATAATGAATTTTACTCAAAATCCAAACGAATAACATCTTTCCCCCTAAAGTTCGCTTTCAATACACATCTCCCTTCCTAGTGGGCGGAACTACGATTCTTTCACCCACCCTCTTCTCTACTCACCGTCCTATCAGAATACAGCCTTTCATATCACTCTTTCTCTAAAACCACATCGCAGCATCCCCACTGAGAGCGGCAATTAAAAAATGTTCAACTTCCCCAATAGACTCTTAAATTTAATCCTCTCCATCCAAGTTTTGGCAGTCAATTTAGCTACTCACCTTCCACCAGACATCAACTCAGGAAGGAAACAGCGACATACAAACTCACCTCATGAACATCAAGCACATATTAGAATGACAACATCCATCTCCCGCCATTGAACATCAAGTTACCAAATAGGCCACCGCACAGCCTAGGCGCCGTTCAAAAGTTCCATCAAGCATAATAAATACACCTCGCAATTTGAGTCACTGTCAGATGACATAGAGCCCCGACTAATCTAATCCGCATCATTTCCTCTACACGATGGGATCTTAGTGAAATCAATGTCTTTTTTCAGTGTAAACACGATTATTTGCAACTGCGTTTTGATTATCAATGTGCCCAATGCGCACAAAAGCAAACATCGAATACAGGGTAAAAGAAGGAAGCAAGTTATTACGTAGAAAATAAATTCCCTCATTGGCGGTAATTTTGAACAAATTCATATCAGTGTTCTCAAATACAGAGAAAAGTAAATGCATATATAGAAAAGTAAATGTAATTATTTGAGAAATATCTTATGAATTCCTTATTGCTAAAGAACAAATTAAATTAAAAAAATTCATCAATAAGAAATTAATAAGTTGATAAAATTGAATTTGTGTAGTGCAATGCTCCTTTTTAATTCGCCATCTTAAAAAACTTGTAAGTTTATGTACACAATTTTTTCTTTGTTGTTTGGCCTCTTGTAAAACGAAGCTGCTGTAAAAGTATAAAACTAGAACAAAGCTGAGCCCAGTAGTTTGTGATATAAAATACAAATGAATATTAAATGTTCATTCAAAAGCATTGAAGGATATTCGGTTTTATAATTTTCAGAAATTTTACATACCTTACAATAGACTCGTTCTGATCGCTTAAAGAAATGATCGCCTTGACCAATAATAATCTATATAAATTTTTAATGGCGTCGTGAAATTTTAATAATATTTAAATAGTAAATGATATATTAACCGAAAAATATTTTTTAAATTAAATCATTCGCGTCAGAAAGCAGTCCTTTATTGAGCATGATTTTGCACCCTCATCGTTGCTGACCTTCCCTTTCTTATATGAATTAATCGGTTGTTAAAAAAAAAAATTTGAAATCTGGTGTTGGACAATACTAACGCATTCATACGTTCCAATCTGATACGCCAATAAAATAATAAAACCAGTCAAATAAAGTTAAAATTTTTTTAGTTGATAAGAGTATCTATTTTGATGCTATCAAAGTGTACAAAATTTTTGTAGTCTTTGACAGAAAAAAGGACTTTTATTGGATTTAAAAGCTCATTAACTTTTGCAATGATTGGGAGTTTTTTATGTGGGGTGATCAGAAAAACCGAGAAGAAAGAGCGTTATTGTTGTTGTTTCGGAACTTTTCCATTCCGCCGGCGCATGCGATAAAGTCGCTAAAAATGATACATCCAACGCCAAATGGAATATGTGTTTATTTTGTGTTGTCTCCAATAAGGTCTGCTTGGCGAGATTTGCGTCGGCAAACTAGAAAAGTGTCGTTGTTTCTAATCCTATCTGGTCTAACCAATGGGCTACATCAGATATATGTACCCCCAACACTCAAAAGTTCAAAGACAAGAAGAGGCTGCTTGATCTAGTCCTCCCTGGAAAGACCCAAACAGGAAACAAGATGCTCAGGAAAGGATTTATTAGAGTTGCAATTTTTACAGATGGAGAAAATCTTTTTCCCCTGTTCAAATTTGAGCACCTCAAGTGACCGCTCAGAAATCTTGATTTTGCAGTCTGCTGGGCCCGATCACCTTAAAAAATGATGGGCCCACCAAGCCGCTTGCCACAGTACCAATCAAGCGTCGGAGGAAAATGCCAAGAATGGTCGATAATAGATTTAATTCTTGAGCAAGTCTCTAGAAAGGTTAAGGTAGTAAGGAAGAGAGTGCTTATTATAAAGAATAAAAATTATTTGAAATAATATTAAGAATAATAATGCATTTAGAATAAATAATGCCTATTTAAGTGTTTTTAATTGCAGCCTTATTAATTTGTAAAAAAATCTAATGCAGCATCCTGAAAAGATTCTGTCTCTCAACCCCCTCTTTCCCTCCCGGGAAGTAGACCGCAAATAAGAATCACTGGCAATTATGTTTATCTCTGCGTTCGACTCTGGTTTCTTCACCAGGAATTTAATGACACCCATGAGTTTTGTAAGCTAGAATGAAAAAAAAAATTCATTTACTCTCTTTTCTGAGATAGCTTATTAGATCAAATATTTTCTACACTTTTACGTATTTGAAATAGATTAAATACTGTAGTAGTTGTTTCTCTCGGAAAGAATAGAACGTCGTAGTTCTAATTTAAGATGAACAAAAAGTTTTTACATTAACATTTTCTTAAAAAACAAGATTTTACTTGAAATTTCTTAGATATAATTAAATATATTTATTCAATATGACTAAGATGTTAATTATTTATTTTTACTTTATTGTTTAATAGTTTAAGGAGCAAGCAGATATCTCAATATATCATTTTTTGTTTTGCTAACTATTTTAATCTACAAGGGGGTACAGTAAAGTTTTGACTATTGTTAGTTGGTTTGATATCAAGGAACCGTAGATTGAAGTAAAATATTATTATGCAGTACCGCAAAATATTAATTATTATCCTAGGGTAAGGTAAAGTCTCAATTAATACTAAAAATAATTGAGATGGGAACTTGATTTTTATTTATTATTATATAAGACTTCTTTCCATTGTCATAATCCAGAGTTAGACATTTAACCCAGCTTTTCTCAACTTTTTGAAGAACGTCATTGTATAACTCAGTAGATTTATATCTCTTCATATTGCAGGTTTTCTAAAACTGCTGTTTCCTGAAACTATATATATATTCTTGTGGCAAGATCTATTGAACAAAAAAAAAAAAATACTGGAACTGAATTAAAAAAGTAACTTTTGGTTGGCTTTCAGACTTCACTCGACAACTTCCAAAAATCGCATTAATAATGTCAGCACAATTATTATCTTACAAAAAAAATTTTTGAATTATAAACTAAAGCATTTTATATCAGTAAACTGGCATTTTAATAATAATTTTTTTACAGATATATATACCTCATTTTAAAAAGAGATCTTTTTAGTTTAATATGGAATTTAGAACTGTGATTTTACTCCTGATCGCTTGTCAGTGAAGAATAAAGCAGATGTTATTCCTGATGCGAACACACGTGTCATTCTACAACATTTAATGTCCATCTGTCACGAAACCATTACGAATGTAACAGTGTTAATGACAACAGGTATAAAGAAAGCCCTCATTGCTAATTTACTTCTGGTAATTTCCTGGCATACATAATTCTTTGCAATTTTGATCAAAGACACATTATTAGCTCATGCTTCTATCTGAACAACGCGATATCTATCTATCTTTCATTTGGGTCACACAGAATCCGTTCACCTTGCAGATACGATTCTTGATTGAAAATTAATGTCTCCATGGTCATAATTTTTTTTTATTTGCTTCCTAGTTTTCACAATTCTTGTTGTACCTGAACGCTGCATGTATTTTGCAATGCACTATTTACTTCTTAGCAAAGCCCTCATCTCTTTCTCCATGTCGCTAATTTATTTGTGTAAATTGTCCAATGAGAGTCGTGCTAATGGGTGCTAGTATCACACAGCAACACTTCGTCCCCCTCCTGGACTATGAGGGAGTAGAATATTATTATTTAGAATCCCATTATTCTTTTTAAAACGATAAGATCACACTGTAGCTGGTCGTAAAAGTCTTACATTTTCTCTGAACAAATCATAATCAATTGTACAAGTCTTCAATAACTAATGTTAGAAATAACTGAACGGATAGTTGTTTTCAAAGGAGGCAAGAATTAAAATGAATGATTTGAAAAGATAACGTCGCCAACATCACTCAAACACCAATGAACCACCATGAATTAAGGAAGGATATGGCTAAGATAAGCCGGCCTTGCGCCAAGACCTGACAACTTAGGAAAATCCGTCGGAGAAAAATTTGGGTTGTGGTTGTAGTCCTTAATGGCAGCTTTTTCCTCATCGTCTTAACGAAAGTCGTGTCCCGTAAAATGTTTTTTCATCTTTAAGGAGAGATGAATGACGCAAGGTGCAACGATTCCTCGATGCTTCAATTTCAGCTCCACGTGGGTCGCCACCTTTTTCATAGCACACCAACGACATCTGAGTTACAAAGGAAACACGCATTATGCAGAAGACGCGTGTAGCATTCATATGTAAAAAGAATTTTGAAAATGGTGTAACAAATTAAAAAAAGTTGAGTTCATGAAGGTATTATTTTTCAATCAAGCTAGGTTAATTACAAACTCGAAGGATGGTTAGAATTGACTAGACTCTATAACTACACGAGAGTTGTAAGCTACGGATCTTGCAATTTACAGCCCTCGGTCAAATGACGAGGAAGACACATTAGGTACAATAGTATCTCGTTCTCCTGACTTCTACATCATGCATAGTGGCATAGAGGTTTTCAAAAGTAAAGTTTAGTTACAATAACGGTGGGCTATTTAGATTTTCTTCAATGTATTATTAACTACAGACCTTGTTATTTTTGCAACAGGATGATATAATCAGTATAATTGCTATGATTCTTGATTATAAGCACGCCAAGTGAGCAATAATTTACTAGACTGCGGGTGATAGGGATTTGTGAATTCTTTTTATCTATTTTATTTCTTTTTATGTAATAACAAGGGATTATGAAAGGAGATCTCGTCGGATACATACATATTCGAGAATGTGTGACAGCGATTTTGTAAATTCTTTATAAATAATTGTTTCGAATGTATTTTTTAATTTTATTTAATAAGTCAGTCCATTTATTTTGTTTTATTCTGATCCATTGCAACGTTGGTAGCGTTGCTCCTTTTTGGAATATTAACGATTTCACAACAACAGTTGAGAAGATACCTCGACCCCAAACTTCTACACCCTGTTATTCGATAGTTTTGAGACACATTTAAATGGACTGTGTGATAATTTCAATCATTTCGTCCAATGATCTTTTGTAAAACCGAATTTCAAGTCATTGAACTACCGGACGTTTAACCACGAATCAGTCACCAGGCTATGTGGGTCCTCCTGTTTTAAAGATTATCCATTTGCTTCTGATATTCTAAAGATTACAGTTCTTTAAAATTTTGTGATCATTTCCTTATTACTTGAGAGTCTAAAAATGCTTATCTTTAAATAATATTCTTTAAATTATAACAATCACTAAATGTATGATACACACACAAAGCTTTTCTGAACTTTCATAAAAAAAAGTTTGCGTTATGTTTCATTGAGTAGTAATCATTTAACATTCTTAAATTCGAATTCAAGTCAGCACCAAAAATGTTAATGCTTTTTTCCCAAGGCCGTGGTAGCCTAGTGGTCATGGATGTGGACTCACGGCTGACGGTTTTCGTCGAGTCGCGGGTTCGAGTCTTGAAGCCACTAAAGACCCGCCATGTAGCTGGGGCCCAAAATTCTCTCGTAGGCGGGGTGTATAAGTTAGGAGAAGGGATACCAGCTCAGATGTCGTCCTCCTTACTTGACTGAGATTCAAAATTGCGAGGTGCCAATAGTCCTCGTGTTGCTTCTAGTGTGACGGTACCAAAACAAAGCATTTTTTCTCAAATGCATTTAATGCCCAGAAGGCAGACAAATAAAAACAACATAATTAAAACTTTCTGAGAGAGAATTATAAAATAATGCTCTCGTAGCAATTTATAAAAAATATATATCCATTTAACACTATTTTATGTAATTTTTGGATTTGTGTTTCTTATTGCGAATGATATGTAAAAATACATATTTTGTACGTAACACATACTTAGTAACAATAAAACATTTCTGTTCGCTTGTGCTAAAAAGCATAAGTCAATCACGCTCACAGAAGGGTTTAAAAATGTCTTAATTTTTACATTTGAAGTCTTTATATGAGTTTATTTTTATTCATTTATTCACCTTATATGTAGAAAATTTTAAATTAAAATTATTTTAAAGACAAAAGCTTTTGTAAAACTTAAGATCACAGCGAATTGTTACACATTTGATAAAAAAGACTCATATCTTTCAAAAACATTTTCCTAATTTTAACTTTTTCTTTATTTTTGAAACTTACATTTCACAGTTGTGATATTCCATACATGGATTGCAGTAATGATTTACTGATAAATTTCGAATTCAGGTACATTTTATCTTCAGCAATTCTACATTATTTTTAGCAGGAATTTGTGCATTCGGAAAAGTATGCACATAACTAAAGTACATCTTCCTTCGATGTCTGCGAATACGTTATCCGACAAAGAGAAATTTCACTTTTTTCTGATCAAAACAAAGACATAAATACAACAGATAATCCACCTCTCGCACACACAAAAATAATAACAGAGCTGAAGAATATATATAAAATATTACGTGAAAATTGAAAGATATATATATATATATATATATATATATATATTAGGTGGAAATATATTCAAGAATTGTTCGATTCTTTAATATATAATTATAATTATTATAGAACTATTAATAATTATTAAGCCAACAAGTGTAAGAACTGAAAGAGCTTATTTATGGCGGCATTATTTTGCACAAAAATTAGGTAATTATTAGTAGACCAAAGTTTGACAAATGTAATCACTCATTTAATTCTATAGTTTGTAATTGTTTTTATTATGAAAAATTATTTATGTGTAAGTATTACTCACCTAATTTCTGATGAAGTTGTTAAATTTTATTTGCATCATTTATGCGTGTGTGTTCTCAGAATACATTTATTTTTTCATATACTTTTGTTGTAGTATGCAAGAATCGAATAAAATGTCTTATTAATATTTTATAAATTTTTATTCTATATTCACGGTTTAAGGAATTCTCGGTAATTTACCGGTATATCGGTTTATTTGAAAGTTTTCCGAACTACCAGCTAATGGGAAAGCTGATAATATTGCAGTCATTAATTCTCGAGTGACAGCATTTCTTATCATCCTACCTTGAACATTCACAAAACAATAAAAACTGTGAATCTTATATAAACTCATCTAGTTATGTTAAGATATCATAAGCAATTTGCTATCACGTATTGAATAAATTTGTCTGTCTGCAATCTTTTTTTTTTTTTTTTTTTTTTTTGATGAATACGGGTTTTTATCAATTTACTACCACATTAAGCTTCAACAAAACAATCGGAAGTCGATCTTATCTTCATTTGATATTAATCAATAAGGCTTATTATTTCATGCAAGGTCTTTGTTGTTTATTAGATAATGAAACCGATAGTATAATTCTCTTGTACTTATTTTTATGACATTAGTAAATCTCGGCCTCTTTATTTTACTACTGAATTGCAATTACGCATCGTTTGTTTTCCATCGGTCGAGAGAGCGAAGCAGTTACTGTCATGCATTTCAAAATATCTGAAATTTTTTTTTTTTTTTTTGTTTTGTTTCGCTGCAGTAATTGATGCAAAACGTCCTTTAAGCATAGGTTTCAATTTAGGAGAAAGGAAAAGGTATACTGTCTCCGGAAATACCCCTCCATATCCGGGGTGAGTGGATGAAGGAACGTTTCAGAATGGTTAAATGTCGATCAATAAGAAAACTTTTCTCGGCAGAAAGAAGACTACCTTTTTTGCCAAATGTTTAATTTATTATCAAACAGGTGCAGATAGAGAAAAATCATCATAGAGAGGAATAAATAAATTCAAACGAATCTCTGGATAATTTGAAGCCGAAGGAACCATATGTTCGAATTACAAATGTTTTCTAAAAAGCAAAAGAGTAAATTTTAAAAAAAGTTATCCCCATGATCAAAAATTCAGCAAACAAGCATTATTTTATAAAACACATATGTATCACAATAAATACATATCTACTTCCCAATTAAATCAAATTCTTACTATGTACCTCGACACGTTAAAACGTTTTAAAAAACTCGTATATTTTACTGATCAGAATGAATTTGAATCCAGAATTTCAGTCGCTGAAACGTATCAAGCGATGAAAAAATAGAATCTTCCACATAAAACTTAACCTTCAAAAAACCCGCCGAAGCTCATGCTTGCTGGCGTCCAAAACTTAAGCATAATTGGTAAATATGTGAATGGTGAAGAAAATATAAGTCGTAATGGCGAGGAACGTAATAATCAAATGTAAGCGATTGAAAAAAAGTAGAACACAATGTGAAAGAATGATGATAACCCCTTTTATTATCCAAAGAAACAGTTTGAAAGAAAACTGGGCATATTAAAAACGTTTACACTTTAGAGAAAAACAAATAAAATAAGAAGGGGGTGCTGCAGTTTAATAAGGTGAGTGATCATCTCTAATAGCCCGGCACGCTGCACAACGATTTCCCATGCTTACAATGACGTTGTGGGTGAGTTGTGGGCTCAGAGAGTTCCTAACGTCACGAAGAACTTTTTCGAATTCTGGAACGGAACTTGGTGGATGCTGAAGGAATGCATGTTGTCTCCCGTACATATCCTACACATGCTCCATAGGATTTATATCAGGTGAATAAGTAGGCAGGCTGATCTATTTTACTCCTTGCAGGACATTAAGAGTATTCGTAGCCATTTTAATCTCCAAGGATGCTGTATGACCAGCAAAAAAAAAAAAAGAAAATAAAATTCTCATATTGGCATCAGCGGTAAAAAAAAGTGGCTTGTTACCCTAGCTAAGGAGCGTACTTCAATGGTACAATCTCAATTTTTTCAGAGATTTGCTCAAGAATTAAATCTATTACATACCTTTTTCCTCCGACACGTGACTGATATTGTGACAAGCGGCCGGGTGGAACTATCATTTTTTAGAGTGATCGGGTCCAGCAGACTGCAGTATCAAGGTTTCTAAGCGGTCACTTGAGCGGTGCCTTAAATTTGTTCAGGGAAGATCTTCCACATCTGTAGAAATTGTAACTCTAAACAGTCCTCCTCCTCCTTCTTTCCTGTCTGGGTATTTCCAGGGAGGACTTGACCAAGCGTCCTTTTCCTGTCTTCGACTTTTCGAATGTTTTGGGGGCCTTTGCTAGATCGGATGGGATTAGCAAAGACAACAACAGAAAATTGAAAAGGATATATAAATGGAGCGATTTATAGCTTTTCCAAAGCTTCCAGTGTTTTAGTGCTCGCCCATTACATTTCCTTCTGGTCTTGAAGGTCGCTCAAAATGTCCATTGTCTTCCAAAATTTTACTTATTTCACTTGCTTTATTGTGCCACTTAAACATTAT